>VXAZ01003260.1:29015-539771 GCA_013399875.1 Gymnorhina tibicen
CAAGCCCTCCCTACTGTCCGCCCTAACCGGAGGCCCTGGCAAGAAGCCCCGAGCGGCCGGCGCGCACCTGGTAGCCGCCGAGCACGGCCAGCAGGACCAGCAGCATCCCGGCCATGGCAGCCCCGGCCCCGCTGCCGCTCCCGCCTCCCGGGGGCCGGGCCGGTTGCCATGGCAGCCACGTGGCCACCGCCCCNCTGCCGCTCCCGCGGTCCCTGCGCCCCGCGCCCGCCCTCTCCCGCCGGAGCGCCCGCGGGACGCGCGGGGAGCGGGCGCGCCCCGCGGCTCCCGGCCGGCGCCTTTGTCTCTGTGTCCGGCACTGCAGAGGCGGCAGCGCTCCATCCCCGGGGCCGAGGACAGCCCGGGCCGCCTTCCATGCCCCGCATTTTTTTTTTTTAAATCCTTTTTTCCTGTATGCTTAAAGACACTCTAGGATTTTTTTTTTATTACTAGTATTATTTCCTCCACGTTTAAGTGTCGGCATTGAATGAAATAATCAAGATGGATAAGAAATCATTTGAAACCGTGCTGGATGAAATTAGGAAGGTAACTTCTCGTTTTGTGTGTTAGTTTAATCATTTGGTGATGGACTATAGGACAAGGAGTAATAGCTACAAATTGAAAGGGGGAAACATTTAGATCAGATATTAAGAACAAATTCTTTACTGTGAGGGTGGTGAGACACTGGAACAGGTTGCCCAGGGAGGTTGTGGATGCCCCAGTCCTGGCAGTGTTCAAGGCCAGGTTGGGTAAGGCCTTGGGCAACCCGGTCTAGTGGGAGGTGTCCCTGCCCATGGCAGAGGGGTGTAGGGACTGGGTGATCTTGAGCCGTCATTTGAAATTGGCACTTGGATAAGGTTACTGCAGCATTTTCACTTTCAAGGAAGATGAGGAATGAAAACAAAGTACCCAGGCATCTCTTATCTGGGGGGAAGGGCTGCGTTTGCTTGGCCTGACCGGAGACAGTGTGAAGTATCCACCTTTTATACACTGATTTAGGAGGTACAGTGCACAAATAGGACGTGAGAACGTTGATTTCTAAGCTGCACTCTGTTGTCCTTGCTCGAAGTCACATCTCCCACAGCTCAGGAGTGTGTGCACACCTTCATCCTCTGGGATGTAAATCCTGTGTTTTGATGTGTGCTCTGAGCTGTGCTTCTGCATCTCCTGTTTAAAAACTCATCGAGCAAAATACTGCTAGTTGTGGGGAGCAGAGATACAAACCTGGGCTTCCTCGTGTCTGGCGGGGCTCTGGTTTCTCTCTGCACACAGGCCTGCTTTTAACAGGAAAGCTCGAGGTTAGTGGTTGGCACGCTTCCCCAAATGCTAGAAGGAGAAAAGGAGAGAGAAAAAATCAGAACCTTTGAGAGTAATGTTTCTTGTTTTGTCTGGGAAGCAGAAACCTGTGACGATGTATTTTGTTGCAGTTCAGCAGAGGTTATTTAAGTGTCACAGTAGAAGAGTTAACCTGCTGAAGCTTGGTGTGACAATGAAGGGCTTGTTTTAGATGAGATTCCTCATGGCAGAACAGCGATCCATAGCGTTTTTGTAATAAGTGGGGTTGTTTTGTTATGTTGGTTTGTCTAGGAGAGGTAAATTTCCTTTATTTGGACTTGGGTACTGGAGCTGAGTTTCAGTTCAGTTTCTCTTCGGCATGAGGCAGTGATGGCTGCAATTGCAGTACTATTATTTTGCAAGATATTGAGGTATAAAACCGTATTGAAGTATAAACCTGTTTCACAGAGGCCCCAGGGGTGAGTCTCAGTTATCACAATTACATTTTTGCATAAGGTCATGGTTATAAAGTCTCCTTTCTAAAACAGCTGAAAACATGACAGCCTAAGATATTTCAGGATGTGGACTTCCCTCCCAACTTATGAATTTGTGTGGAAAATCTGGGAACAAAACAAAAAAAAAAATCAAGGAATGACTTGCACGTGAATGCTTTTTCTGATAATTGATGGTGGGAGGGGGTAATGCTTCAATTATATTGCTGCAGTGCAGTCCTTCAGAATACGCTCTGTGATTACTAAAGACTTCAGACAAAAAGGTTTAGACATGTGATTTTAGGCAATTATGTTGCCTCTATGCTATCTGCCTCTCTTCCTGTATTCCAACTTGCTGTTGATCTAAGGATCTGTGCTGTGCTGTGTTAATAATAGTTGTGCTGTTGCAGTGTAACATTCATTGTCCAAATGCTGATTTTGTGTCTTTGTTGCTATGTTTTTGTTTAAGCTTCATTTCTAGCTCTGTGTAGAACCTTCTTTATGATGTGATTTACAAGTTTGTTGTGTTGGCATGTTCCATTTTCAGTCCCACAGTTAGCAGGAACAATTATTTAAATGTCTTCATGCGTAGCTTACTTCTCTTTTCCACTATATGTATTTACAATTACTAGCAAAATAAACTTTGGGGGTTTTATTTGTTTGTTTGTTCCTTCCATAAATATGCATAGCAGTGCTTTCTGTTTGTACTCTTGTTATAAAGTCATTCAGTTGTTGATTTAAGAAGGAAAAGTAACATCTGTTTTGGTAAAAAATACGACATACCCTGCTTTTTTCCAAAATACATGAAGAGAAGGAAAGGACAGAAGAAAAAATGAGCATGAAGGGAGAAATTCTTTCTCCCCTGTGACTTCAGTGTGTCTGTGTTTGTCTGTTAATGAGGTTCAGAAAGGAAGAGGGTTGCCTCAAACAGTGTCTAAGTGGATTTCTGTGCACCTGTGCTACTCACTCAGTCAAGCTGCAGTGCTGGAGACTGTGTCTGTCTATGTGGAGGGACAGGAACAAAAAAGCAAGGGGTGAGGGTAGATTTTAGGGCTGTTGAGAGAAAGGTGGAAGTGGGTGTGTGGGTAAAGGTAAAGGTGGTTTGAGAATACACAAGATCGAGTATTAGATGGGGAACTTGGAAACTGTGGAAGAAAGATGTTTTCATCAGCTTGGGGCAGGAATTCAGCTGTTAGCTGTCTTTTACGTCTCGTACCTGTCACAGAGAGCTGGGTACAGGAGAAGGAGGAAGTCCTGGCTATTAGACAGCTCAGGTGGTTATCAACAAAACCGTCTTGCCACAAAGTCAAAAGGCCAGTGCTGCATTAAAGTACTGTGCTTTGTTTGTTTTGTATGACTGCATGTTAAAATTTGACACATGTAAGGATAATGATAAGACAGTATCCATCTCTGGTGCAGGCTTTGTTATGTATTTAATTTTGTCTGTATAGACTCATTATCCAATTTCTTCATAAATTCACTGAGGTAAAATACTTTGCTACTTAGTTTACAGGGGCCATACAAAGAGATTGCCTGAATAATCAACTGTATTATCTTGTTTAACGTAAAGCTGACATAGATCGTTGGAGCAAAAAGAGAGTGATGATGTTCTCTCAGTTATAAGCTACAACAAAAAAGCAAAATCAAGTAAATAAAAAAATGAGTATTTTTTTAACAGAAGAATTAAATTACATCTTTCTGCTCTTCCCTGTTCTCAGTTACCTAAGGAATGTACTGTTACTTCAAAGTGCTGCAGTGTAGTTGATACAAATGTCACTTTGTAGGGGCAGATTTGAGATTAATAGATTAGCAGATGGTTGTGCTATAATTATAATTTTGAGTCACTAATTATGCATCTTTTTTTTTCTCTATCTTTTAGGCTGTATTGACTGAGTACAAATTAAAAGCTATTGAATATGTTCATGGTTACTTTTCCAGTGAACAGGTAAAGTCAACACTGTCATGGGTTTAATGGGAGGTATTGTTTTTGTGTATTCGGTAATACAAACAGATTGTCTCCAGTCATACTGAGGCTGATCATATTAGCTTTTCATATTTATTAACTGAGGAGATTTAATTCCTTATTATTATATCAGCATGACACTATTAAAAAGAGTTCCAAGTTGCTTTGTCATCAAAACCACTACATTTTTATTCTTACTGTGTCGGGAAAATGGTGTAAATTTATCGTAATGGAGTTTAGGATTATTTTTCATGCATTGTCTAAATAGAGATGTAGTAATAATGTATAATATGATAATATGCAGATTTTCTTTTTCCTGTTTCTTTTCCTGATGGCTTTTTTTGGTGTACGTTTGGGAATATGCTCTTTGGGATACTGATTGTTGATGAGCTTTTTCAGAGATACTTGATTTTTTTTTTACTTATTCTAATATAGTGGCATTGTTATGCATATATGCAAATATATTTAGTAAAGTAAGTATTTGAAATATTTCCATAGAAAATCTTCCATCTCATAAAATAGAATTTTAGGTGCCTACTTAGAAATAAAAAGAAGGTTAGATGCTGGTAGGCACCAACAATCAAACATCACAGACATTCAGATATTTTTTAGCAATATATCACTGTGCTACAAAAGTGGAAAGGTCATGTTGATGCTGTTAGCATACACTTTTAATATATCTAAAAGATTAATTGAAGGCCTTACTGTTGCAGGTTGTTGAATTACTGAGATACTTCTCCTGGGCAGAACCACAGCTCAAGGCAATAAAGGCTTTACAACATGTAAGTTCTTGTGACATAATCTTGTGGAATAAATTTGCTCTGTTAATGTTATTTTAATTTTACGACACCTACTTTTCAACTGCTGAGTCAATCTACCCTTTAAAATCTTCAAAGTTTCTTCTTCATCTCCTTCTTCAGTGGTTTCAAGCTATGAAACTTCATACTACTAATTGGGGTATCTTTTCTGACTAAAGTGACTTTTACTTTCCTGTGTATCTCAGGAATAGATGTAACCCTTTGTAACTATTGTTAACTCTCCTGATTTCTTTGCTTTGGCTGAGTGCTTTTTGGAGCTGCTTGTTCATAATTTAGCCTGTAGAGTCTCCTTCCCAATGGGAGGGAGAGGCTATTAAAAGTTTACTGAAATACACCATATGAAGCTGTTACTGAGTTGTATTCTGAGTTTTGAATAGTTGTACTGCTTTATTTTATACACACTTTTTTTCTTTCTTTCTTGTCAGAAAATAGTGGCAGTTCCAGCATCAAAAATGGTTAATATTCTCAACTGCTTCACATTCAGTAAAGATAAACTTATTGCCCTTGAAATCTTAGCTTCGTAAGTATCTCTTGTGCTGTATTCCTTAACTTACATTGGTTTAGCTCATGTTTGAGGATATAAAACTTCAGTTACTCCTAGAAGGAAGCACTGTGCCTGGTTAAGGTAAAGCACAAGTCCATTACTGGTGGGGCTGTTCAATAGAACAATTAGAAGCAGACATTGTAGAAGTAGACATAAGGCTGAGAGAATTGGGTTTGTTCAGCCTGGAACAAGTTGGGGTGACCTAATTGCAGCCTTCCAGTACCTGAAAGGAGACTGCAAGAAAGCTGGGGTGTAGTGACAGGACAAGGGAAATGACTTCACACTGAGAGTAGGTTTAGACTGGATATTAGGAGAAAAATGACCATATTTAAGCCTGGGGTTTTTACTTCAATAGTAATATTATAATTTGAACTAATTACGGTTTTTTTGATGTACTGTTGGGTAGTGGCTAAGTAACTGTGGGTCACTTTTCAGTGGCGCATTGTTTAGCTTATGCAAATGGAATGGCAGTAATTGACTGTCAGTATCTTTACAGCAACATTGTTGATGCTCAGAATTATCGCCTTATTGAAGATCTGTTCAGAATTAATATGTCAGAGAAGAAAAGATGCAGAAGGATTCTCGAACAGGTAATCAAGATAAACTAATATCCTTGGTTTTATTAGGATTCTGTTTACATCCTTATGGTCATTGAGGGGCCAGGGCTCAGCATGAGTACTTCTGGGAGCTACTGGTGGAAGACAAGCTGAAACAAGCAACTGCAAAAAGATAAGAGCTGTGTAATATGTGTGCAACAAAAGGGGAAGTTTCTGTCAGGCATTAGGAACATATGGAAAAAGGGGCACAGAATTGCAACCAGTGCTGGAGGAAACAGTTTGTGTTTGTTTTAGGGAACACCAAGTGCTTAAGCCCAAGTTCAGTATAAGCAGAAGTGGACTTTGGCAGAAGTTTACTCTATTTGGATTATTTGGAATAAGACTTGAGACACAGACTTCAGTTGTTCCACATAGGTTGATTCATGCAGTCTAAATGTCATGAAGTAGTAACTAGTTTCTTTAGAGCATTGAATTTGATGGCAAATAATGTTCTTTCTTGATTATTTTGTAGGCTTCAAAAACAGGTTGTAAGGCTCCTCATGCTATGATATCATCCTGTGGCATGATTCCTGGCAATCCTTATCCCAAGGGCAAACCAAGCCGCATAAATGGAATTTTTCCAGTAAGCATGATCCTATGCTTTTGCTTTTCACAGATGAACCCTTGATTTAAGATTCATTGTAGTATAACCAAACCCAGAATTCATATACAAGGAAGGAGGACTGGAATCAAAACCAAAGTGCATTTGTTGAGTTTGTTTGTTTTACCCCATTCCACATTTATAGGGAACTTGCATTATTTTTATTTGCCCATTCTTTCTATGCTGCTTCAGTTAAAGATTACTTAATAAATAAGACATTTTCATATCAGGAAAACATTGTAAGCTCCAGCAGTATTTGGCAGAATCAGGAGAGGTATCATGAGCTTTACTGGTAGGTTGATAAGGTGACCTAATATGGTCACTACAGTGCTACTACTAATCTTAGTGTGGCTCTTAAACAAGCATGTTAAGCATTTCCTGTGAACACTTAATGGACAGCGAAATTAACGTTATCACATCCACAAGTCAAAATGCAGAATTCCATCATCAACATGGACTGTTTAAAATGCCTCTTTTTACAAAAACTCAGTGTTACAAACCAAGCTTTTGGAATGCTCTTACTCATTACTTTACAAGCCTGAAACAGTTGGTTGGGTTTTGGTTTTTTTTCCTGACAAACATGGTTACTTTCAGAATGTTCAAAAACTCAAACGTAGTTCAGGAGAAAAACAAAAGGCAGAAATTGTACAGCAAGATTTGCTTCTAAATTAATGCTTGGTTTAATTTTCTTTTGTTTCAGGGAACCCCCATCAAAAAGGACACAGAAGAATGTACTAATGAAGGGAAGGGAATAGCGGCCCGTATACTTGGACCATCCAAACCGGTATGTCTAATAAATTAATAAATAAATGAAACTTTAAAAAACCCCAAAACAACTACCAGCCAATTCAACAAGGCTTTGTTATAAAATGCTGTTATATTGCAAGAAGACTGTAGAGCAGCAATTTAATTGAAGCTGAACTTCTATAATGAATATGACCTAGTATTTTTTTATTTAACTTGAAAATGAGGTCTAGTTTTTATCTGTAGAGGGGGAGGATTTTCTACTGGATACAATGTATGTGCATTTGAAAACAGAATTTAAATTACAGTAGCAGAAAAGAAAACTAAAAGCATTTTTAGTAGTCCATCGTGAGCTGCTCTCTGAGGATTTTCACATTGAGCACGGAAAATGTCTCCGTCTTTGAAACTTGAATTACATCAGTGCCTTAGAGGTTCTTGTTTCTTGACAACACAGCTGAAGTGTATTTCAAAATTTTTAAGCATGTGGGACAAACTTTCAGTGCACCTGTTACTACATTGAAGTATTGTCCAAGTGTTTTATTATCACTTTTATTATGAGATGATTCCCACGAAGCTGTATTATTTTAAAGGCATAGGTACCTTCAGAAATATTTGCTAGTTTTAAATGTGCTAAACCTTTAAAATGAGAAGTCAGTCCAAGACTGCAGAGTGGAGAACTGCAAGGCAGAAAGGAGTTCCCTTTCCCTCCTGTGCTCAGTTTTATATTAAAATCCAAGGGTATACTTGTGATGTTTGTTTCACTATTTTCAGAAAGAGTGAAATAGTTGCTGTCACTATGGATATTATGAAGAAATTTTGTATCACATATATTTGTAGTGAAGAATGCCTGTCTGTAGTAGTATCAGAATATTAGCTTTTTGTCTGAGAAACATTAGGTAATGCTTTCACTATTGCTTTTTCCATTTGTTTTTTGTTTATGTAGGCTCCATCAACGTACAATCCACACAAACCAGTTCCATACCCCATCCCACCATGTCGGCCACATGCAACTATTGCACCAAGTAAGGTTTCTATGTGTTCTAGCTTGATGCTATTGTTTCATGCATTTGCCTTTTAAGTAATGTGTCAAGCGTCAGTTTCTCTGACCATGGTCATCTCTGAAATTGGCTTGTGCTCCCTAAGCATGCTCTGGGTACTGGTTTCTACCTTTTCTTGCCATGACAGCAGAATTGATAAAAAGAGGAATATATTGACTTCTTTTTCCAACATCCATAAGAAAAATTCACAATCCTTTTCTGATGACAAAGTATTTAATTTATGGGAGGCATTGTGCATGTTAGACAAGACGAGGGCTTTGGCTTTGTTGTAATGTTTGACCAAGGTTTGGGCTTTGGCTTGACAAGTCTGACTTGTTGCTGTAGAACTCAGCTTGGGATATGGTCAGCCACGGCCCTGAATTGGGTGGAACTATGTAGGAACTTGCTGAAGGGCTGTAATCTGTTTCTCATTTGCCTTCAGCTTTACCTTCTCTCCATCACAATGGAGAGTAAACAGTTTCCTGAAAAAAAAAGTAGATTTCAGTCTCAGAAGGGAAACAGTGATTGCCTTTTCCTGCTATTGGTCTGTTTCTAGCCTGGTGCCTTAGGTAAGATTGAGCCTTTATTCATAATCTCCTCTCTCTTTGCTCTGCTGCAACAATTGTTTGATTCCAGACATTTTTGGAAGGGAGCAAGGTAATTGCCCTTTCTTTGGAAGACATCTTAGAATACTTAAAGTAGTCAGATTCAGGTCTGGCAGCTGAAAGCCTTTTCTAATCTTGAAATTCTGTACTGTGAAACAAGGAATGCTCTGGTTAGGACGCTTGCTTTTCACTGATGGTTGGGATTTCAGGGAGTTTTTCAGGTAGTTGATAAGAAAGTGAAGCAGAACTTCTAGCAAGCATGCTGAAGGCTGAGTCATCTAATCAACTTGATGTCTGCAAGTCTTTTTATAGCCATTTTAGAAATATAGGCACTACTGGTGGCTAAACTAAGACTGATTATGCCCAGGAAATGACTTGTTGCCAGGAAACTGTACAGCAAACTTGGCAGACTAGTTCAAATTTATATTACATAAATCCTGTCCAAAGTATCTTAAAGCACAAAATTTGGCCTGTGAAAGGGCCAATTAGTACAGTTTCAGGATATGAAACAGCTTTTGAGGTTTCCGGGCCTTATTAGGCTGCAACATGTTTTGTAAGAAAGCTCTTGTGACAACAGAACTCATAACTAGTGAAATGATATATATGTGTGTGCGTGTTTTAATGAGATTGCAGATGCTGACCTGAAACTATTGAATGTGATTGTTTTTAGTCAATGATCAGAATGATGAATTGTTTTCTGCCTCTTGAACATTTCCTTCCTGGGCAATGCAGGGATTGTTAGTTGCTTTTCTGATTTTCAGGTCGTGCAAGAAATCTTATCATCAGGTGGAATTACTGTGAAAGTGTGAAACCAGAAAGAAGTTGTATATGACAAATTACTGCACTTTCAGTGTTGTTCAAGTGCTACCTTTTCCATGAAGTCTTAAGTTCTTATGCTCTTAAACTATTAATCCAGAGCCACTGTGAAATGTGTTTGTGTTCCTGCAATTTAAATTCAGATGTGTTTCATCAGAACTGTATACCACAGCAATACAACAGTTTGAGTTGCTCCAAAAAATAAGGGAGGAAAAAAGGTATTTTTAATGCATTAATCGCCATAAGAATTTTATATTAAAACACTTTGCTAACCCATGTGAATTTCTTGAAATTTAAAGAAATATTGAAGAAAACTAGATTAAGTATTTGAGATGGGACATTTTTCTCTCTATTTTCTGGCTAGTGTTAGAGGGTCATGGTTACTGATCTGTGTTGGGCTCCTTTGTTTGTCCAGCTTTAATGCTGAAGGAGTTGCAACAGCCTTTAAATTAGGAATAGGAGTGGAACCAATAGTACTGCAGACATTCTGTATCACTCCTTCCCTTTGAGTTTTTTCATTCAAAATGGAACTGAAAGGAATTGAAACCTGACTTTTTCAGGCTCTCTCAGGAGAATTGCCCTCAGTAAAATTTGGATCACAATGCATGCCATTCAGAATGTTGGCAAAAGCCAACATCCAGCCTGGATAATTAACTGGTCCAGCTTTTTAATGAAGGAATGTCTTACAGTCTTAAAAATGTTCTTTTAAAGGAGAAGATGCTTACTGCTTTATCTAGATACAGGTTCTTCTGACAACAAGGATGTGTATTGCCTTTGTTATTTTAGGTGCTTACAACAATGCTGGCTTAGTTCCAATGGCCAATGTCATAGCTCCAGGCTTACCAGCTCCTCCACCATACACTACTAATCAAGTGGTATCAGGTAAAGCATGCATATCTTTAAAAATATTCATGCTGTTTTTCCTGGTTCATTGTTGAGAGTGGATCATTCACTGCTGGAGTTTCATTTGCTTTTCAATAACAAGTTGCTGTTCTCTGTTTAGAAAATGAGGACCTTTCCAGCCAGGCAAAACCTTCCCAAAATCAAGGTAAATTATAAATCCACAGGGGGATTTTTGTGTTGATTGTATCTTTGTTATTTGTTCAGAAAATGTTAACAACTTGTTTAGTGGGATCTTCATAAGCTTCTAAGTATGTAGCCACTAAGTATGTGGAATAGGATCTCTTGAGAGTGGAGAAAAAAAATCCTCAGACATTTGTCACTTACAAGCATTGAAACATTACAATTCATTCTTTTGTGTTAGCTTATCAAAGTATTTTATATTCTTCATTATATAAGTATGTGAGAAATCATGTTAAAAACTAAATCAAAATACCCTTTGCAATGTCGTGCACTTAAATACTTCAGTAAATCTTTGCAATTTTTATAACTCTGGACATCTATTGGAAAAGTCACTGACATTTTAATTTCATAGATCAGTTGCAATAAGAAGGTAGGAATACAAGAGAGATGTAGATGATTTAGATGTTTTTGAATGTCTTATCCCAGAGTGTTAGATCCAGCTATGTCTACCTGCACTTTTGTCTTACCCTGTAAGATCCTGTTCTTTTTACAAAGACAGTTGTGCATTTTTTATTGTTTTTATTTTCGTGGTGCTTTGTACACTTAGTACACAGTATAATCATAAATCCCATTAGGAGCTACTTACAAAAAGGGTTTGATAATACTTTGTTAGATTTGACAAATCCAAACCGAGAATTTACTGGCTATTGAGTCAGGTATATTAACAAATACTGCAAATAGATAAAATGACTGTGATAAGTTTACCTACTGTAAATATTCCTAGGGGCCAAAAAAAAGTTACGTTTTGTCTTTCCTTCTCTGTGTCCAGGGATGGTTCTACAGAAATGTTTCGAAGAATCACTTCATTCTTACATACCTCTCTTTAAGTGTGCATGTATTTTACAAAGTAGTTAATACAGTGTAAGGAATGAAATATTCTCTTAGGAACACAAATTCAGTAACAGCTCCGGGTTCTATTGCAGCTGTACTTTATTGGTGATTATCTTGGCTGTCAGGATTAAATAACTGTGATCTTTAGGAGAGTCTTCAGCTTGGAAACAGAAGGAGAAAAGAACAGAATCCAGACTTGGGCAGTCTGGGTTTTTTTGAAAAGAGTATGTCAAAGGAAATAGCTTGTTTGCGGACTTGCTAGTTTTAGAGTTTCAACATACACAAAATGGGAGTTCGTCATGTCAATTTAAGTCCAAGATTTTAAAGATTAATTTTTTGGATTTGTGTGTACAGTTATATGTAGAATTCAGGTGAGAGAGACATTAGGCTGTTAGAGAGTTATGGGTGATGAGTTTGACTGGTTGGATCAGTGTCTTGCTTACAGCTGAACAGATTATTCCAAAAGTTAAATAAAGCACAAGGGTTGTTTGAGAGGAATGATTTATTAACATGTTCATGTTCTACAGGAAACTAGGAGCAGGCATATCGAGACTCTTGACATGCCAGTGTTCATAAATGCGGCTCCTTTCCATTAATCTCCACCTCCCCATTTGCAGTGTGCCTGCCTGTTTTCCTGCAGCTTGACTGATATCTCTAACTTACTTTGTAGGATTGACACAAGCTGATACTTTTAGTGGCAGGTGCTTGCCTTTATTACAGACACCTGACTAAAGACTCCTAGAATTACTTGTTGATAAAGTCAAGTGCCAATGTTAGTTTAATACTGTAGTGTGATAAATGAATTTAAAAGTGTACCTTCTTAGAATCAAAATCTGAAGGAAGCACAGTGAAGAGAATGACCTGATTTTGAAGGAAAGAAAACTACCAGCACCTGAAATCAGCTTTCTTCAGTTGTTGACTAAACTTCTCTGAAATCATGATACATTGAATTAACTGGTTCTGAAGGAAATTCTGACCTTCAGTGAGAATGGATGCAGAGGAGCCCAGGTGATCTGATGCTGATGGAATATTAGATCTGGTTTGGGTACTGCCAAATGTTAGGGACCAGAGGGAGGGTGTTCACCTGTATCACTTAGATGTTGTTACAGAGTATATTTGAGTTTCTAACTGTTTTGCATGAGATCATGAAGAGGTAGCAGACGTCACAGAGTGTTTTATAAAGGAGTGTTAGCCTACATGGTGTACAATTTGTGTGATGTGTTTGTGTGTACCTTTTTGGTTTGTTTTTCATAGGCCCCGCTGTTCATTGTCTATATGTAAACATTGTGTGTTAGCTATTGCCTGTGTATCATATTTTGAAATGCTGTATAAAATGTTTTTTGTGTTGATTTCAAACATTTCTGACAGTTTCAAGTATTCTTACTGGTTTTGTTTCTTTGCAGCTTTCTCTGCACAAGCGAATCAGCTCTTTACTCCTCATGGTTCTAATCCTTCAACACCTGCTGCTACTCCAGTCCCTACCCCATCACCTGTCAAGGCAATAAGCCATCCATTAGCACCTGCAACTCCACTCATCTCTGGGATGAACATGTCTACCCCTGTCCTTCCTGTTTTCCCAGGACAGGTCTCCTCTTCCATCCATACATCTCAGCCATCCGCCCCAACCCCTACTGTCATCAAATCCCTTTCATTGCCTGGTGTTCCTGTCACATCTGTTCACAGTGCAACCTCTACCCCTATCCCCGCAGTATTTTCTGGGCTGGCTTCTATCCCTGCTGCTATGCCCGCTCCGCAAGGTTCTTCCACTCCGTGTGCCACACCTGCGCCTACTGAAGCTTTCGCATCTGCTGCTACACCATTTGCTGGCCTCCCGTTCTCTGCAACCTCTTCAGTTGCTTCTGCTAATAGTCCTGCTCCATTGTCATCAGTTTTTGCTGGCCTCCCTTTGTCCTTGCCGCCCAATGCCCAAGGGATTTCTAGTCCTGTTCCATCTACAATTGCTAATTCTCCTGCCACTACCATTCCTGGCTCACTAAGCTTGCCTAACCCAATTTTGTCTGTCTTAAAGGGATTTCTGACATCAAATGACACTTCATTAATCAATTCATCTGCTTTACCTTCTGCTGTGACAAGTGAGCTTGCTTCTTTATCTGCTCTTGCTAATCAAAGCTCTGACCCTCCCACTTCCTCTGTCAACAAATGTTACACTCCATCAGCCACCCCCAACCCACAGCGTTCCTCCACACCTGGGCTGGCTATTTTTCCAGGTCTTCCATCCCCATCTGTAGCCAATTCTAGTTCCACTCCTCCAACATTGCCTGCACAGTCACCTTTAACCACTTCGCCATCAATTATGCCAGTCAACTGTGGCTCATCAGCCTCCCTCTTGCATGGCACAAGTCCTACTAATCCTGACCAGCAGCTCTCATCAGCCCCAGCTGCCACAAGTATCCCAGTTCTGGTCAAAACAGAACCCATGAGTCCTACCCTGTCAGCCTTCAAAGGTCCTTCTCATTCAGCCAGCCCTTCTCATGGCACTCTAGGACTGTCAGGGCTTGGGCGTGCTTACACCTCAGCAGCTTCAGTGCCAGTCAGCTTACCCAGTTCCCTGAATCCAGCACTGTCAGGGCTCTCCTCTTTGAGTGCTCCTCTGAACAACTCCAGTTCTCTGGCTTCCATTTCCCTTGCCCCACATGGCTCCTCTGCTCCCATTGCCCCTGTGTTCAATGGACTCCCTCCTTTCACATCTCTAACCAGTAACTTTGCTTTTACTGGTAACCCAGCACTGACCCCACCCGTCACTCTCCCAGGGTCTCTGTTGGCCGCTCCGGCTACAACCGCTTCAGCCGTGTCCGCCCCTCATGTGAGTTCCACCGCCGTGGTACTCTCAGGACTCGCCGCCTCCGCAACAGTCTCCGCTCCACCCTTCTCGCTTAACTTGTCCAGTGCTGTCCCTTCCCTTTTTTCTGTTGCCCAGGGACCTCTGGGATCATCAAACCCATCCTTCCCTGGTTTTCCTGTCTCTAACACACCCTCTGTCACTCCTGCTCTCCCTTCTTTCCCTGGCCTCCAGGCATCTTCTGCAGTAGCAGCAGTTGCACCGTTGCCGGCAGCTGCCACAGCCCCATCTCCGGCTCCGGTCCTGCCAGGGTTTGCCTCGGCCTTTAGCTCAAACTTCAACTCTGCACTTGTTGCGCAGGCTGGGTATGTTACTGTTTCTGAAAGAGGTCAGAACTATTTCTTTTTCTCATGAGGAATACACTGATTTTACTTTAGGTGTGTAGACAATGTTTAGACAGTGTTTTCACTCATAGTTACTAATTGCAGGTAATTTTTAAAGTTAGTTCTCTACTAGATTTCCAGTTGTCTTTAGAAGCTGATAGGGTAGTGACTAAACAGGCTGGCCTCAATAGTCCCTGTTACAGCAGTCTAATCCAGTGAGGTGCTCAGTGATTTTATTTCCCAGATGAGGATACTTGGCACCTCCTAGGCCTTTACAAGAATGGATTCCACGTGGGCATCCATTAACACATACAGGTAATAGCAGACAATGTCTTAGATGTTTTAAGGAAGTACTCAGCATAAATTCTTGTCTGTAAAGTTTTTTTTGTGTGTGAACTGTAGGCGCAGTTTAGATACAAAACAGAAATTCTGAGTCCCTCTAGGTGTGTTCCAGATGATCTTGTGTATGTATGAATAATTTTTAGGTGGGTAAAGACTAGACTTCAGTTTAGAAATTCTGGCCTTTATGAGATTTAGAAAAAGAAGTGCTTGTGTAATTTATATAGACATAAGCTTATAGAGAGGGAAACAGAATAAAACATGGTGTAGATGTTCCTAATGACAGTCTCATTTTGGCATTCTTTCAGGTTGACTTCTGGATTACAGACACCAGGAAATGCAGTTTTTCCTGGTCTTTTATCTCTCCCTGGTATCCCTGGCTTTCCCCAAAGTGCCGCACAATCTTCCTTACAGGAATTGCAGCACAGTGCAGCTGCACAGTCAGCACTACTACAGGTAATGTGCCTGTTTGTTAATACTGTTCTGCTTACAGTGATCTGTTGAGCATGTACTTGCCTGTTAACTCCTTGGGACTGGTTTAAGTCAGTAAATGGCTAAAACCCCTAACCTGTGTGAGAACTGATTATAAGGATGATGATAAAAACCAACTTGTATTAACTTCTTACTCAAGGCCAGTGTACAATGCTTCATAAATGAGATTAAAACCTTATCTAAAACTCTTTGTAAAATGGGGAGAAGTAAAAGAAAAGGTAATGCAAATGAATTTTTTGCTGGGTTTGTGTTAAATCTAATGAGCTGACCATACCATTGCAAAATTTGTGCTCAGTTCCAGTCTGACATTTGAATAACTTACAGATTTCTGTGGACCGTTTGTTGTGAGTTATGTGCCTCTGCACAAGTAATCAGATTGTCTTGAATTTAGGTCTGTTGTGGTTTTTCCTTTCTCTTGATAATTCCCACAAATAGAATTGTAATATAAGCTTGAAGTGGCTTTGGGTAATGTGTAGTTTCATCATCTCTTGTCCATGAAACAGCTTGTTTCACCATCAACCTAGATAAGTTAACTGAAACTATCATCAGATTTGTGGTTATCTGTGTAGTTTGTCCTTTGTTAAAAACAGCCTCTGTACAGATTAAGGATTTCTTCAAAGAAATTTGTCCTTCTCTACATAATACTAAAAGAGAGATCTGAGTGTTTTGACTTAATGTTTTCTCTCTTCTGTGACACGTTGTTGAAATGGAGCATGTGTCTAAGTACTGTTCAGAGTGCAGCATATTGTCAGATATCTTTTGAATATCAGGGGATTGGAAGAAGCAAGTTACTTCATCTAGGCCATGCTGCTTTTGCAGCTCAGGAGTCTTATTTGTTCTGTGGAAATGTATGCAGATTGCATTGAGGGAAAATAATTTTTTGTTATTTACAAGATCCAGTCACTAGAACTAATGCTTATTTACTTGAGCAACGAAGAGAAGGAAAGTTCAGAGTCACTAAAATATTACAGCTCCTGATTAAGCTATGCCTTCCAAATCAGCTGGTGCTTACTCCACTGGAAAGTAAATGCCATTAACACTTCTTTGTTTTCCCCCATAATCCAACTGCTTTCTTCATTCTCTGGTATTTCAGAGCAATAGATGCACTACAGTTTAACATCTGTGTATGGATGCATTGCTCATCTCTATTCTTTGCACACTTCAGATTATAATCCATTTGTTTAGGCTTGAGTAGGACTGGTATTGTGGCTGAAAGTTTGCTTAATTTAGATTTTTGTTTCCTTGTTTTTATCAGTGCTGTTTCCTAACTTCTTATCTTCCTTAAAGGCGCATTCTGCTTCTGCTCTGGAGAACTATACAGCTCAGCCTGAAGGTTTTGCTAACTATCCATCAACACCAGGAACACCATTTTCATTGCAGACAAGTCTGCCCCAGAGTGGATGGCAGTAAATACCAGGCATTTCTAAAGACTGCAGTGTTTGCTTGACAGAGCCTGATCCTATTCACTTTGAAGGCTGCCTCTGCAATAGTGGGAGCATGGTCTGAGTTGGGGAAAGAAAGGGAAAACACGAGGGTAAAATGTTTCCAGGAGGCTGTGTCAGATGTCAAACTTAATTTGTGATTGCGTTCAACTTGATTCAGGGTCTGATCCTGTGAATTGCTGAGCATTCTTGACTCTCCTTTAATTTTAAGAGTTCGGTGTTTGGTGTCTTACAGGATCAGGAACATTCAAACAGATGTTTGTGTAAATAGGGCAATTGACTGTCAAACTGAATAGGGAGGCCAAGTATACTTAATAGTGTGTATAAGCACCTATCCTGTTATGCTTTGTATGGTATATGTGGTTAATATAGACTGAGATCTAGACTGAAAGTAGACAATTAAAGCTGTAGACGACCTTTTGTCAAGAAGCACACTTGTGTGTGCACAAATCAAGGTCAGTTTATGGTTTTTCAGCTGTTTTCTTCCTATGTATGAGGATCTCCTGTTAGCATCAGCAGTATGTCAAGGGGAGGGTAGGTCAGAGGTGTGTGGGGGTTTTCTTATGCTTCGAAATATTGTCATGGGCTTGCTGCTGAATTGAGTACTCCTTTGTCTGAACGAGAAAGCTAGGAAATGATGCTGTACTGTATTTGGGTAGAAGTGGATTATGTTTTACTGGAGTATGGTTTAGCTAGCTGAGAATATGTCTTTCCAAAGTACATAAAAACATTTTAACTTGCCTCTAAAATGACGTTCCATAATATTCTCCTTGCCCCCAGCACCCCTCTGAATGAAATAATTGTACTGCGGATAGGCTGCCTATCTGGCACTTTTGACTGCAGACTTATGTGAATGTTTACAGACATGGGGCAAGTTCTTCTCTCCCTTATGCTCACAAACAAACTGGTTCTCTAAATGCTTTTCAGCTATAAACTACAACTTGATGGTGCTTATGTTACCCTGTGAATATAAGTGGGAGCAGAATTTGGACCATGGATTTTTTTAGTATTTTTCCTTGGAAAACGTACATGATTTTAAAGGCATATAGCTAAATTAACTGTTACGATGCAGCATATAGAGAGGTCTTGCTTTGTTAGTGAAACTGAGTTGTGCACTCTTCTAATAATGTTAGTACCTGTGGCAATGTGTAACACATCATTGAATATCGTCTATTTAAGATATGGTCTTGATCATGGTCTAGAGACAATAGAGATGAATGATATTCAATAATGTGATTAAATTAAAATGTAGAGGATACTACACTGTAGAAATGTTCTGCACCTAGAGTTTTACTTTTTTAAAGATTGATTCTGCTGGGAGATGTTGCTAATGTATTTTCTTTCAAGATGTGAACAAACTTTTTTAGAACATTAATGGAAATTACTGTATTGGTTTTTAACATAATTTTTTTAAATAAAAAGTTTACAGTCATGGCAAAAAGGCCTTGCTGACTATTTGCATATTTACCTAAAATACAAATGAATAAACTTGTTTTTATTAAGATACTTCTGCTGCTTGCTCTTGCTTATGCTGTTTCTTTATGATGAAGAATTCTGTCCAAAATTATAAAATCGACTTCCTAAAGTTGATGCTAGAAATATCCTATTAATTTTTTAGATGAAAAATATAAAATTTTTGACATTTTAATAATCAAACTTACACATTATGTTAAAGCTAAAAAAAAATTGTGTTCTTACATTTTTTTACTTTGTGAAACCTCTTAAATTCTGATGATTCTCCACTCTGAACTGCTCTTAAAATTGGTGCCTTATATCTTGACTCAAGAAATCTCTGGAAGAGATCTCTACCATCTTTCATTTTACTCTGCTTCTCATTCTTTCCAATGAAAGAATGTTCTAACTAACCTGTTCTTTGTAGCTTTGTAGATCAATTGGAGTAAATAAAGGTATAGGTATCTTATCAAGAGCAAATTGGCTTTTTTCCCCTAGATGTGAATGTAAAGTAGTTCTAAGTCAGTAGAGTTTTGTAACCTTACTGAGGTGCTGAGTTTGACATCCTATTTCAATCCTAGTTTCCTCATCAAGCAATCAAAGTTTGAACTAATTCATGTAACCCTGTAGTCAAAAGCAAGTAGTGTTGTTTTGTCAGAAAGTAAGCACTTTGTGCCTCTGTTTCTAAAAATATCTGTTGAATGGCCATGGTGTGTGGGGGTTCCTGTCTGAGCGTTGGACAACTCAGAGGTGCCGAAGAGACTCAAACCTTGTTTCTGCAGATGAAAACAGGTGAGAAGTAGTGAAATCCTCTATATTAAATGCTCTTCTCCTGAAGCAGTGTAGTTACTGGGTGGTGTCCAGCCACTTTACCAGAGAAGAGTATTTGGTGCTCCCATCAGTGTTAGACAAGTGAATAGGTTAAGAAGTGTTCAGTTGTAAAGTTCTTATGTCTGGAAAGGGTTTTCTGGTTTTTTTTGAATCATATTGAGCAGGATTTTGTAAATGGAACTCTCCAGTGGTTAGGATTAAAATTCAGTTTTAAAAATATTTCTCCTGATGTAAAATTGTTTTTATTAATGTTTTTCTTCTTCAGGAATAAAGTCTGTGTTCTGCATTGCAGCAAACTGCTGTGACTCAGCCTTGGAATTTCTGACGGGAGTGATTTGTCCTGAGCTCTTTCATGCTTACTTGAGCACCATTTTTAGACAGCCAAGAAAACGTCTGCTCCTGAGGCAAACTACCTTAAACTGAGCCTGTTCCGGGAAAGGGCTCTTGCTGAATGACTTTAATTCTGGACTAACTATGATTTTTTTCACTGTTCAAGTTGCCTATTACTGATCTATTTCGTGTGTATTGGCCGTCTGCAAAAGATAAGGTGTAGCAAAGTGTTCCTTGAAATAAAATCTCTTTTGCAACAACTAAGAACATATGGGGATTGTGTTTGCAAACAAAAGTTTCAATGTTTCTTTCAAGTGCTTTAATTGCAGCTGCAGTGAATAGGAGAGAAACAAGAGTAATTTTCTGTCATTTTCCTCTGGTTTGCAAATGAGTGTTGCAAGTTTGGCTGGGCCTGAAAGGAAACTTGTCATGGTATGAATGTTCTGACTTTTTTGCGAATTGCCTTCCTTTCTGTATTGAGAGAGGAGCAATACCGTTGGCTCTCTCATATTTATTCATGCTCTAGTGGCCAAAGAGGGGCTTTCTGTCATCTCCAGATCTTCAGCTATTGAAAACTGATGCCATTTTCATGAGGAGCAGCAATATGGGGATGTTCCTACAAGCAACAGGACAGTATTGTTAAATCTGCTCTCTGTCCTGTCCTGTCTTCTTAACTTTGACCTGGGCAAAAGGAGTGCTGAGCCTGAGGCAAGTAGGCAGAACTCGTGGCCAGGAAAGGACTAAGTTGAGAAATCTACAGGTACTGGCCAAAGCCCAGTGCATGGAAGGAAAGTAGCATGGGCCTAAAAAGGTCAGAAAAAGACAAACTTAAACATACAACTTCGTTTGCAAATCTCATGTGGGGACTGCCTGATGATTCTTTTTTATACCTTTGGGATTAGCACTGTTTAGAAATGGCTGTGGATTAAGTCTCTACAACTGGATGATGAGGTAAGTGGGAGCAAGTGTACATTGTAGAGATGCTGTAAAGGACTGGTGCCATTTGTAAAGGTAGCAGTTGATGCGGAGAAGTTTTGGAGAATGGTGTGCTTACAGGTAAGCACCTGGTCATGCCTGACCTGAGCCCTCATGCTGCTTTTGGAATAGAAGTTGAAGGCTTTAGCTAAATCAGAAATATAAAACTGCAGAAATAGTTTCTGAACTGTGAGCAGCCTGAACCACAGTCATCTGATGTTGATTCTAAGTCAGTAAGTTCTACTGAAGCAGCTTTGAAATCAGTCTTTGTGGCTCTGCCCTGGGTCACAGGAGTGCACCAGTGTTCAGCACCAGTGAACTTGCAGCTTGTAAACTGCAGTTTGTAAACTGCTTTGCCCCAGAGCTCTCATGTGTTTTATTCTCTGAGTGTTCTACAGTACTCTGGGACATGAGTTATCCACATACCCCAGTATAGCCCCAAGGAGAAAGCATTACGAATGCCCTGACTTTGATTTCAAAATTTTGAAAAGGAAATAAAACTTCAGTGCAGCTGAAGTTAAAATGAAAAAACTAATGTGATGTTCCTGAACACAAAGGAAAAACACCATCTGCTTTACTCACCTATATTTACAGTCACCTCAGGGAGTTGTCAATAAACAGGGAGTAATTATGTCTGTTAACTTTTAGTATGTGTTGCTCATTTATCTGATGGTATAAACAGCTGTGTAAATTGTGGCATTCAAATGGTTCAGAATTAAGCTATTTTCAATAACTTTTTTTTGCTCTAAAATGAAAAAAAAATTGCTGGGATAGTTTTCCATATTATGTTTTTGCTTCTGGAATAATTAAACGACATTTCTCCTGTCACTGTTCACACTTGCTACCCTGCTAGTAAGCATCTGTCTTGAAGAGGTGTGATTGTACAGGTCACTGTTTAGAAGTCAAATAATGAGGAAAATCCTACAAATGGCTTAAAATGAATATTGTCACACATTTGGGAGTATATTGCAATAAGCATGTCAATCCTGATTTTTCAAGCTATGCTTATGGCTTTCAGTGGGATTTAAACTGTCAGTTCAGGGCAGTAGTTTCCCCTCTGTGAGACTGAAAAAGGATTCTCTGGGGAGCAATCAGCTTTGAATGACCCATCTGGGGCCAGTGTGATTACTGGCAGGGAGGAAGACTTGGGTGGAGTGAAGCTGGAGCCAGATCTTCACATAACAAATGCCCACTGAAAACAGCCCTGTAATTAATGCAGGTGTATGTCAAACTCATAAATTACATATGAAAAAGCACCTCTCATATTTTATTCAAATAACAAGCAACAGCCTTGTCCTTTGAGAGGGACAAGCTCTGCTGCTACAGCCCTCTGCTGCTACAGCCTTCAGAAATAGCTTAGTCTGAAATGCTGTGCTTAGTTTGATTGTCAAAATATTTTGTGAAAAATACTCTTATTTGGGGGATGATTTTAGGACTTGGGAGCTGAAATGTTCTGCTGTGGTTTTGAGGTTATCCAGCTGGACAGGGCTCAGCCTATATTGATGGACAGTATGAAGGAGGGTGTGGTTAGCTATTCTACACAGCTTGGAGACCTGACCTGGAGGTTTGTTTATTTATTATGCTGGTGTTTTTAAATCTGAACAGTAACTGAGCCCCAAAATGGCAGAGGAGCAGTACGCAATATCTACCTTCTGGCTTTATAGCATCATAGGTTGGACAAACCTCTTAAGATCAAGTCCAACCATCAAGTTACATCAGAGACATAAGACTTTGTGTTTGTAAACATCCTCTCCTCACCAGGGTAACTAATTCCCGGAAGACTCCCATACAGGGGATTTCTCCTTCTCTCATCCTGCGTCCTTCTTCAGCATTTTGGGTGAGCACTGCAGTTTCAAGGTGCGCTGCTGTCTCATCTGTGAGGGGATCAGAGCTTCCCTCTGAGGGGATGGATCCTGAGAGAGGCAGCCCCAAGAAAATGAACACAGAACATCTGATTGGTAAGCCTTGTTTTGTGTGTGTGAGTGGGCTTTTTCTCAATAATATTAAAAAGGAGCGGAACAAACCAAACAAAAAAAGTACATTTGATGTCCAACAGACTGGAGATGAAAACTCAGAACCTGCCTCCATGAATGTCAGAACAAATTGCCTCATGCTGCCCTGCCAGTACACATCAGCATCTACCTTCTGCCAATGTGACCCCGTGGATGAAAAAGACTGATTCAGCTATTGATACACTTCTGTATGGAGGGATGGGCTGGGAAGAAGAAAATAGGATCTAGTTAGGGAAGACAGAAGAATTTTTCAGCCCCTAGTAGAAAGAAGGAAGGTACATGGTGGTTAAAGAGGCTGAGTCTACTCCTTCTTTTTGTTGCAGTGGGAGACTTGGGAGATTTTCGCCCACACTGAGGTTTTCATTTGGTTTCCAATTGTCAAACCCACATCATGAGTTTGTGTACCAAGTGTGTTCATGATGTACCCTGATGAGTATATCAAGAAAAAAAGAAGTGAACCTTATTCCAGCTTCCTGGAGCTTTTCCACAACTGCTGAGTTATGAGCTCTCACATTTTGTGGTGCATTGCAGCTCCTGGTTTGCTCTGGACTAAAGACCCAAGTGAGGTTTTTTGGTGGTTATGACCACAATAATCTATATACAGGGATGGCAACCCCAGGTCAGTGATAGATCGGGTTGTGACTGGTTCTTACTGTTGTTTTTTTCTAGAGTCTTTCATTTGTTGTGTGGTTAAATGGTTTGAAAGTCTGGGGTAGTCAGAGAAGATCTGGTGGTTTTGGGGAGCTAGGAGTTTCATTCAAAGGCATACTTTCATGTTCTCCTTTTCTAATAGAACCTACATTATTTGCTGGCATCATCAGGCACTCTACGAGAGTTCTTGTGGAGAAGGATTCAATTGTACTTTGTCAGGTTTTGGATGCATGCTTTTTGCCCGTGGTGGTGAGGGGTGATGTCTTGACCCCTAACTCTTCTCAGCTGCTTGAGTACCGGTCTGCTGAGTGCTGGCATTTTTTCCCAGCTATTCCCCCTCTCTGTGGATTGTGTCATTCCCACCAGGCATCTTTGCAGAGGGCTCAGGTGGATGATGGTAGATGATGCTACAACCCAAAATTGCTTTTGAGGATGTTCTTCATAACCAAATTTGTCACTGGAGAAAAAGATCTTCAGACATTTTCTGCATGTGGTCTTTCAGGTGAAATAAAGAGATAAAGTAAAAATGTTGAGTTCTGCTGAACGAAACATCCCTTTGTGATTAATTTGCTCAGATTTCAGATTAAGAATTATGAATGATGCTTATTCCATGACTTTCCTCGATCTCTTTCCACTGATTAAAAGACACTTGACTGCTGGTACTTTATGTATCTGTTGTAGCCTGACGCACCACTAGTGTAATGTGAAGTAGCACTGACAAACAGCAGTGAAAGGGTTAAAGATTTTCACACTAAATCCTAAAAATCCTGGTTTTATACACATGGCCTTGAGGTTTGCACAGTAATTTGCTTTGAGAAGCTCCTCAGTTTTACCACTGATTGCAGAGTGTCTGATGATGCCTCGTGGAACACCCAGGGATTTAAAATTGCTGGGTTTTGGGAAGGGTGAGGAGGAAAGCTGGGCTCCCAGTGCGCCAGTTCTGTGCCCAGCGCTCGGGGAGGCCTGAAACCAGGCCCTCCTGAATGCAAATCTGTTTGCATGTGGGTAATTAAATCTGCATCGGGAGCCTCAGAAGTAGGACGGGCAAAGCTGTGAGCAGCAAAGGGCTGGATGTAACACCCGGGAGTGCAGGCACAGCCCGGCCAGGCACAGGGATCTGGGAGAGACAGGGACTTCAGGAGGGCTGTGCTGCATTCCCTCCTTCCCCGGCGTCGCTGGGAATGTTCTGACACACCTGTCAGTCCTGCTCTGCTGGTCTGTCAGCTTGTGCCTTACAGATCAGGGAGCCTCATGCTGCTTCACAGTGGTGACAAGTCTTTTATTTCTCACACAGTGTAAGTTGAATTGTTTCCTATTTATCAGTTTCTGCCTGCATGTGAATTTTATTTGATGTCAGAAATTCCCAGTGCTGCCCTACACCTTTGAAACAGCTTACCTTACTACTGCCTTCCCTTCAGGCACTAAACCAATGAGATTAGTTTTATATTTTATTTATTTAATTAGAATGGAATCTTCGGATGAGCTGAACGCTCTGAGACAACTGCTGAAAATGCATGGGCATGCATTTTGGCAAGCACTAATTTTGAAGTTTATGGTCCAGTGGATGGACTGGTCCACCAAGATTCCTCAAAATGTTCATCTGAAGAAAGCACGAGTTCCTCTCATTTACCTGGTTACCTGTTTCACACAAACTAAACCCTTTGCCCCAGCCATAGCACACTGACAGATTCATACTCATGGATACTCCACCCAATGATTTATTTCTCCTTCACAGTCCCCAGCTTTGGTAATATCTTTAATTTTCCTCTTTTTTCCTGTTGCAAAATGTATTTTCTGAACCCTTTTTAACCTTCTGGGCGAAAGGGCCATAAGGTTGTATGTTTGGTTAGGTCTTTTATGGCTTTCTTTGAGTGATGGGAGGGAGGAAGAGGGAGTGAGTCTGTGGATTTTGTGGTCCAGTATGATTGCACTGGGCTAGATGTACATCCCTGGGATAACCCCTCACAGTTTGCATTCACTGCTCTTCTTCCTTATATTTTTTATAGCTGACAGGCAGGAAGGAATTGGTGTCTGTGGCTGGATCCTGGTTTCCCTTTCATTCCTCCTGGTGCTTATTACCTTTCCTATTTCCATCTGGGCATGTATTAAGGTAAGGTAGCAGGATTTGAGGCACACAAAGAATGCTCTATTATCATTGCTGTTACTTTTTTACTGATTTAGTTAAGACAAGGCACTTCATATTCACATTTTGGGAATCATAAGGGTTTGTAGCAAAGATGTGCTCTGGAAACAAGATCCACAGAGATTCTTTAAAAAATTTTCTGTATCGCCACAGTTTCCTCAATTTCTCTCAGTCTCAATTTCCATCATCAGTTAAATTTCCAGCTAAACATCAGTAGAACCCCAGGCTTTCAGTAGTCATGCTGCACTAAGTGAAGTAGTTTAGATTACCTGAGGTGAGACCCCCCTTTGCCTACAACTCCTCTGAGTCTAGTGCTGATGTTGGAGAGCTCTGGAGTACCCTCTGTAGATCAGTGCTAATTCTTTCATACGTGATCTGTTTTGTAATCTGTTTCCAAGGACAGGGGATGAGTTTTTCCAGCAAATCGTGAGTCAAGTAGAAGATGTAAAGAAAGTGATTTGCAGCTTTGTTGCTTCCTATATTATTTGTGCTTTCTTCCCTTTTAATATGGGTGCCAAAGATTAAAGGACCAGGGAGTGAGGATAGAATAAGCTGTAAAATTCTAAATGCAACATTTTTTCCTAGGTTGTCAGAGAATATGAACGTGCTGTTGTATTTCGTCTGGGACGTATACTGTCTAAGAAAGCAAAGGGACCAGGTGAATACATGCAGTTTTATTCTGTTAAAGCCCTCTGGGTTTGTTTATTTTATTACAATGCACTCTAACCACACAGAGAATTGCAGAGGTTCCATGAAATCCTTCATAGCACAGAGGGGAATGAGAAGGTCCCCTCTACTGCAGTTCCTTTACCTGCAGACTGTTCACTTTTCTGAAGAGAAGATAAAGCCACCCTCCTGTCACAGCACAGAAGTTTGAGTACCTTGATACCAGGTATGACTTTGCTGCTGAGTAATTTGGACAACAGAAGGATGAGTTCGTGCTGCAGACACTCTCAGGGGACTGCAGGCAGATTTAAATGCAGTGTTCAGCTCTGCCATGGTCTTTTTTGAGTGACTGTGGCCTCTCTCCCTGTACCTCGTTTCCAACACTGCGCGTTGCTGCCAGCTCCTTAGCTGTCCTCTGCTCTGAAAATGGTCAGTGTGTCAGAGCAGGGACACTCAGCATCTATGCCGAGTTTGTTACAGTCCCCTAGCACCAGGTTACAAACCACAAACCAAACCCAGCTATGTGAGGTGTTTGCATTGGTGCAGTTACCTCCTCTGGGCAATGAAATGGGCAAACTGGAAGTTGAAATAACAGGAAATAACAGGAAAAAGTCCTTTTCTGGTACTGTCCTTTCTCTTGAATAATAGTCATGAGGTCCAAAGACCATAGTCATGCAGCTAGGCCTGGTACAGGGCTCTTCTGTGTTGCTATGGGCACCAAGCAAGGCGCTGAGATTACAAGAACAGAAGAAGTTGTGTCCAGTCTCCCTCTCCGGTGAAGGAGAGGGTGGACTCCTGATTTGTCACATCTTGGGACAATGTTCCTCATGTGGTGAAGGAATCTGGACCTGGGTGATGTCTTTCCTGAGGACACATACTGAACCATACATGGCCTGTCATTTAAAAAGGGAAAATTAAAGGCATGGAAGGAATTTTTGCCAGAAGTCTCATGTCAGACTTCAGACAAGAGCTTCAAGCTGCCCATTCCCAGACCAGAGTCCTAGGTCATTAAGCTCTAATGAGTTCACATTATTTGCAGATATCTGCACTTCCCTCTGTTGATTTGAAAATGCAAAACCTCACTGTTGTCATGTCTTGTAAACAGAAAGGACAGCTGCAGTGATAAGGTAGGGTGCCATTCCCCATCCTGTGGGTATTTCCATCTGTTTATTTTTTCTAGGATACCTGGATCTGGACTTCAGTTTCACAGGTGTTTCATCTAATTATTTTTATTTTTTCAGGAATGATCCTTGTACTTCCGTGTACAGATAGATTTACCAAGGTTGATCTTAGGACGGTTACCTGTAAGATTCCTCCACAAGAGGTAACTTCTCTAGCAGCCATCTAAGACAGGAACAAAAGACGCAGTGGATTCATGGCACAATCAAAAATCAAAAATCAAAAATTTTATAATTTTGCCACACTGAGCTGCCATATAGAATTTAGATTCTTTGCTGTGTCTTCTGGATTTCAAGCTGCTTACAGAACAACTTCTTGCCCAAAGAAGTTGTGGATGCCCCATCCCTGCAAGTGTTCAAGGCCAGGTTGGATGGGGCGCTGAGCAATCCAACCAAGGGAAGGTGTCCCCACCCATGGGAGGGGGGTTGGAACTGGGTGACCTTTAAGGTCCCTTCCAAGCCAGGCCATTCTATGATTCTCCTAATGAAAATCTGCAGATGCATCATTGCCAGTTGAGCTGGTGTTTAGAACTGTGATGTCAAAAATAAGGGTAGGGAGTTAAAAGTGTGAATGAGAGACAGGGAGGACAAGAGAGGAGTGGCTACAAAATTCCCAATTGTAAATTAATGTCCTAATAAAATTGGATCTGACATGGAGCTCACCATTCAAAAGAGCCTTCTACATGTGTCTGAAAAGGCAAGTTACCCATGGGTAACAAATCCCTTTAAATTAACAGGAATTAGCAGATAAACAACCACAAAATTCAGGAATGGATGGAGGAAATAAGATACATCCAAGCAGGATGTAATTTGCTGGTGTTTCTTACAAATACTTTGTTTAGGGGAAGTAGCACAATCTTCCAAGTTGCATGTACTGTATAAACTCATTAATGGACCTTTCTACAGAAAAGGAAGAGGATAGCCATCATTTATTATTGTAAAAGAAAGTAATTCAAATTATGAGATTCACTTTCTATTGAAGCAGGTATTTAGAGGTTATGTACAGCATTTTCCCCCAGTTTAAACTTTGTTGATGCTGGACAGCTCTCTAGAAGTAATTTCTTGGGGGAATGACAAAGAAATGAAAAGAAATCCTTAGTTTTTTGAATTATCAGTGCCTTTTACTCACTAAGGGGTAAAGAAAATATTCCCCTTTCGAGGCAAAGGATGTGTTGTTGGATCCTTCTGTGACTGTGTGCATTTCTCAAATGCAGATTCTCACAAGAGATGCTGTTACTGCCCAGGTGGATGGGGTGGTGCACTACAGGATCCACAGTGCTGTCAGTGCTGTTGCCAACGTCACTGATGTCCACTCTGCAACCTTGCTTCTGGCACAGACAACCCTGAGAAATGTCCTGGGTACACAGAGCTTGGCTCAGCTGCTGGCAGGTCGTGAGGAGATTGCACACAGTATCCAGGTAAATCTGGCTCTCAAAATTCACTGACAAGCATGGAGATGTCTTCTCAGGAGTGACAAATTAGAAATAACCTCTCTTTCTTTCTTCAACAATGATATGGTTTTTTTCTCGATTATACATCTCATTTCTTAGAGTCAGAAAGTTATTCTATAGGTATTTCCCCAGTTCTTGTAGCAGAGTTATCTCTATCAAAAAGCAATTAAAATTCTGAAATTATCCAGTGACTTAAATAGATCAGTTTAATCCTTGCACAGAGGCAGCTGCAAATATGGAGAAAGAGGTTTGCTGCTTGTGGGAAGCTCTATCTTGAGCACACCCTTGATTGTACCCCCTGCATTACAACTAAGAGTACAGAATGGAGTCGTTGTATGCTTTAAAATGCCATCTGGTTTCTTTATTGATTTGGCAGCCAAGGAGTGAGCAGAGAAGGATTTCAACACCCCATTTACTAATTTCAGTCAGAGACAAGGCATAGTCAGACCAAAGAGAGACTGTACTCCCTGGACCCAGGAGAGTGGCCATGGGCAGAGCCAAGGTCATGGTGGTGGTGGTGTGGATTGCAGGAGTGCCCAGTAGCCAGAGCACAGATGAACATGCCAGTGCTGCAGGACTGTGCTGTGTCTCACCCATAGTGTACTTTTGCAGTGTTGTGCTGTTTAAGGGAGTTACTGTAGTATTTCTTTGTAAAAGGGAGAAGTTTACTAAGGGCCCACCTAAGGAAAGGATGGGGATCATAATTCAGGAGGCAGGAGAGAAGCCACACACTGGTGTTGACCAGCAAGTGTTTCGTGATGCTGTGGTACCCACTGTGCACACACCGTGCTGGGTGCTGGTGCCCCTGGTGCATCCCTCTTTCTGCTGTGCAGGTTTGCCTTGTCCTTCTGTCCAAGCAGGGTACACCCCGTGGCTTTCTCTCTGCTGGCACTGTGATCTTCCTGCCGCGTTGTGTGTTTGTCCCTAAGGCTACCCTCGGCGGTGCCACAGAGCAGTGGGGAGTCAAAGTGGCCCGTGTGGAGATCAAAGACATCCGGATTCCCATGGCCATGCAGAGGGCAATGGCAGCTGAAGCAGAGGCTGCTCAAGAGACAAGAGCTAAGGTGAGACCCATGATAGTGTAAACCCTCAGCTCTCATTTCCTTTTCGCAGAACCACAGAATCGTTTAGGTTGGAAAAGACCTCTCAAATCACCAAATCCAACCATTAACTCAGCACTGCCGGGTCAACTACTAATCCATGTCCCTAAGCACCACGTCTACCTACCCTTTAAATGACCTCCAGGGTTAGTGACTCCACCACTTCCCTGGGCGTCCTCTTCCAATGCTTGACGACCTAATTTTTTTCCAATATCCAATCTAAACTTCCCCTGGGGCAACTTAAAAGGCCGTTTCCTCTTGTCCTACGGTTCCAGGAATCCAAGGTAGTTTGTTTCCTCCTCATTGTAAAGCTGGATTTTCCCCACTATGGGCCGCATTTCCATGCCATTTCTATTTCTGTTCCTTTGCAGGTTGTGGCAGCAGAAGGAGAATTGAATGCTTCCAAAGCTCTCCAGCAGGCCTCCATGGTGCTGGCCGAGTCTCCGGCAGGTCTGCAGCTGCATTACCTGCAAACACTAACAACTGTGGCAGCGCAGAATAATTCCACCATTGTCTTCCCTCTCCCTATAAATATGTTTGGGAGTTTGGGGCAGAAAAGTACAGGGGGATAGAGACTGTTCTAGCTAGAGCCTAGGCCAGAGATATTTAAAGGTTTTCCTAGGAAGCAAGGGGGTCCTGACTGGTAGAATTAAAGTAGAAGCATATTTGGGTCCTCTGTCCCAAAAATAAGAGTAAAATTAGTTTAATAATCACACACAGCTCCCACACTGAGACTGCATTTGCAATGTTCAGACACCAAGCAGTTCCAGCTTAGACTCACCTCCAAGTAAAATGGAAGAAAATATGTAAAATGCATGTTAGACTTAATCTAAAATTTTAATGATGCTTTCACCACACTTTACAGAGTCTTGAGTGTTGCAATTATTTGGTGATTTGTCTGCTAGGCAAGAACCTCTGAGCTGTTGATGTACTCCACACAGCAGAAGGGTAAATATTTCATAACTATTGGCAGAATTACTGGATAATTGGTATGTCAGTGGAACTGCCTATTCTTTATCTTATATTAATAGAAATTAGTACTTGCTTTACTGACCTCAGCTGTATTTTGCCTTATCACTGACATTTATATAAGCTCTGTAATAAAATAAAGAGAATGTATGACCAGGGATTACAATCACATTTCCTAAATGTGAAAGCTGGGGCAAATCTTGAGGTCCTCAGTCAATTTAAGTGTCTGCCTTACACCTTCAGTAGGTTTCTTATCTTCCTTTGCATATGTCATGAAGCAGTCATGCAGGTTTTCCTAAAACGAGCCTTCCCTACCCTCCATCCATGCAATGCTTGGCAGCTGAGAGGAAGATGTTGCTGATATCCAGGTTCAGCTGATGCTAAATTTGAGTTTGCAGCCTTCAAAAATAGCTGGTCAGTTCACAGTTCAGGCACACAGCAATGAACTGTCTTCTGTGAATGTGAAATTTCTTGTGATGGAGCTGTTCTGGTAGGTGCTGCTGCAGTGCCATGTCTTGTCCACATGGGCATCACTGCTGCCCCTTCTATCAGTAGGGTCACATGATCTCAAATTAACAACCTCAGCATGGACCTAGGAATTACCACATCATTGAAACTGGCCCTTCTTATTTTTACAAACAGTCCAGGTGGCAAATGTTTGTGCTCAGTAGCTGCTGGCACAGAATGATATGAGCATCTGTGGATGGTGACCTACCCAGCTCTTCTATGCTTCAGACATGACTGCCAAATGGCATTTTGCTGGCAAACTAAAGAAGCAAAACCTGTAGTTGAAAGTCATCTGCTTATCAGTGTTACCAAAACATTTTCTACAGACTTTTTCTTATCCTTATACAAGAAAAGAGCAGTTTTGAGTTGAACTCTAAAAAAAGAAAAGCTTGAAAGACATGTGGCTACAGAGTGCAGTTAAAAGCAGTTCTGTGCCCTCAGTGAGCTACCAGCCTAACCAGCCTGTGCAAGACTCCTGAGTCCAGCACAGGACACGCCCAGTGTGCCACTTCCAGTTCCAGCTTCAGAAGTTACGGAGTCCAGCCATGGGGTCAGCAGGACTCACAATTACAACCAGAAACTGGCTGATGTGTTGAAGCATGAGTGTTGGTATCTCTTCCCTTTCAGCAGCAGTGTAACACAGGTAAGCCCAGTTTTCTTTTTGACTCATGAAAATATCTTGGCCTTTTTTAAAATTATTTTTTTCTTGCCCAGGACTGCAGGAATTAATCAGGTCTGCAAGCACAATGTATTTTCCTTTTGACTCTCTGCAACTGCACTGGCTCAAGGAGACAGAAATTCCTGCTCTCTCTTCCCCAGTGTCAGGTACAATAAACACAATAACTAGAAGAGTAGCTGCATTTTTTGTTGTATTACCCACACACACATCCAAAGAGAATACCACAATCAGCAAAACAGGAATGGAAGCAGCCTTGCAATGTTTCTGATGCCACTGGGATGCATAGGCTTTGCAGGAAGAATTCTGGCAGAAGGTGAGCCGCAGTCACACGGAGAGATGTGGGGTCAGAGCCATCGTTCAGATATGGCACAGGCTGTCAGTGGTGCTCAGGAAGTCCTGAAGGTGAGCACAGCTCTGCCGACGCAAGGTGCTGCGGCACTCACTGTCCTCTGGAATTTTCTCCACCCAGGCTTGTGCATCAAGTAAGTACTGCATCCTGAGTAAAGATGGGACAGGTAAAGAAGGTTAGTCATTCTTCCTGACATGGAGCAATGAGAGAGCCTAATCACTGAGCTGCTGCATCCCTCCACAGAGGCATCTCTGAGATCAAGAGTCACACTAGCCAAGGAACTTGCCTGAAACTTACTTTCACCAGCAGGTTAACTGAGCTCTGAATAAAGTCTGGGAAGTGTCAGTGCCACGCTGGGACAGACCTGGCTGTACTTGTGTTTTGAGTGTGTCAGGTAAGCTTGGGCTAAGTTTCTGTTAGAGCTTTCCACAATGGCACAAAAGGCCCAAGTGCACACCTTGGACAGTGAGGGGGAGTTTAGTTCCAGCAGAGTATTCCAAAACGTTTCCTAATTTTCTGTGATGAGAAGCCTTGTAACTTGCAGTATTTCATGACTGAACTGGAGAAGACTTGGGAAGTTAAAGCTCTGCTAGGAGACCCCAGTCTCTATCAGGCTTCTTTTGAAGAAGGCCTCTGACTTAGCCTCTCACTTTACTGTCATAAAGAGACAGGGATGGGACTTTCTAAGGTTTTAGGAAGTGGTGCCCAAAGTTTGATGGAGAGGTCCTCCCTAGAAGCTTTCAGAGGCACTACCTTTCTCTGGTTCTATGCAGGGAAATGAAACTTTTAAGATGTCTTCCTCCTTGAATATTTGATAGTGTCATACTAAATTCCTACTCAGCTAAATTCCCTTTTTTCATTGAAGTGTGACAGTGAGAAATGAGAAGAATACGCTGCTTGCATGCATGATGTAACAGCAACCTTGGGAGCTGCTCTCAGTCACAGTCCCACATATTTTTTCTGCAAACACAGGAGCTGTTTAAGGCATCTGCAGTAGATGAACTGGGTAGTTTTTCCCATTCTCCTTTTCTAGCTGTGAGTTTTTAACCCAGTGGAACCAGGACCAGATTTGACTCTGAGAAGTCTGGGAATCAAAAGTCTGGGAACCACAGCTCCACGAGCCAATAGATTTGGGTGGCTCAGCTCTTCCCCACAGCGCTCCTTTTGCCTACGGAGTGGAACTATTTGCATTTTAGTGAATCCAGCAGAATCAGTCCCTGAGAAATTTGGTGCTGCCTTTGCTTTCTGGAGGCATTCTAAAAGATTGAGTATCCTCTGGGTTTATGGTCCACGATAGCAGCTGCTGCTGCCCAGAGACCATTTTGCACTTACTTGTTGTTGCAATCAACCGTTTCCCCATCTCTCCCCATGAGGAGATAGCGTTTGCCAGCCACAATATTTAACTTGCACATGGAGCGTGTTAGGAACTGTCGGTGGTCACCCACTTGGATACTTTCATCAGCAGCTGTGGGGCAAGAAGACAAAACCCCATGAATTTTTCTAAGAAAGAGAAGAACTGTAGCCCCCAGGACACAACCCCCTGTGATCATTTGCCCCACTGCTAAGCCAAGGTAATATTTCACTTGGGAATTGGGGACATGGGAATAAATGGCCGTGCTGTGGTTGGATACATTTCCCTTACCACCTGACAAAGAGTAAGCCACTTTTGCCTTCGCTGGCTGTCTTGGCCTTTGCAGTAGTTATTGAAGGAGCTGTTTTCCTATAGACTTTAGGACCTTTCAGATCTTATGGGGTTTGCTTAAATCTCAGATACTGAAGGAAAAGCCAAGGAAAATAGAAAACATGCTATCTTCTATTTCAGAATGCTCAGGTTCAGGGTGGTCTTAAAAGCTAGCAAACTAAATTCAAACATTTTGAGGCTCAGCAATGCAGCAGACAGTATTAAACTCTCACTCTCCTTTGTACATCTGACCTGAAGCTCGCTGATGCAGCCTTTATGCTAGTCCCTCAGAATCTGATACACAGGACATGGTTCTAGTGATCTCCACGTTAAAGTAACTTAGAAGACTCTGGTCTGGATTCTGGCCCAGAAGATTATTCATTCAGAATAATCTGCCCACTACGCAAGTGTCAGAGACTGAAAATAGTTTATGCCTCAAACGCTGATAAAAAGTTTTAAGGAAGCTACAACCACAAAAACCTCCCTGAAGAACTTTGGACTGTAAGTTGAACTGCTGATTAGATATGAGGAAACGCCTTGTTCAGTCACCTCAGGCTGAGGCAAAGGCATGCATTCACAATAAGCCAAAGCCTCCAGCTGCCATCCCAGCTGAATTTGGGGTGGGGGGAAGAGCACAGCTCACAGAAGCCAGGTTCACACAGACTCCCTCCAACCGAGGGGGGGAGGAGGAGGTTTTGGGTGCATGGTGTAACCTCTGGTGAGAGGCAATAAACACCCATCCTCCGATTACACAAACTGGCCCAGCTGTGGAACCCCCAACCCCACAGGACATCCACGTGAGAGGCTTGCCCCCACAGGACTGCAGTGATGCAGCAGACCCAGAGACTGCTGTGAGAGACTGCCCCCTCCCCCAGGGGGACATGCCTGCCCAGCCTCAGCGTATATACCCATCGGATTCTATGCTTTTCAGGGCGACCTTCACCACCAAGAAGACCAGCTGGAGAGGATCAACAGAACATCATTGGGATCCATGGAGTGGTGATATTTTCCTTATTCTGTCCCTGTCACTTTCTTTCTGTCCCCCCCACCTATTTTCTACTTCTCTCTCTCTCTCTCTTTCCCTCATACCTACCATCAATAAAACCCGTATTATTGTCACTGGCATATGGTCTCGTTTGCACCTTAATTTGGGCAGAGGAATTTCTAAAGAACCTTAATAATAGTAATAATTGGATCATAACAGCAAGTGGGCATCCAAGGCAGATGAGATGGCTGCTCAAGTACTGCAACGACATGAGAGCTGAAAAGATGCTTTTTCATTGGACCAATCTCAGGTCATGAGGACACTATGTTGTTTAACTAGAACAGTTATCAAAGTCCACTTGAAGTAAAAAGCAAATAACAGCAATATTCCAATTTCTTACTCTAATTTGAAATTTCCTGCTCAACTTCAATATTAAACCAGTTTAAATTACACCACAGTCTTTTTATCAGTTAACAAAAAGTTGTGCAGCTTCTGCTGTAATATAGAGTATTATATTACAAGTATGGAAAGTCTAGTAATCAAAACCCTAAAAGCAGAATAAAAACCAGTAGTAGAATATTCTAACACTAATTAGATTTCAGAGAATTTGACATAGACTGCTGATCTGTGAAACCTAGTCATAAGAACCTTATCTACCACCTAGTTAAAACCTACATTAGTTTTATATGTTGTACTTATACACTTGCATTTTTAGAGAACATTATAAGTCCTGTAGGATTTCTCATATAACCCAAGACTTTTTTGCTGTTCCTACGCTACACTGTGTCCTGAATTTTCATTTTGTTCATGGAATGCGAGATGGATCACAACTACTTGAGAAAACTATGATGTTATGTCTCATTGGGCTTAAATTACCAGGGCTTCACAAATGGCCTAATACAGTTCAGACAGTGGGATCATAAACATTTGAGTCATTACCTTAAGTGGCTATTATGTGATTTTCAATCTTAAATTTCCAATTAAAAAAATAAAAGGTTGAAATTTAATGTTTCAAAGCATCCAAGCAGAATTTAAGGAAAACAATGATTTCAAGTTTTAGAATCTATAATGGAAAATAATTTTTTTAAATGGGGGAACAAAAAGAAGAGGAAAAAAAAGATTCTATGCTACTTTGTATGGGCTATACTCTTCCCCGAAAGGACTGCTGAAGGACTCATAGGACAGCATAAATATTAGCTATCCAAAACGTATACACTAATTCCATCCATAATCAAAGTAATCTGAGAAGCACACACCTGCAAAATTCTCTTTTGCTGACTCCCAAACACAAATAGGTGTTTCCATATGTCTTCTGAACCAACCCTTTACTTCAAAGACTATTAAGGAAATAGTGCCAGGGTCCAGAGAATGAGATTTTACCCTACTAATTCTCACCTACACTTGGTGATGGCAACAGAGGCCAACCTCACTCAAAAGAGCTGCAGAGAGTACAAGAGATAGTAACTCTAGTTCAGTCACAGGTTGAGTTCGGTGCAACACCTAGCTTTTTCTTCATCCTCATATGGCTTCATGCCTCCTGCCAGCCTTTCCCATGCCTGCTGAAAGCTTACTGATGCTCAGAAGCTGCGCCTGACAGCACAAACGAAAAAGAATTTTCAAGTATATGGGAACAGAAGACATCTTTTCCCTCCATCTTCACATTCAAAGGATGTTTCTCTCAGCTACCAAAACCCAAAATCTTTCCAGTGCTTGCCTGCAAGTTGTGAGTACAAACGCATTTGAACCCAGAGCCTTAAAGCCTTTAAATCCTGTAGGTATTCTGAAGAGATTAATAAAACTTTCCATCAGGATACCATAATCTCCTATAGTCTGTAGTTTGACCACTAGGTACATTATCATCTCCCTCCATATGGAAAGCCCTGGCTATGTCAGATGCTCTCTCTGGACTCAGGAAGCTTGGACCTTATTTTCCTACAGGAACTGAACACTGGGGACAGATCACAAGTTGCGTGCCATAAAGTACTGTGTGACATTGCCAGTCCCCTAAGCAAAGATTGATGGAATGAGTTAATTATTTTCTTCCAGAGAAGGAAGATTTCAAAACCTTTGAAGTTGCTCTTTAAAGGCAGTCTCTGGCTGCCAAACCCATGGTGACCACATGATACCACAGCAGCTGAAGTCTGAGATGTCATCTGACAGCTTCCCCAGAAATTACTCTGAAGAGTATCAGTGCTCTCTGATGCTGCTGATTAAGTTCACATGGGGGCAGCTGGGATGGCAGGCCTTCAAAAGGCTATTGTCCAAGAGCTGTGCAAATCTTTACACTGCACCTAACAACAAAGAAGCCTTTCTATTTCTTTATCACAGTTATTAAATTGAAGTTCCAGCAGTTTTCCTGTCTTCCTTGACCTCAGGCAAGTCACCATGGACAACTCTTAGCCTGTTCCACAAGGGTTGCAATTGCTTAATAATTACTTGAGTAATAAGCACTTCAAATCTTCATCTAATATTAGAACAGAGCTCAGTGGATATGTCTACACTAGGAAAAATAAGGATCAATCAACAATCTATAAAATGAACTGGCTGATGCAGAAGACATAATGCACTATGCATGTTTTTTGTAGGGTTTATCTTAAGACTAGCTCCAGTTTATAGCCATGGACTCAATGCAGCTGGAGTGTGTCCTCTGGTTTAGTTTCATCTGGAATGATCGAAGCTTGTGTGCTCTGGGATTGCGCAACGTGAACCGAAATCTGCCTCTGGGCTGAACCGAACAGTGAGGTATCTGCACCAAACAAGCCTTGCAATAAATAAACCTTCTTGAAAGCCTAGTGTAGAATATATTTGACCCTACTTTTCCGTGCTAGAAGAAGACGTCTGCATGGCTCTTGCTGGCTAACATTCAGTCAACCTAGTTTTTCTACAGGTGAATGAAAGGAGTCAAACATTTTGATACTTACCTGCTTTAAGGATTTTGTGGATTTTGGCCTCATAGTAATCAAAAACATTCTTCTTTGTGCTGTTGAGGATCTCCACCTCATATGCTGCAACAGACAACAACTCTGTGATGCCAGATGGCAACGTGAAATTGCATCCAAAGACTGACTAAAAGGTGTGCTTTTACCAAGTGTCTGAACAGAAGCCAGTGTACCATCTACTCACAAACCATGTTATTATTAGTCAAGAGACTCCATATTTGTATCCCTTTCTTTGTATTTTTTCAAGGAAACTCCTCTGTGGTTAGGTTTTCACTATTTTTCCTGTCCTTCTGTTAGCATCTATCTTACCAGTGGTGCTCAATCAGTTTTCCTTCACTAGTTTATCCAACTTTCCATCCAAAGAAGAGGCCAGAAAGGCAAATTAACAAAGGGAAAAATATTCATCTAGCTCATGCAGGAGGAGCTACTGAACTATGGCATGTCATAGAAACCCTACTCCATATTTACATCCTGTAATATGAGGGATGTAGGGGATTGTGGTACTGCACCATGGGTTTTTTCTAAATCCTGTAACATAACTCCATCCTTCCTTCCCCCAGCATCCCACTGCATCTTTCCAAGGCCTTCACTTCCCACTTCACTGCCCTGTTGGTTACAACTGCATGTGCCTTCGTTTCATCTCCTCAGCCTCTTGGCCACAAGCAGAAACCCTAGTCAATTCAGGAGAGGTCTGGGCATATAAAACTACAAGTTTATACTTATTAAAATGAATGATGTTGAGATAAACAGCTGCCTTTCATGCCTTACCATAATCTGCAGTAGGCTGGTAGCAGACAAAACTAACACGTGTGGTTTGTGTTAACTCTTTACTGAAAGTTGATTTCTGTCTTGGGCAGGGACCTGGAAGGAAGACAATAAGTGATACACCTCCGTAGGCATGGGTACGTAGACAGATATAGTTTACGCATCCACATTCACACAAGAATATAACAGAGAATAAAATGGCAGAACAACTTTCTTAGTGATGTGATTGAGGGTTTTTACATACACATGCACATGTGTGTATATATATACTGTATATGTATATGTATATTGCATTTAGCTATCAAAAGATCCTGGATACCTTAGAAAAAAATCAATTTGATACTCAACATCTTAGAGGATGAATGTGTCCTGTCTTACACATCAGGATAATTCTAATGATCTGGGCTTAACAATTCCCATGTAAATTGTTCCTAGAAGTAACTATCTTCTTTTAGACCAGCCTGTGCAGTCATTCCTTACCTTCTGCACACTGGCAGACGTTGGCGTGGCACAGCTTTGAAAGCATGGCGCTGTGCTTGGGGGCACTGTAGAACACGCTGCACTTCCTGTCTGTGGAGAAGGAACAAAACAGCTTGTGTCGGAGAGCTCAGGTGGAGCTTGAACAGTACAAACATGCTTGCAACCCAGCTTTTCCCTGGTCCAGAGAAAGCAGAGCACTGAGGGGTCAGGTGCACATCAGCAGTTCACAAAGACCTATAGCTTAGGCAGCTAGAGTACAGCATTGCCTTTCAGCTGGGCAACATTTCGGGGTTATTTTTGTTCAGGCATTTTGTTGTTGTTGTTGGGTTTTTTAAGTTGTACTGTTCCCTCCCCACGCCCTGGGTTTTTTTGTTCCCTCCTGAAACCATTCATCTTAAAAGCACCTTTAGCCCATAGAACAACAGTGAACACTGCACTGTTTCAGAAGAAGATAGGATCAACCCATAGTCAGTGGTTTAAATCCAGTGTAAACTGTCTTGGATCCCTCAGTTAAGACAAAGTAGAGATTTGACCTGATTTTCGAATATTGTTTACATAACTTTGGCAAATGGGCATGATTTGCATTTAACCTGCTTTGAACGGGGAACAAGACTGGTTTCCCTAGCAAGCACAGTACAAAACTCAAACCTCTAAGATTGCCTGTCTTAGATGTACAAAGACACAGCCTGACCAAACAAAATGTGAGTGAAACATGCTTAAAAAGCACCATGAGAAACAGGAAGTCAGAAAATCTGATTTAAAAATCCATGAGTGTAAAAGTTCATATTTTCAGTCCATTTGCAATACTGGACCATTCCTGAGAAGATTTCTATTTATATAATCTGAAGTAACTGGAAGACAGTAACACAAAGCAGGTTATTTTATCACTTGACAGAATTACATGGTTTCACACACTACATCAAAATCAACTTTCCATAGACTGGAGGGGTTTTTTGAGGGTGTCTCTTTTAAGCAGTTATGTATCATTTTTCTGTGCGCTTACCAGGGTTGTAAAAATCGTAAAGGATGGCATTTGCTGGCTGAACCAAGCCCATGGGATTGATTTGCTTTGCCCCAAATGATATACAGTCTGGGTCACTTCCAGTTGGGAGCTGGAGGAAAAAGGAACAACTGTTTTAATGAGAAAACTAACTTTCTCTCCTTGGTCAATTCCTTAATGTTTGTGCCTGTGCTAGTTGTTGAACACTGTTTTCTGATGCCATAGCTGCGTTAATACTGATATCTGCTTTGGCTGTGGAGGAGAAGCAACACAAGTGCGTGTAGGGTAGAGTCATTATCCAAAATACTGGGAAATATACACGGAAACTGGGGGTCCTGATGTTTACATTTGTTTGTCACTATATGGATCTCGGTCTTGACGTGCAAGATGTCCATGCGGAATTTACAGGACCGCCAGTTAACACTTTTGTTATTGTGGATGGAAAGCATTCCTTCTGGCTAGAGAGGGAGAGGATTTCTCTTTTTTCTTGGGCCAAATCTTGAGCATGAAGTACATCTGCTGGGACACAGAAAGGTGGAAGATGAAGGTGTGTGTTTCCCTTCTCCCCTTCCTCTGTTCTTTTCACTGAGCCGTTCAATAATAATAAATGACAAAAATTACAGAAAGGTAATGGAGAGTGAGAAATACAATGATTAGATTTTTTAAAAGTCTATAAGCTATCTGAAATGGCAGGGATTAGAAAATCATTGTGTTTTCTTACCTCACCAAAGTAGAGCAAAACCCTCCCTTCCTTGTACTCATAGTGCTGAATGTACCTGTCTGAAGCTGTCACCAACTGCAGGAAAACAAAGAAACAAACAAATCAGAACAAACCCCTGGCAGAACAGCAACACCTTTGCTACCACCCTCCATATTCTAGTTTGCTTTGTTCAGCCCTCTTTCTTCCTCCCTAAAGGAGACAGTCCCTGAGAGCATGAAACTGAGCAAACCTCCCTCAACCGAGCAGGCTCCAGAACCCAAAATTCCGTATCCACATTTTCAGAGTGCTGTGCCCCATCTCCTTGTCACTGTGCTCTGCCACCAACCACCTCTAGAAACTACTTGCCTTCTGCTCTGCAAGCACAGGATGCACTGTCCTGGCATGTCACAGGACAGCAATATGTTGTAAGGAGAGTCACATTAGTGCTCTGCTGAGCCTTGCCCTAATTTCTTTTACGAGGGACTAAGAAGTCTGAACTCTGTTCACCAAAGTTTTGCATTTTTTGTATATATTCAGAAAACAATTTTATTAGAATGAGAATAGTGAAAATCTATCTATCCAAAATCTGTTTTTCCTTGTTCATTCTATGGATTTTTGGAAAGATTTTGAAAGAAAAATTTTCTAAATGACCTGTAAAAGATTTTGTTTCTAACCTGTTCGAGTTCCGTCGTGTCAGGCTCCAACCCACTCAGCAGAGTGAGATCAACCAGGGACATCTTTGGTGCTTTGGAACCTGTGGACCTTTATAAGGGAGATGGTCAGCAGTGAACACCTGCCCTGAACAGCCAGGTTGCTTTGAAGAGTTTGGATCTTCGGGCTTGCTAAAGGTGAAGCAAAACATTCCGCTCCATTTAACTTTCCTAAGTGGATTTTAATTTGAAAATTAGCTGCCTAATTAGTTAAGAGTCATGACATAAAATGAGTCATCTAAACCAGTCAAATGGTGATCCAAAACCCAGGTGTCTTGCCTGAGCTTTTCATATAGGCTTTCCTCAGAGCTGATAGGCAGAAAAAAATAATCCGTAAACAACCGTTCATCCCAGCTTAAAAGCACTGTCGAAGACAAGGAAGAAAACCACACAGAAAAAGTCTCTGTTCTCTATTACCTACTAAGTGGAGATAGGAAATGAATTTATCCAAATTTTTCACGGACTAAGTCAAATTTACATCACCTTTGCTGTCCAAGGCAAAAATCCTCATTGCCACTATATTATCCACTAAATATATGTATTGGATTTCCAATCTTTCTGCTTTCACCTTCTCTAAAATCAGGTAGTTGTGTCATTGCTGGAAAGTGAAGTTGTTCTGCACTCACACAGGGTGCCTTGACTTCAGATATTTTACATACACTTAGTGGTACTTCAGAACTTTTAATTTTGGCACCCTCCCTTTCCCATAAGGGATGCACCACAGTGTAGGGAAGAAGAATGGTGATGTAATACATGCCTTCAGTTTTTCTCCCATGTCTTAACTACAAGGAGTTTCATATTATTGTCTAAGCCTTGGCCTAGCACTCAGCAGAAGAGTGATGCAGAACAGTGGATCTGGTAGCTGATAAATGTTATACAGCAATTAATGGGGAAGATGATGCTTTGTACCGTACACAATTCACTGAATATGTGTTTAATGAGGGAGAGTGAAACTTGGAAATTAGGATAACTTCAGTCCTCCCCTGCCATTGTTCATGCCACTATCTGGGAGAGGGGATAAAACCACTGTCTTCAGGGCTTTGCCAAAGTCAGTAGAAAACCAGAATTCTACTATGGAGCAAAACCTGCTTCTGCCATCCTGCCCCCTTCTAGAAGAGGAACCCAGGATAGCCACAAATTTGGGCTTCTGGGACTAATGCCAGACTGTAAATGGGAGCAAAGACAGGTGTCACAGTGTTATGCTGCATGGGAGGGTTTCTTTATTACTACCTCTGCCTTTGCCAACTTCTTGTCACAACAGAAACCCCATCTGCCTCCTCTTCTCTCCTAGGAAATATTAGTCATACTTTCTTTTTTTAAAAGGCCAGAGTGTGACCACAAAGGAAGTAACAGCATCTCTCCAGAAAGTGATGAAACTCTGTAAATGTGTTACTACTGCATTCCAGCTGTATTTACCTCTTTTAATAAAAGATTTCTTTCGAGTGATTGGCCTGCCAGGTGCCTTAGAGTCTCTGCAGAGTCTGATGGGGCAGAATCTGCAGTGGACATCTGAAGTCTATGTAAGCCATGTAAATAAACCTCACCCATTGTGCAGAAACCTTTTCTCCTGCCGTGGGAGAGAGGACACACACTCACAGTGTATGCAGACTCACAGAAGGTCACTAGGTTGGATGCTGAGCTCGTGGTTATGAAGAGTGTGACAAAGGAGAATAACAAACAAACGAAGAACTGATCTTGCAGACCTACCTGACACAGACTTTGTATTGCAAGGATTCTGTTTTGCTGGGAGTGGTCACATCCCTTTTTCTTCTGCTGCGGATATCAAACCAATCCATTTTAGACAGCGTCTCAGACGTGTTGCTTCCTGAAGTAGTCAAGTCCTCATAATCATCTTCATCAGAGTATTCAGCTTCTGGAGGTGAGAGACACAGTCAGCCATGCACAAATTTGCCTGCAATTTGGGTCCTTTTGTTATAATGATAAATATCAGTGGGCAGTCATGCCATCACTGTGAGTTTTATAACAGTTCACTGTACACTGTGTCAGTGTTTCCAATTCATTCAGAGTTAGAATTTTAGGGGTAACTATAGCAAGAATAACTAACAAATATAGCTAAGAATGGAGTTTAGGCTATGCATAAATACGTTGAGGACAATCCCTCCCTCCAAAAGTTAACAATTCAAACAGAAAAAAAATGCAGACATAGACAGAGATGGTGATGAATACACACTTCAGGAGATGGAAAACACATTATTGCTCATATGAAAGACCTATGACAGATCTGCCTCAAAGAGTTTTTAACCCACGTGGTAGGTCCCTTATTAGCCAGGGAACTGAGCTGGGCTTTCCCCTCTGTGAAGGGAGTTCACCTCCCTTTTCTCAAGTGTCTAAATGTACCTGTGTAAATGTTAAGTACCTGCTGCACCTACAGTCACTCAGATAGTTATTATACTATTTAAAAATAAGACCAAGAATAATAAGCTAAATGAAACAATAGCTAGGCAGAGTTCAGGGGCTTCTCTTTTTCCTTGTTTCATTCATTTGTTCCCACTTTCCAAGGGTGGAAAGCTATGAAGTATCATTAGCAGCTGGCCAAACATATCACCTTTGAGACCCAACCCCTGCCATTTTCACTCACCAGAGTACTTCAGGCTCCCTTCCACTTCCACTGTCAAAATCAAATCATTGCAGGTGTTGTTGTTCAGCTCAGGTGACCAGTACATTTTTAATATCTAAGATGAACACACAAACAGCAAGCCACTAAAAATATCATTTAAATGACAAGGAATTTACTCATCCAGGACTTCTACACATGATGATGGGACATGGGAGTGTGGAGAGAAATGCCAGTCCCCCAGTGGCACAGACTGGTCACAGAGGACTGTCATGGATATAAGCAGGTCCCATGCGCAATTCACAAATGGTGTGGGACTCCTTTGAGATAACTACTCTCCATTCCCAACCACAAAGAGGTCTTTCAAACTCCAGCCACCTCTATCAGCCTTGGCATTTTATACATTTAATGAAGTTAAAGACAGGAAAAATTGACTGTCCGTAAGGCCAGGCTTTAGGCCACGAATATTAGAATTTTGGAGGTAGGAACACAAAGGTTGAGGCCATGGCAAGTAAGTTTTCACTTCATTTTCAAAAAGGGATTAGAAGTCCAGTTGGACTCTGGATTTTGAATTTACAGCTTACACTCATTGTCCCATTTCCTTTGCCGTTTACCGATACTTCAAGTTTTCTCCCAAGTTCAAACTGCAAAGCAAGGGGAAAAAAAGATGATTAGTCTGTGCTCAGCATTTGATCTATTGTTTTCCTGACATCTTGACAGTCTTCTATGCCTTTACCCCCTCAAACCTGGGTGGGGAAAACTTTTGGCTGTGGAAGGAATTATGGGACCTCAAGTCTCATAAGATTTTAAGTGTGCTGAGTTGCTGCATCTTACTCTGCTGTTTTAGGGCCCAGTAGATGTATTTTACCAACTTCTTTCTCTCCTTTGTATCCTGAGTTTCACATTTTCACAGTTCTCAGCACACTGAAGATCAGAATATTCCCCTTCTTCCTCATTCCCTCAAAAGACTTGGGCTCCTGGCTGCTCTTCACTTCTGGGAGAGATTCACATCACTAAAGTCCTTGAAGAGGCAGGAAAGCACCTCTCAAGTGTACCACTAAGCACCTGCTGGGTGGTTGTTTGTTTGTTTTTTTTTTTTACTTTAAAAAGATTCTGTTTTTTTACAGATTAAATTGTTTCAAGGTGTTATAAACCAGCCACGTCATGGTTGCTTAACATGAGGAAACCTAGGCCAGATGATCCAATTTCTCCTCTTTGAGGCAAAAATGTTTTAAAAAAATGATGGTTCTGTACCTCTAGCTGCTTCTGAAATTCTTCATGGGCATCGGTGAGGACAATGCTGTAGTAATTTTGCCTTCCAGGTGTTCCCAGTCTGACAGTCAGGCTGGTGGAATCAGTGTTCAGTGTCTGTATGCTGTATGCTGACATAGCTTCTAAGGCCACCACTGTGTCCTAGGTGAGAAAGAAAAGCAAAAAAACTAGCAGTTATGCCAGGTTATTTGAACAACATGTGAGATGACATTATCAGTCACCTCGAATTCAGTTTTGTGCTTTTTGCTGAAGTTCTCCTGCACTTGTCTGTTCCTACTTGCACAGATTATTTATTTAATTTCCCAGTTTCTTCTTCTAACACTAAAATTGCAAACACATTGGAGTCCTGACCTTAGATTATGATACATCTTCATGAAGACAAAGAATTTTCATTGCTGGCTTTTAACTATTTTATTTTGGCCCATTGCTAATTAACAACCCAAAATCTTAAGTGCTTCATACACCAAAGAAGTTGAAAATTAGCTGTTATGATGCTTTCAAATCTAAACGAAAAGGTTTTTATGGGGCTTTTATTTCCTTCTCTCCCCTTAAGACTCCCCGTGAGCTGGTGGTCAGGCACCTGTGTGGAGCAGTACCCTCCGCCATAGTTCCTTCTTTCTGTCAGCCACTCAGCAATAGGCCTTGCATATTCCATGTCTTCCAGGAGCAAGGTTTGAAGCAGGGCATAGGCAGTGGTTTCCACTGAGACTGCGTTGTTGCCATTTCCCCAGTGGCGCTGCTGCTTTGCTGCAAGAATAACTCGGTCTTGAATGCGCTTGGCAGAGACATTTGCCAAAAATCGCTATTGTTCTACACAGTGGATATTTCACGTCATGGCACTGCAGAGCCACAAGACACAGATGCTGTTGTGAGAGCAACAAATCAGTTGGCAAGCAAAGAAAATGGAAAAGGAAACCCACAATTTTCGATCTTGACTTCTCCAACCATCACAGTGTAATGATCCCATTGTACAGTGATGTCCACCTGATGGAGTGATAGCATTGTGTCTGGTGGTCCCTCAGACATAATAGTCTTAATTATGGCCACAAATCCAGCCTTGATTAAGGAGAACCATATTCCCTATGCTTAAACTGGGACTGTTAAACACTAATGTATTTACCAAATGCATTGGGAGGAATTAACAGGACAGTGGTGCAGCCACGCAGCCAATGACTCAGCAGTCAGCACAGCCACACCCTGTGGGGGTACATGGTGACAACCCTGGGGAGCTGGGACAAAGCACTCAGAACTGGTGGGGCGCTTTGAAAGCAGGTGGGCTGAAAGAGACACCTTCCCTCTTGACCACAAATCCAGTCTGGACTACTCCTGTATGTTGCTGTTTTCTCATATGAAGTTTCTTCTTTCTCATTTGGCTTGGACTTTTTTATCTTCCCAAGGGAAGCAGAAAACATAAATGAATATTTACTGTGGTTTTGTTCCACTTCCAGAATCGAAAAAGGTCATGATCCAAGCTTCCTTATACTGTCACTTTATAGTGCTATTAATTATGAAAATTATGTATTAAAATTCCAAACATTGAAATATTTAATTATACCATTTAAATAATTAAATACACATGTACATACAGTTATATGTATGTACATACATACTGTTGTATAGAATTAATTGTTCTTCATTTACTTCAATTTGTTTTGTTCATATAAGTGTGCTCAGAGTGTTTCAATTAGGAAAAGTGTTTTCCAAAGGGATTTTTAAGAATGGTTACCAGTACCTCTATCAAAAGAAGAACAGTCCCTTAATTTTTCTTTCACAAACTGAGCATCTTCACTACCAGACTGCACAAGTGTCAGAGCATAAGCAGTGATGACTGTAGAATAGCACTCAGTATTTCTGGAAAATTGATTTTTCATGTAAGCCACTGCTCCTGTAATCACTCGTGCCTGTGAAAACAGAATGGATTCATTTGTAAAGATCACTGAGACCTGCTGTTACTTCTGGCAAGAGTACTAAGAAATTAGAATACTTCACTGTAGTAATTTTTAAGACAATTACAGTAATATTTTCTTAGTGATTAAAGCCACTGATGATGGAGTGTGTAGCCCAAAACACCTTGTTGTATATTAGGCCATGGCATCTTTTGCTATCCACCACAGATGTGAGCAGATTTTAAACGCCTCATTTGCAGTTCTCCAAGAGACAGCAGGGTGGATATGCCATTGTGCAGTAGCCTGCAGACTTAAAGAGTCAGGCTTCCTACCACGTCAGGTGACTGGTATGCGCGCGAGGTCTGTTGCAATGCTATGGTTACGAAGGCTGTCATAGCCAAATCCTCTTCTGCTGTCTTAATGCCGCCCTGAAAGATGAAACATGAAAAGGAAAAGTTACAAGTGCATGGACATGCTAGTGATTAAATCTAGAAAATCACTTTCCATGAAGTCCAGGATCTTCTCTGCAAACCCTCTGACAATGTACCATGTGGCTGTAGCCTTAAATTTTCTCAGTAATGTGTGTCCATCTAAAGTATATCTTCTATGGTGGAAGCCAGTTTGCATTAAACAGTGTAAGAGATCAGGAACCCACCACCTTCTTCAGTTGATAATAAAATATTTAGTTATTTATCTTACAGCAAAAAATTGACAATTTCTCATTGAAACATTCATGGTTTCAATTTCCAGCCACTAGGGGAGTGGGTTTTTTTCATCTCTTTGCTACTCTCTACACACTAAAGAGCCCTCTACCTTGCAGACAGAACTTCTCTCCTAGAAAGGTATTTATACACTAACAATAGATCATTTCCTATCCCTCTTCTTGATAAAGTAAGCACAGTGCCCTCATTAGCTTTTTTCCCCTGAAAGCTCTTGAAATATTTGTAAGATAGAAGATTATCTCAGCTTGAACACAGGCCAAAAAAACCCAAAACTCTTTGACCAATCCTTGAGCTACTTGTTTCTTTTTCCCCTATAATGTTACATCAACTGTGAAACTGGCTTTGAGGGTGAAAGCCTCACTAGTTATTTGACACAGATCATTAATAATATGGATGCATGCTTTTTTCATATATGGTCACTACACTGCATTTTCAATGAGTTTTGGAAGATGCACATTACTTTCCTAGAATAAATTCATGGACAATATAACAATTCTGTATTTCTGGACAGCTATAGAGGATGTGTAGACCAAGATATGCAATTGGAAATTCTGATTAAGTGTTATAATTTTCTTTTTTCTCAATGGGGGTGGTGAAATACTGAAACAGGTTACCCAGACAGACTGGGAGGTACTCGAGACCCAGCTGGACATGGCCCTGTACAATCTGATCTAACTAAAACTGTTTTGAGCAGCGTTTGCACTGGATGACTTCTGGACGTCCCTTCAAAACAAAGTTACAATTCTACACTCTACTGCCTTTGGCAATAAAAGGCCTACATTTTTACCAAACATATGACCATCAGAATTAATTTTCTAAGTCTCTATAGGCATAGCTGAAATAAGTATCTAAGACTGGATAAAAAGATGAAGATGGTGAAGCGCTAGCTATGCATTTGACATAACAGACTTGTTAACAAATTAATTTTACATTACAGATTTTGTAGTTACCTTACAGATTTATTTTCTTTAGATACATTTCTTGTTACTCAACAACTCACAACATTCCTTTCAGTACTTAATAGTCCTAAATGCACAACAAATTCCTCTAAATATGGATGACCTACCTGCATTGACCTGTCCATTACAGGGTGGTGGTCATGGAATGAACCATCTGCCTGCTGTTGATTAACCAGGTAGGAAATCGAGTTGATTATGTGACTGTCTTGGATATCGAAGTATTCTCTGCTCCTTGTGAGTACTTTAACAATGAATGCAGTTAACCTGAACAAAAGAAAATTTTCCAAACTTGTGCTGACAGATATTTATAGGATTTATGTGTGCTGAGTATATTGACAGGAAGATAAACATATTAATTTTATGCACAGACTCATATTCAATACAGTGCACTTACTGGAACCTAGCAAGTTACTGTTCAACATCAGCATGAATATTTCTACTCTGTGGCAAATGCAAAATAATCAGTGGCTCAGTATAAATCTCTTTCACCAAGGATTGAACATGCTCAGAGAGTTTTGTGGTCGATTATTCATGACATAAGTACATAGGCAACACCGTGTCCACCAGATTTCGAAAATCCATCCCCACAGAAAAATTTCTGATGCATCAAATGATAATAGAGGTAATTTGGAAAAAATCCCAACCAAATAAACAAAAATAAAAGCCCAGGAAAAATAATCACTTACCATACACTACTGGGGGTTGTTTTAAATGCTCCATAGGAGCCGTCCTCCTTCTGAAACTCAAGCAGTCTAGTATAACCTGCATGAACAGGAGAGCACATAACTGTTCAGAGAACACCTGTATTCATTGGGCATTTTCCTACATCACTTGTATTGTAATGGACATGTTCTGTATTGACTGGTGGAAGAGTTCATGGAGGTGTTCACTGGTGCTTAAGGGGGAAATGACTGGGTCAGCAGAACTGGAAACACAGAAATCACTAGGCTTTGAAGGTCCTCTGTCTTGTTTGACTTAATTGAGACATGAAAATAACCTGAAAGCTGCAGATACCTATGGTTACAAAACATACTATGTGTAGTGAATATTGGGAAATTAATTCCCATTATTGACAACTTTTCAAGCTGTTGACTTTATGGTGCACTGAATGAAAAGTATACAAACCATCATCTATTGGGTCAGACACAGGCTTAGAAATCATGAGTTGTGGCCTCTGATCTTGACTGCTATTATCTTGACAACGTTTGTATCATAGCCACACAACTCATTTTCTACACTGATGAATTTCAATAAGAAACAATAAAAGCATAATATAGGGACTAAATGATAACACCAAACACTTACTAGCAGGTTCTCATGTCACTTTTGGCAGTCTTGGTTAAATAGGCAAAGATCTCCATGAAGCAACTGCTAGCATGTTTTTATCTCTATCAAACAATTTTTTTCACTGATGGAATGGGTGTCTCACGTCTGATGATCACAAAGACAGGTGCCTTATGTTGCTTTATGCCCTAAGCACAGCGCTACGGTTAGAAAGATCAGCTGTACCTGTTCCAGTACTTCCAACTCCATGTGTTAGCTCCTGTGAGCTGGAACATGTCCACATACTGTGGTCCTGGTTTTGCTGTATGTTTAATACCACATCTTGGAGTGGAGTCTTCCAGAAGCAGACTTGGCAGGTGTCCTCTCCCTAAGGAAACTCCCTCCCTGGCTTGGCCTGAGGCTGCTGAAGTCATTCTGGCTTACGTAATGATGAATACAGGAGTGGGGAAGGGAAGGTGTCAATATCATGATTAGCACTGGGAATTTCCTTTGTCATACTCCTCTTGTGAGCCACGGGCAGAGATGTCTACATTCCAGCTGGCCATCCTAAGCAGTGTCTGTGATCAATGGGGGGAAATAAGCATTTTTAAGATGTGATTTATCTTGGTCAATTTTGAATATTGAGAGGCAATGAACAAGTGGCCTTGGTTATCCATTTACTCTGAAGAGAGTTTTTGTTGATCAGCTCAGATTTTACTTTCTGCTTCTAAATTAGGCAAGAGAGAGGATGGACTGTGAATGTCAATACCATTAGTCTTCTAAGCCCTCATGTCTGTCTGCAGACTGTCACAGGCATTTCTGTGTGGCTGTGAGAAGACATTGGGCACTCCTTCAGGAAGCAGCCTCAGCCAGTGTGCAGTGCAAACAGATAACAAAGATCCTATCCTTTGGCTTCTGGTTGTTTTGGCTTGTTTTGTTTTATTTTTATTTCTGCATACCTTTTTCAATCATACCAATGGCTTCCTGCTTCCGTTCGGGGTTAAAGTTCACCCACTGCTTGCTGGCATCCAGGTACTCTATAGCGTAGACTGCAGGGGCCATTTTCACCATCGTTTGCTCTGCACAGCCTGTGGGCACCTGAATCAGCTTCTCAACCCCGCTGAGACTCAGACAGTTTTCAACAGACTCCTCCATAATGTTCCCTGTTGTATAAAAACAGAAGCTGTAGTAGGTATCCTATTTAAAACTGATTGGTGCAATATGAAGAAAGTTGATCCTAACTACAGGCTGATATTCCAGCATGGCTTGATATTCCTCACTACTAAACACTGTTCTTAGCTACCTAAGACTTCATAAAGCCCTTTGAAGAAGGGCAAGGATGAAGGGCAAGGTGCCAGGCCCTGGGAAAGCTGGAGAAAGGAGGCTGGCCCAGTGAAGGAATATGAAGGAGAAAGAGTCCTGAGGCTACAGGAGGCAGGGAAGCAAGGAAAGGGGGAAGGACTGGTATATCAGGTTTGGGCTGGAAAAGTCTTGTCAAACCAGCCCTGATCCTCCCACAGAGGGATAAAAAGATTGTGCATTAAACACGGCAAACATTTTGTGGGTTTTTTTTTTCTCTCTGCAATTTTATAACTTGACAAATTCGAAGATGCCTGTAGTTTAGAATAAGGATTTGAAATGGAAGCCAATACCCTTTGTGGCACAAATACATTATTTTGCATTTTCTGGGGAAAGAAGAAGTATCATTAACAAAAGTACTTGCTACTAGATGTTTTTAAAATATGTATGCATGAGTATATATACACGTATACAATTATATTTCATTAAATGAATATGTGATTGTACATATCTGCTCTTCAGAAAAATGGGACTCTCCAGAACCTATACATCAGAGTCTGGCATCATTATTTCTGAAATCTAAATCAGATTTCTACAGCCCTACACGCAGCATGGGGTTATTAGAGAAGGTGAACTCTTCCCTTCACCTCTGGCCTTCCCATAATGTTAGTCCGAGCACGGTGAGGAAGGATGGATCTCATAAAGGTATTACATCCACTACAAGTAAGAAGGAGTAATTAGAAAGAGGAAAAGGTACTGGATCAGCCTTGGGGATGTTTTGTTTTATGACCTGGCCATGTAGCACAGACCACTTGAGTCATAACAGAAAAACCAGGAGAGAATGGAGACTTGCCATGCAGGAATGAGCAGCACAGAGGGGCCTGTCCCTTGTCACCTATGGAGAAGCTGTTGACAAAAAAATTACATTTACCTTTCAGTCTAACTAACACATGGCTATCAGAACCTGGTACCATGTTAGACGGTCTGTTCAGGTCCACTGTATGGGACTTCACTGTAAATGAATAAAAAATAGATATCTACATCCAGACTTTTAAAAAATAAACAATATACAATGTAATTTTAGAAAAAATATACTTAACTTTCTTATATTGATTTAATTTTCAATCTTTAACAATATTTTATACTTGAAACAAAACTTGATTTTAATACCTTTTAAGACCCATTAATGAATTAAATAGATGCCCTGTTAATATATAAAGAATGATACCTTGAAAAACAAAAGTAAAATAAATCAATTCTAAACATTTAGAAGTCAGTGTTTTTTATTCCTTGAGTCTTTTGCTATGTATTGGATGGAGAGATACCTGACAAGTCCTGGTTAACCAAAGGAACATCTGTGCATTAAGAAGTATTCCATTGCACACATCACTCGCCCCTCATTCCTACCCCAAACCTCATCTGTATCTAACCCTTTTGGGTAACTTACAGCCACTGTTAATGCAAATGGTCTCTTCTTCTCTCTGTAAAACACCTTCAGCCTGCACAATTAAGCAAAGAAAAGTCAAAACATTTGCAAGCACTCACACCCAAATTAAGCTGCAGGAAACCCTGGAGATCCACCCGAGTGCCAGGCCAGCAGGTGGCACAAATCAGTGCTTTTGAAGGGAGATTTCTCTCTAGGTAAAACTCAACCTTCAAATCAGAATTTCAGTTTCCCAATTGAAATATTAATAAACTTTGCTGAATTTTTTGTGTTACTTTTGAAACATTTCCCTGGATGGAATTCCTTTAACCAAAACTAAGCCCCAAAAATTAAACTTCCAAGTTTATTCTCAGTTTTGTGACCCATCAAGTCAAGTTCACAGAGGGACTTGTGTTTGTAAACCTCTCATGTACAAAATCCATGCAATATTAAGTACATCTTGGATGTAAGACTTAAACTTTTTTCCCTTCTGATTCCTCACATTCCCCTTCCTACACTTTCAGTTTTAATAAAGCTATTTTTATGGTTACTTTTAGTGTTTCGGTGTAGCACTGAACTCTGAGGCTGTGTCTGTATCTACAGAAGTTATGGCTTTCATCAACAGCAGGTTCCCAGCATCCCGTGCCTTATCCTTACTTACTGACATCAGGGGAGCAAGGATTCATATTTTGCACTTTTTGTGTGGATGGAAAAAACCCTTAGTGGATGACTTGGGTACTGTAATGAGGCTCTGCTGGCACTTGAAAAGTCATTTTTTCTAAAAGGCTCCTCCTTTTTATAATTTTGAAAGAGAGCTAATGTATTAATCAACACAGCATATTTGTTTGCCTGTATATTTTACCTATGCGATTGTTAAAATTGAAGATCAATCCATTGACCAGAAGGAATAAAATAGTGTTTAACTTTATTACTAGCAGAGAGTATTTCCTTCTCAAAAGTTTGCTAGATGGACATCTTCAATCTTGGCTTTACATGGGAAAAAGAATTTTCATATATGTTGATGAAGCAGGGAGAAGTTAAAGATTATGAGATGGGCAGTGGCTGAAGAAGTTGTTGCTGTGTCATGGGTAAGGGATGTTTTTTTCTGTACAGAACAAATTTTTTCATATACAATATACAGAGAGGCTTAATTTTTTGCCCTCAGTCCTTGCTGAAAAACAGGTTTCCTGAATTGCTTCCAGCCTTGGGTTTGTACCATTTCACTCCCTCCACGACAGCTCCACACATAATGAATGTCATATTTGAGGACAGTTTGTGAAGTGCCTGCCCTCAATTAGTTATACCTACCACAACTTTGAGATTCTTCTTAATGCTATCACTGTGCCCAGAATCCTGGTCGAAAGCAATAATGGTGATTGGAATTTCTCCCACAGTCAGAGGGACGACTGAGAAGAAGGCTGGTGTCGCCGAGTTCCCCTTCGCCAGCAGTGGGAGCTGCACAGCCTTCTCCGTCGTCTCTGCGGTGCACAGCCCCTTCACTGCCTCCATCTTCACTACCACCTGCGGGGACAAGGCAGTGCCCAAGATCAGTCTTAGTGCATCGCTGCACAGGGAAGATACCTCTGGAGGTGCCTTCCAATGTGAATTGTTCTGTGACCCTATGGTCTGTCAGCATTCAGCTATACTGCTCAGGGCTCTGAAGGTAAATCAGCAAATGTTTCTTCATCACGCTGACTTTGCAACAGAGTTTTGGCCTATAACTGAATTAAGAAGAAGTAAGTGAAGCAGTGAAGTAAGAAGAATAGTGCATTTTGGATAGATACATCCAAGCTCTACACAATTCAGTGCGGTTCAGAAGATGCTGGCTGGGAGATGGGAACAAGCAAAAAAAGGAGTATCAGCCTTAGGACAATGGAAGCCCTAAGCCCAGTGACAACTGTGGCCATATGAAGGACTGCATAGGAGTCACATGAAGACAAAAAGTGGCTTTGCATTGTATGCACAATGAGTTCTGTGGCTAACATATTGGATGGCGTGCTCATAATTTCCCTCTGTACCCTGTGTACCTCATGAAGTGTCAGCAAGTATCAGTGTCAGCATCTAGGTATTGCCCAGGTGAGCAGGCAGCAAAAAAGGAACTGATTGCTTCAATGAAGGGGAAGAAGAGGTACCCAAAGACAAAGGACATGGCTATGTACCATGGTGAATAAAATCTGCTTTATGCAATAAGTTTGATTACCAAGTAAAACTGGATCCCGTCCTTGGGAAAGCTTTCAAGATGGGAGCATTATGTCTGGGCTGTAGGAGGGCTCTGAAGGGTGGCCAGGTCATTCACATTAAATTTTACAAAACGATAGATCTAGCTAGCCAGGCATGCAAGGCACAGCAGTTGTTGGTAACACTACCTGGAGATCGTTGGGCAGGTAGTTGTAAACCACTGCTTTTATTTCCAGTTGCTCGTGTCGTCTGACTGAGTATGGTAATCTCAGGGACACAAAAAAGTCTTTGAAAACTGCAAAGGTGTGGGGGTCAGCTACACAGAACCCTGGGGTGAGAAAAAAACCAAACAGCTAGAATTGAGAATTACACACTTGACATCAGCTGATAGGTAAGTAAAATGTATAATCAAAACTCAGTGCCTGGGCTCCCCTGAGCTCATGAGCAGGAGAGGAAATATTCATCTCAGGCATACTCTGAACTCATTTAAAATTATCTGCACTAGAGACCTGTTTCTGGTTTGCCCCCTGGAGTCACTGCCATGGTTTTTGATAGGTAAAATTTGGCAAGAGTGTTTGTATGTTTTGTGAGTGAAATGTGGCCCAGTTTTCCTGCAAAGGCCATGTTTAAAACATGACCTTTCCTTGCTTTCTGAAAATAAACTCTGTGCCCATCACTGCACGCCTGGATGAGCCTCCCATTCCAAAGAGGAGTGGGCAGTCCAAGATAGACCCTTTGTCCGTCCTGCATGGTCCTCATCAACACCAAGGAGCTCCCAGAGAGCAGCACCTGGGAACCTGTGCTCTCTGGTGTCTAGCTCTTGCTGGTCCTTTGCTGGTTTCCTGGTGCTCTTCTCTGCCTTAGAGGCCACAGACTTTCATGCTTTGAGATGGCCAGAACTGGGTCCCAGAATTACTCAAAGAGAAGTTGTGTTACTACTGCTACTTTTCTCATGGCTTCCTGTGGAAGCTAAAACGAGGTTTTTTATAGGGTGGAAAGAATAAAAGACAGTTTTGATGGCATGATCCATCATCCTTGAGATTCTACTTCATGTTGCTTTTGTAAATATAAATCTATACCTTAACTTCTAGTTGGGCTTTAAAATGGCATAAAAGAGAGAAGTAAATATCATGATCAGAACACTTTGTTTTTTCAGTACAGACTGTTTTATTCTGTCAACATAATGTATCTCGCTTTTAAAGAATACACCTTCTCTATTTATCCATACGAAGAAACAAAGAAATGAAAAACCCCCAATACTTATACCTTTTTGAGGAGATATACTTATTGCCTGAACTTCCCAAGTGGTTATAGAGTCAGGAGCAATGTTTTTTACACTAAAAAACAAAACCAAAAAAGTTTCAAAAAGCATGTGTAAAATGTAAACATTGTCATTTGATGAAGTTTGAGTATTGTAAGGGAAAAACATATTCCCTCAGTTGTGAAGACAAAGTACTTGTAAATATTCTGAAGTCCTCTGCATCAGATACTACATAAAGCTAATATTTATATACATTTGACAGTACAAATTTAAACATATTCACCTAGTCAGGCAGCACAGTACCTGTGCTTTCCAGGGCTTTCCACTTCTTCAAACCTCCACCACCAGCTTTCAGGAAAATAACTGCGTAAGCTGATAGAGGTTTCATCAAACAATTCTTCTTGTTCACTGTGTTCTGCAAAACAGAAGTGAGGTTTCTTTTTGGAAGTCTTTGGCTGCTGACCTTACACTGTCTTGCAGGGAGTAAGCTTGTCAGAGCACAAAACATGCTCTGAATGAAAAGATTTCATCTGTGTTTCATCTTGTACATTAAAGAAAAAATGTTGAAAAAAGAGAAGCAATGACCATAGCTTGTCACTGAACAAAAGGATCGTTCCTCTTTCCAAGTTCAATAACTACATGTTACCAAATAAGAAATCAGTCCCCTCTAGTAAGGGTAGCAAAGATGTTCTCACTGTCCCATACTTGTGACAGACAGAGGATGAAATGGGAAATCTGTGAGAAATGGTAACAGAAATTGCACTCAGAATGGGACCATTTTAGATGCAAAATAACTTTTTTTTTCGGTAACATGAGGTGACATGTAATGTGTGGTCAGAGATAGACTTTGGGGAGAAGAAGAAAGAGACAAAATTATTCCTGGCTAAAGTGGACCTTTCTCATGACAGCATTTTCAAGGTACTCAGGTGTTAAAACAGTAGTACCACTAAAAAAAGAGTCATGAATCAGAGACCACTTAGAGCCCTGAATGCAGACAACCACCCCCTTCCCTGCTCTGCTGTCTGTGGCCTCTCTGGGCTGTGGGCAGGGGCCATCAGCTCCTTTGTAAGACTCTAGAGGCCAGCACTGTCTAAAGTGATTCCTGCCTTTTCTCACCCCAAGAAGTTATCCCGTCCCACTCCCACCTTCCCAGGGTATGGGTGTGAAGATGCAATGCTGCGTGGCTGCTGCACTGTACTGGGGCTCTCTGAAATGCTGATGTGAAAACTTCCTCCCTAGCCCCATAGCACTAAAATGCCCCTTGTCCCTCCCCTGCCACCACAAGAAGGGTAAAAGTGGCAGAGTTGTATGCCACTGCTCTTTACGTCGTGCCAAGCCCACTCTGTTCCTCTGCTTCGCCTGCTTCCTGAGGGCTGTGGCTTTCTCACAGCAGTCCTGGAACGCCTTCCTGCATTCATGGGTGCCAGACACCTTTTCCAGCCTTTTTGCACAAGAAAACCTCATGGGATTTAGTCTCATTCCATCTTGGCAGCATTTTAATAGATCAGTGTTTTGGTATCTGCTGGCTGCAATAGAATTAAAGCTCAGAATTAGTGCTGTGTAAGTAGAAATCAGTGTAAAGGTGTTCATTGTGCTCACTCCTGTCATTCCTTGCCATTAATGTTAGTTTCTATTGCGACAGTCAAGCTTCAGCCTGGGACCCTGAAAAGAGTCCATCCTAAACACAGTCCACAAACACAGGAGGAAAGCCTAGGCTCTATGGCATCCTAGACATTCTGTTCTAAGCCCTCTCTTCACAGTCAGACTGAATTAAAAATGCCTCCTTGTGGGCTAGAATCTTTAATAGAAATAGCAGTGTCAGTGTTCTCCTTCTTGAATAGAGTCTGGTTTCAAAAGCAAGATTCCAGCTTCAAGCCTTCATGTCTTCTGGTGAGGAATTGTCAATTAGTGCAAACTGTTTTTTTTCTCAATTAATACCAAATATATACTAACTCTTCTCTTAATTGAAGCACAAAGTATCTAAGTTAGCACAACCTCAAAGCAGAATGTCGAGAAAAAAATAGGATTTATAAAACGTCTTCTGACCATACAAATCATTTTGAATACCTCAAAGTCATAACTGATGACATGACATGTTATCTAGTAGAAGTGCATCACATTTGGGATTATAAAGTGGTGAACTAGTTTCCATTTACAGACATTGTTTGGTTTTGCTTTTTGAGCTGTTTTGATGAATGATGCATCAGGTCACAGAGCATAGTACACACACTTGTGCTAGGTTATGTCACTTAATGCAGGAACTGGAACCAAGCATATCTTGGCATCCTTCACTATGCCATCACTTCTTGCCCCCTAGATTCCAGACACATCCCTTTGCCTCCCCCTACTCAGATTTTCAGGCCACCCAGATGAGCAGACATACCGATTCCTGACATTTTTTTCTGATAATCCAAAGATCTCTTCTGCCTCCTATTACCTTGGGGGCATTTATATCCTGGGAAGGCAGAACAGAAGCACTTGGTCATGGTGATATGACAGGAACAGCCTCATCATTCATATAATTTGTCAAGACCTGTCTTATGGCCCGTCTTATTTACAGAAGACCCACAATTTGAGAGAGAGACCCTCAAATCTTCCAGCCCTAGGCAACTGCTGCCTGCCCCTAGCTGAGGTGGTCACCAAAGGACCAGCACCAACCATCTGGGATATCTGAGCTGCCAGAAGCTGGTGGAAGAGCAGAAGAAAAATCCAAAGGCAAAGAAGATTTTACAACATCATAGTAAAAATGTCTGATTATTAAGCAGTCAGCCTCCTCAGATCTACATTGGTCTTACACAAACTCCTAAAGGGCACTTACCTTCCCGAACGCTGGACTGAATCGTGTCTGATATAAAAGCCAGGCCAACATCAGTAAAAACTTGAATGCTGTTTGCGCCACCACCCACAGAACATCCGAGATCATATGAATTCATGGCACTAAATATCTGCCAAATAAAATAGCACAGATGGACTGTACATGCTTGAAAAGGATTTATACATATATATATAGATATGAAGGGTTTATACATATATATATATATATAAGAAAAATTATTGTAGCCTTTAATTCACAGAATTAAAGTGCTTGCACTGGTGGTGCAAGCTGCATTTGGAAGCAGATTAAAGCTGAGGGATGTTTTAGTTAGGGAGTGCTTTCAAGCAATGCTTTTTTTAATTTACAAACTTGTATGCCATAGAGTGGAAATCCCCATTTTAACTATACCACTCATCTGAAACATGCCATTCAACTTAAATAGATCCTAAAATGCAAAAGAAAAACCATTTTCAAGTTTAGCAAAGTGCTGTTTAAGCAATTAATAGCCATTAATTACATTTTGATCCTCTCATTAGTCATGGAAAATTTTGCTTGACTGGTAGATGCGACATTTTCTTCTTACAAATATCTTACTTTTTTGGCTGTAAACTTATTTTTCTTATTCAGAATAAAAACTGCTTTATCAACCACGGCTAAGGCAACTTTTCCTGCATGGTCCATTTCAATCTCTAAATTGACGTGGTCTGTTGGTTCATATGCCTCTTTTTCTGTTTTCACTTTAATCTAAATAGAAAAGATCGAAACAAAAATATCATATTTGTTAATAAAAAGTGAAGACTCTTTGGGCCAGGAATACTGTCAGCTGTGACTGTCAGCAGTCGGAGGCTGGGAGATGTTCCTGTTTTGTGGAGTTTCTGCCTGTGATCCCGTGTTTTGGAACACGTAGGTGCAGATATTTCACACTGGAGGAAATCACGGGGAACTGAAAGTTGTGTCTACCAGAATACTGGATGCTGGCTTTCAATGACATTTAAGCACCAAGGGAGACTGAAAGTATGTGTAAGGGGTTTGCGGAACTGGGACCTTCAATATACTTTCGTTGTTTTCCAGTGGAAACAAAACTACCATGAAAGACAGCAAAAGATCTAATTAATGTACAAAATTAACCAACTTAAACCATTCTGCAATAGTATTGCCTGCTTTCTATCACACACTTGAATTTTTTAGCATGACTGAGTAAACACAGATCTGTTTCTGATGTACACACTTCTGTGGTTTAAGAGGAAGTAGCCATGGTGATTATGAAATTATAGGGAATTTTTACTAGAAATGCTTTACTAGAAACATAACTGAGTTTTGTCTTTGTATAAATGAAGAATTGGTTTGTGTGATAGAGATGGATAATTTTTTCTCCAATTTTTTTTTTTTGCCAAATGGACTATCCCATTATTTTTTCACAGCAAACACTTTCAGTGGAAAAAGTCATTTTAGACAGCTGACACTTTTCAGCAGTTGTTTCATGCTTTTGGAAAAATTTCCTGTGTCTTGTTTTTTTCATTTTACCTTCTGGTCCCAAAAAGGAGGAGGAGGAACAGGAGCAGGAAGATGAAAGAAAGGCTTAGGGGGCCTCCTGTTTTATCCACACTTCATTTTCTAATGTAAACTATTATTTTTAAATGCTTTTAAAGTGCTACCAAGTCTCAGAAAATGACTTTTAACAGAGATTAAAAAGCATGAAAAATTACTTCAAATTCTTATTTTTTTCCCCAATAAATGGCTTTACTTTCTTTCATGTGATCTACATCACTACAAAAAGATGAAGTTATAAAGAGATTCTGCCCACTCAACAATTCTATCAGCATTTTTTTGTGGATTTCTAATATATAGACACTCATGGGGGAGATTTTTCTGTACAAAACGGTATTTTTCATCTCTTTGAGGCACAACCTGGGAGCCTTTCCAAGCTCTACCTTTTGGCATGACTCCTGATGACTCCTTCTCAATAAAAATGACATGTCTTTCACTTTATAATCCCAGGCCTGCACTTGCTCTGCCAGTACCCCATGCTTTTTTTTCTTTAATTTTAGAATGCAACGACAGAAGCCACGAGCTTTGAAAGCACCTTTCCTTCACAGACATCCGTGACATCCACCCACACAGAATCGGCGACGATCTCTTGCTGGCCCTCGTTCCCAATGAAGTAGTAGGCTAAAAAGCGAAAGGCAGGCACCATCTTCTCAGTGATTTTAAGATTTATTACTTTGTTTGAGGATGGGACCCTTCCCAAAACCTCAGCTTGTCCCTTTGCCACAACCTGCAAGGCAGAGACAAACAGAAATCAAATATTGTGACTGTACTGCAGAAAGGGCATTATGTTGCATAATTTTTCCATTTTTTTCTTTTTTTTTCTGAGGCAATTTCTGTTTAAAATATGTTCTTTTCTGATGGCATTAACAGTTTTGATTCCCAAACTGTGTACCAGTAGCCTGGAGGAGGCCTGCATACTGTGGTGGTGAATCTCTGCTACACTGGTCGTGTGGCCCAGGTTTGAACACAAATCTGTCACCCGTCACTCAACCTTACAGCTTGAGAAGGGGTACCCAGAGAGCAGTCGAAATTTTGTCTTCTGCAATGACTGGTCATCACACACAGGAAGATATCAGCATTATTTAATCTGTAATCAGTACTGAATCTTTCAGATGGTGTGAAAGGGTTGGAGCAGGAAGTTTCAGGATAAAGTATCACAGACTGGTCTTTAACTGATTTCAGCCCATCTTTCACTATTTAACTCCTTCCTTCCTACATTATGTTAACTATATTCATAGGTTGTCAGAGGAATGAAAAACAGACACAGTGTCGGGACTGAGAGTGCTCTTCCCTGAACAAAATACACGAAGCTTTCCTAAACACACAGTGAATGGGTTTCAGGAAGAAACAAAGGCATGCTACAGCCTGGCCTGAAATCCTCACTGCTGTTGTTTAGGTGACCAAAGTTTGGGAGAGACCCTCGCTGCTGAGCTCCAGCAGTGTTTGCCACCACCCCTCCCACATAGCCTGCCTGTCCAGCCCTACGCCTTCCCAGAGCCCGGCAGCACAAACTCCAGCTCTGTGAGAAGTCATCCAATGAAAACAAACCCCCAAACCTAAACTTAACTCCTGGGGATACAATTATTCCAATTTATCAGAGTCCCATTAAAAATAAATGGGAACTGATATCTTGGCACTTATCATCCTGTGAAATTTAGGCTGCCAAGGGAAACTGGGACAAAGAGAGGGAGAAGAAGATTAAATACTTTTCACATGCAACAGATTCACTCCTGCAATGTACCCATGAACACCTCTGTCTCATTCAGCAAAATAAATACTGTGCATTTTACCTGCCCCAAAAATATGTGCAAATGTATAAAAATATAACAGAATCATAGAAATAATTTCTGGAAGGGATCTATAGAGATCTCTAGCCCAGCTACTTGCTCTGAGACATCACCAAAGTAAGATTAGGTGAGATGTGGTTTTCTCTTGTTGATTGTTGAATTTTTCTGAGGCTGGAAAATCCCACATCTCTCTGGGGAACCTCTTCCAATATTGCATTCATCACTAGCGAATAGATTTTTCCAAAACAAATCTTCCAGGCCATAATTTTTAACCTTGGTCCCTTGTTACATTGCGGGGCACCACACAGGAAATCTTGTGTCCATTATGTCTTAAATCCTCTTCAAGTAGTTTTAGGTTGTTATTAACTCACTCTGAAGCTCTTCACCAAACTGAACAAGCCCAGTTCCCTCAGCCTGTCTTGGTGGGTCAGGTGTGTCAGAACACTGATCATCCCACTTGCCCTTTGCTGGGCCCCCTTGGTTTTCCCTTGTATTTAGTAACTAGGTAAATGTTCCAGGTTGTATAATTTCTAAAAGAAATTACTGATACGATACTATTCTGTTTACCATATAATAGAAATAGCCAATGTTTCCACTGCCAGACTGATGAATATCATTCAAGGTGATAGGTAAGGTATCTCCAGGTGCCACAACAGTGTGCGGGATGCTGATGCTGAGGTAGTTCGGGGAAGCAGACTGGTACCTTTCAGCTCTGATACTGGCTTCAGGTGATTCTAACCTTTCTTTACCCTCTTCAGCCTTTACCTGTCAGGGAAGGAAAGGACGGAGTGAGTAAAGTGTCCCACAGGAGACAATGTGTAGTGTCACCAAAAATTTGTATTGTGCCAGGTTATTTGGAAAAAGCTGTGAAGTGAGAGGAATCACTGCTGACACCTCATTAGCAGAAGCCGGCACCAAACCCCAGGATTTTAATTACTTTATTCTCTCACCCCATTTTGCCTCTTGTTGTATTTGCATTTGGTGTTTTTCAGCCTTGGCTTTTTCTAAATGAGAATCAATGGGTCAAAAACCACAAAGTGATTTTTTACTCAGGCAAGTTTTTTCCCATTTTATATTGTGCACACAACTGAACCCTCTGAGTGGGCAGATGTAGCCTACTCTCTGCGTTGCTCAGGACCTTTTCCTTCACTTTCTTCCCATAATTTTCTGTCACTTTGCATGGTGATATTCCTTACAGTCCCATTTCTTTCCTTCATGCCAGGTAAATGCACATCCAAAACACAAAAATGCACCACTCTAACCAATGCATGTACTCCCAAGGCTCTGATGTACAGGAGTGTCCTTCACTTGAGACATCCCTCAGGCCCCTGGTCTCCCTAACATATCTTACACAATCTGGAAAACTCTGCAGGTGGTGTAAGAAATCATGTTCCACACTCTGTGCTAATTTGATGGAAACTGATCATCTTCACACTCATTTATAGTTGTTTTATGAGCAATTCTCAGCAGGATACTTTTAAACATGGATGTTTGCATTTTCTTTACCTTTATTTCAAGCTTTTGAGCATCTTTGGGGATATCAAATGTAATGGAGACCAGACCCTCTCTATTACAGAAGGCAGTCTTCTTCATTGGGGGTTTTCCAGGCAAGGTAACAGTGGCAGTGATCAATAGGAAGGCAGCAGGAGTGCCATCAACCAAAGTGGCAGATGCCTATTAGAAAGAAAAATAAAAATGTTCTGTTATTTAAAGGAAATCCTATGTTTAAAAAATGCCCACTAAAAAAAAAAAAAAAATTATAATTATATTTTTTATAAATTGAGAAGAAATACAAAACTGTACACATCAGCATTAAAAAATTTGAGCTTTGAGAAAAGGGGATGGCAATTGACTCCGTCTGAACTTCAGTTAAGGTAAAAATCTGTGAGTGTGGATTACAAGATACCCCAGATTTTCACTTAACATCTATTTGGTCTAAGCAGATCCCAGAGATATTTGTCATCAACTATGATAATTTAAATTTCTGACTTTAACTCTTAGTAGAAAACTCTAGAAAACTTGAAGGTGTGAAGTTTCAAGCAACAAAAACTTAAATGCATTTTTTAAAAAAGACAATACCCTGGTTTAGTTTTCAGAGTTTGAATTTGATGTGGGATTAGTTTGATACAATATTCTTATTTCAACCTTTTGATACGAAAGTGAGTAAGAGACTGATATGTTTTTAAAAAGCAACAGTACACTTCTTCAGCAGTGACTTCTAGAGCAGAAACCCAGCACTTTCTGTCCGTTCAGGCTCTGAGTACACAGAAATGAGACAAACCAGACGCACAAACAGGATCTCTGTGTTGGACCTACGCTTGGATCAGAGAAGGAAAGGGGGCAGATATAAATGCATTGCTGTGGAGGCAGACAGATACAGTCAGAACACTACGTACCACAACAGAGAAGGGGGCTCCAGGCACAAAATACTTCTTGGTGTTAGACAGATCAACAGCATAAGGAGATCTCACAAACTTCACACTGCTGAGCTCCTCTTCTCTCATCTCACCACCTGTTAATACCAAACAGTATGTGTTGCTATGGGGGCACCAACTATGGACTTGCATACCTTAGAGATCTAATTTTCTGAAAGATTTTGTTTTCATTTTCAGCTACTGGTGAGAGTTAATGTTACCTAATGTCATCTTCTGCAACTTGGAGCTTGAGCAACTGCTTTCCATTTAAGATTCTTCTAGTTAAAAAAATAATTCTTCTAGTTAATATCTAGTTACACCACTACCCATAACTACATCTAAAGAAACTAGTTACATGGCTTGTTTTAAATTAAATGCAATTAGAAATATATTTTAACATCCTGATTTTCCACTTTAACTCTCCAAGGCTGAGAGGTAAGGCCCACCCCGTTTGCCCTGTCATGCATATAATTAGTACCAAGCTCAGCAAGTGCAGCAGTGTGAAGGCAGCCTGCCTGAGCACTTCTGGAGCAGCACTGGAAGACCACACAGGTCCACATGGGGCATTTAAAGCAGTACTGGACATTAGGGTTCAGACAAGTGAATCTCCACTCAAGATGAAGTTTTTGTACAGAAGGAGGTCAGATGAAAGAGACTGTCATGCCCTACAGCATGAGCAAGCTTTGCAGCAAAGATGGATCCAGTGAGACCAGGCTCCCCACATAACAGATTAGATCAGAGAAAGATCAGTGTGGCTCTTACAGACTGTATCAGCTAAGCCATACTGTACTCACTTGCAGTTTCTACAGTGGTAACAGCAACATACAAATGAAACCCTTCCAGAGTGGAAATACTCTTCTTCAATTTCTCTTCCAAAAGCGGTGTATTTAAAGTAACTCTTCCTTTTCCATCTTGGATCTAAAACAAAAGGGGGGCGGGGAGGAAAGAGACAGCCCTTACTGGTTTGTTGCCATTAGAAATAAAGTGTTGCTTACATCACGACTACAGTATTATGGACTTCAAAGTTTCCAGAATTTCTGACAATATTCAGCTTAGGTAGGATAAATCAGAGTAGTTCCACTAAATACTTACTGATAGCTGTTGCTCCAGGCCTGGAATAAATATTTTGTTCTCATTTTCATCGATTATGCCAAATCGCACATATGCAGCACCTTGAATCTCTTTCCCGTAAGAGTGTCTTTGGAAGGAAGAAAAACAAGGAGAGGGATCATTATCCTAATAAAAAGAAAGCATAAGTCAGACTAATCATTTTATGCTGAAAAAATATTGGAATATTTGTAGGCATCCCATTTATAATTAATAGCTTGAAAACAAAAATTAGTCCCACTCACCTGTAATGTAGACATGAAAACTTTTACTGATCTGTGTAGCAAGTGGTGATACCAAATGCAAAGATATATATAGAGTAAATCACACTGGCAGAATCACATGGGGAGATGTCATCTGATAAAATTTGCACTAGAGTCGATTTTTTTTTTTTAACAAATTGATGAGAACTTGAGTTGAGCAGAGAAGTCTTACACAGCTCATCCCATTCAGAGGGAGCAAGGGAGGTACCCAGTTTATTTAGCTTGGATGAACAGCTAATTCCTTTGTATGAGACACCTCACGAGCAGAGCATAAGAAATAAGGGATCGGATAATCATTTCAGGGACTGATATGAAATATTTGGTACCTCTGAAGACCAACAGCAGGCAGATCCTACCTGCTGATATTCTAACACTTGCATTGGGTAGAGTGGACAACCTCTGCCCCACGTCAATCCTACAGATTTAGGCAGTATAGCATAGGGTCTTCTTGTGAGTGAAATATTTGCCAGATCAGCATCTGGCCAGAACACCCCTGAACATTCCATACAGGTCATGGGGAGAGAGGATAGGGCATGTTGTTGCACCTGGCTCCTTACTCAAGGAAGCCCTGGCAGATGCATCCTCCGGCAGCACAGCGTGTGATGTGCTACATGAGACCTGTCACAGCCACGATGTTGTCTTTTGCTTGTGGAAATCCTGCTTCACCTCATGCCTGTAATGGCTTTTTTTTCCTTTAAACAAAGCCTCTTTCAAATTGACCTGATCAGCAGCACTGATCTATACCAATAAAGCCAACAGAGAGGCAGCTCTTATGAAAACTGAATTAAATGCCAGAGCTAATAAATGGGAAACAATAGTTAATACACCAATTAACTTCATTACATGCATGGCCAGTTCAGAGAAATAAGTTCAATTATCAGGAATTCCATATGCTGATTTTGATGAAAGTCACACAGGCCTGTGTAGCACCATTTTCCAATAGAGAAAGGAATGGTATCCAGTTATTGAACCTCAATTTTTCTTCTTAAATAATTATGATGTTAAGGGGGAGTCAAATATATATGAAATTTATAAACTCAAAATAGAGTGCTGCAATAGCACGGAGAAAACTTTAGAAAGGATCAAAATACTAAAGCCAGTGATTTGAAATCACTTCATATCACAATAACAAGTGATCATGACTAAAGCTAGTAATTATTCAGTAGAACCAAATAAAGAATTGAAGGTGATCAAGAGGAGATTAGAAGAGTTGAGTTTGTTCAGCCAAGCAAAAGGAGGTGGATACAGGTTCTGTCTGCTCTCTCAAGGTGTGCTGGGGAACAGAAGGCCCAGCACAGTCAAGGACAGCAGGCAGAAGTCCAACAGTCCTCGCTCCTTTGAAACTGAATAGATTTCTCCCAACTATGAAAGAAGGCCAGTTGCTTCCACCTGCTGTTCTAATTTCATAACATTTATTCCTCTTTAGAAAAAGAAAAAACCCAAAGGTATCAAGTTCTGATTTAGTCATTCTCCTAACGGGCAGTTTCCTAGCATTTCCACTCTTATGAAACCTGAAAATTCAACAGCAAAAAAATTATTTATGTTAAAAATATTTTGATGGGTTAAATTTTCATTGTCTGCCTTCCTAAGTTACTCTGTGTTTGATGCCATTCTAACTTGGTATGGGACCAGGTGTAATTCATTTTTTATTCAGCCCTGCCCCATGGTCTGGCCAGTCTGAGAGCTCTGTAGCCACGGCACATCCAGGCCAGTGCACTACTGTGCAGCGACAGACGTGATATTGTAGTGACGGTCATGGAAACTCCTCTGATTAATTGTATTTATCTACCTGGAAGACTTTCTGCATAAAATCATTACTCTCAAACAAGCACTGGGTTATTTTTTACAAGCTTCACTGTGCTTTGAGAAAATTCCATACTCAAACTTGAATCCAGCTCTACTGAATTATGTTACATAGCCCATTGGAGACTTTAGGACTTTTTTAAATGATTAAACTAAAAAGTATTAAGAAAACCAGGTGATCAGTTTGCCTGCAACCTTGCTCAGCAAAACAGAGGAGAATCCTAAATGGCCGCCTTTGCTGGCAAACTGAAATATTCAGAAAATCTTGTTCCAGCTTGATCACCACAACCTGGACCCAGGTAGCACTTGGCACTGATGTCTCAACTCAGTGGTGGAAACAGAGGGTGTATAAGATTAGTCAGATCCAAGTCAAGCCAGAACTAGTTAATATTAATGACAAGCAAATGGAAGAAGTCACAAAACTCAAATCTGCTTATCTGCCTCCTAAAACAGCCTGGCTCCGAGCACACCTACTTTGCCTCGATATCAAACACAAAGCTTTCATTCCAGATGTGGTAGTATGGATGAAGTGGGATGAGTTTGACTTCAAAACTTGGAAGTTCTGCATGAAAAAAAGAAGACAAAAGGTCATGACGTGAGTTTCAAATGTACCTTTAACTCCTGGCATGTAGAAACACACACTGAGACGATGCAGTTGCACTGAGGGGATGTTTTTAGTTTGAATTAGGAGTGCACTTCTGAAGCAAATCTCCTGATAATTTTCCCTTATTCTGCTTTGCTTCACATAGAGGAGCAGTCTTCAAGCACACAAAACACATTTATTTGCAATGAAAATAAACCAGAAGATAAACTCTAGCTGCTTATGGGCATGAAGAGCCCTGGACTAGGAGCAGGCTGAACTAAACCCACCCTAAAATGAGTTGAGTGTGGATACCAGCTCCTCAGCATCAGCTGTGTCACACTGAATTTGCTCCCACAAAGCCAAGCTATTTGCTCCTGCAGATACATCAGGGTGATTTGCCCGTGCTTGCAGGTGTTTGGAGAGCAGGAAGTAATCTCTGCTGTTCTGCTACCTCCAGTAGCTAAGTCAAAACCGATTTCGTTAAACTGAGATTTTCATACAGTCTCAAGGTTTTCTTTTGTCTTTAAGGAAAAAAAAAAGCAACAAAACCACAAACCCACATTAATTTTACAAGAAAGTATGGTTTCAGTGTAAATAAATCAAGCCACGTCTTATCCCAAACTGTTAAAGTTTTACATTTTTAATTTATCCACAGGGCCCTTATTTTAATTTAAAAAAAGGTTCTTTGAGAATAGGAATAACTCTAATAAACCTCCAGACTGAATTCTACCAAGAGAAAATGGGCAATTTTTTTTCATCCTAGTCTTCACTGGAAACTTTAACCAGAACTGCAATGATTTCAAAATGGACCTCATCTCATTTATTTTTTTTCTGTAGTAGGAGAACTCGTCCAATTTTTTTGTGACAAAATGTTAAGAAAGTGTTAAAAAATTACTAAATCTGTATAAAAATGGAGGTATTTCATTTTTTAAATACAAGTGGAAGACACACAAACCCAGAGCTTTTCTTCTGTGCATCAGAGAGAGCAATGATGCACTGAAACATCAAGGAAGTTGTCCTTAGTGCCTAACTACAGCGAGATTTAATCACTTCAGTATATCTTTTAACACATAGTGATAATTTCTTATATTTATAATGCAAATTTAGTAATAGCTCACCATATCTTTTAACTTCAAATTCAGTGGAAACATTAGACATTTCATGTTGATGAAACCAGGCTTTGATTTTCCAAGTTCCAGGCCTAAAGTCCAGATTCAGCAGAAAATAATTAATTACAATTCCTCAGATATTTTATGATGCCAAAATCTAAATTATCACTAAATTATAATATTTTCCTTGCTTTGATGTCATCCCAAATGAATTAATTAATGGATTTCTCTTTGCTGGGAGGAGCCAGCAACATATTTCCAACAGTCCTAGGAAACACTCAAAATAACTTCTAATAATGAGAAGTGCAAGATAACATATTTGCAAACCACTGCCTTTGAAAAGTCCTCAGAAATAGAGAACTCATGAAATATTTCCTATAGCTTATCTTCACTGAGATATCAAAATCAACCTAGCATGCCGGAAGACACTGAATATTAAGTAAAACTTGACTGTTTGAAATCAGAGATAATTACTGACACTCTGCAAACTAGCCCTTTTAGAACTGCTCTCTTGAATGCACCCATACGTTTGAGCAGATATTTAAGCAGTTTGTTAATTTGTTCTTTACCAGGATACACGTTGCTAATTGCAGCATATTAACAGTAAATTCTGGACTCATCTGTCCAAGATGAGGTGCTTAAAGGTAAAAAGATATTAATCATAGGCTCAGTATCTGCTCCATGGTGAAAGAAAGACAATTTTGAAAGGCAATTCAAGAAATTCAGCAGTTAAAAATCTTAGTTTACAGGTTTTAATGCAGAAGGCACAACAGTTACATACTCAGCAATGTCAGGTATCTCGAAGTGTTCACCAAATACTGCGTTTATTTTCCGGTCTGACTTTTTGACGACTATTCCTTTGGAATTCTGTTAAGACAGAGGAAGCAAACATCAAAATAATGTACCAGGTGTCAAACATTTACATCCAAAAGCTCAAGTTTATATACTAGTCCTATGGAAGAGCAAATGCTTTGCTTACTTTCCTACTTTAATATTCACAAGTCATGTTTTCCTCCATGTTCCTGATGCGGGCCAAAAATAACTACCGATATCTCACTGTGTGCAAACACAGATTTCTGGAGAGGAGTCATAGCTGCAGTTCTGCTTTTGGATGTTTTGTGCAAGTTTTCCGTGGTTCCTGTGCTGAAGAAGCACTCATCAGCAGTGTTTTTGCATACTTACTAGCACAGCAACTGTAACCGTGTCATGTGTCGGCCTCATAGCATTGTCCAGAATGAAGATCCTGTATCTGACTGTTTAACAGAAGAATAAACATGTTCACATAGTTCTTTCTGGGCTTTCTAGATACTAATTATTGCAAGCTGTAAACTGAGTTACTGAATTTAAGATAAAACACTTTCTTTTAGTGAAAAGCAGTCTGAGAAATTTCAAAAAATAATTTCATTCTTCCATAGGCTTCACATGTTACATGACTAGATAACTTTTTGAAGCAAATTCTGAAAATTATTTATGGAACTCCACTCAATTTTGTATTCCTTCTGCAGCTGAGGCCTGAAACCAAACTCTTTTTATTTCCCTCTTTTGTTAATTAATTAAATTGCTAAGTAACAAAGCAGTATTAGTCGTAAAGAGCAAGGGTTACATATGGTGGTGTTGCAAGCAGAAGCAATAGGAGTTCAGTTTTTGGCAGATTTCTCATTATTTTTTTCCAAAGAAAAGTCATCATTAACCTTTTTGAACAAAAAAGGAGCAGATTTTGTCTGTCTCCCTTTAAAATGACTCTGTCTCTGGAGGTATTTCCACAGGGTTGCTGCAACGTGCAGAGCAGACCCTGCAGAAGCTTTGGCTGCAGGAACAAACGGGTCATTATTACTTTTTCTAATCATGCCCTTGTGACATCCACATTCAACACCTGAACAGCAGCATTTGTGTTTTAACCTTGGGAACTTGGTGTGTATATGGGCTTATCTGTCTGGATAAAAATGTAGCCTTTCTTGGAGGACAGGAGGATGCGAGTGCTCTTGGCAGTCGTGTGAAGCTCCTTGCTCTCGGTGACCAGCAGAACATATGGCAGATTACTGTTCTTGAACAGGTTCTGCTGCACAGCCCCTGGCTTGACCTGCAGAGAACAAAAGGGAAAATCCCATGGAGTCAGAGATGATCCTGGTAATTTTGGGACCACATAACTGAGGCCCCACAACAGCTGAAGTGCTTAAATAATCTCATTAGCACCAACAGACAATTCTCTGTTACATTTTAGTTACTGGGTGTTATCTCTTTCTTACTAGGTGCCTATCTTTTTCAAAGTAGAAATACTATCTAATCCTCCAATTTCCACCACAGAAATACACTTCCTTCTGTCCAATGTCAATGACTCAAGGCGGGAGACTTCAGTCTACATGCCTGTTGATTTCCGGTTTTTTATGCTACAATCTTGGTTACGAGATTGGTGCTTTACTTCATGCATTTTATTGTGATGCTTCTAAACATCACCCTCAACAGGAACCCGATTTGAAAGCTCAGCTGTTAGCTTTGGGAGTGACCAACCAGAGCTAAACTGAATCTTGCTGTGTGCTTTTTTTCCAACCAAATAGCCCAAACTAGTGCTAGTGAACTAAATCCTGCCAGAGTTCAAAGAATTGTACCAGGAGCAAATGATGCAATGCAGGGTGTAAAGAATTAATCAATTTAAGAATCTGCAGAAAGAACTCAGGCTTTGGTCTGAGAGACTGCACATATTTAAAGGTTTCTCCTGTATTGTAAAATGGCCAGTAGTAAGCCAAAGGCATGAATGCAGCCGTAGTTTAAGTGAGGCAGAAAACCCAACAGTGATAAAACAATTAAATGTGTTTAAATTAAATTTCATTTATCACCATATGACAAAATATTGAGCTTGTTATATGGGCACGAAAGAATATTCACAATCACCATTGAAATTACATTAGGTATTGTTTTATTAGCTGTCTGGGTGAATAGGGTGCTGCTGTCACTGGAACTGGTTTTGTCATGTGTCTCTTGAGATCAGTGTTGTCTTGGTTCCAGCCCGTTCCAAGTTGAGATTATGTGCTTTTTATCACCAAATAAAAAAATTTAAATCACTATGATGGCAGACTCACCATAATTTTTTTCTTCTCTTGGTAGCCATTATTTTGATCAAGGTTAAAGTAGATCCTCTCTGATAGGAGCTGATTTTTTGTCTCATCTTTGAAATATGCAGTAACTTGCACAGGGCTCTGTGCCCCGTGGACTTGAACTGTTATTGTCTCATGTGTACCCAAATGCACCACATTTGGGGCAGTAATAAGAAATCTAAAACGACAGAGAAATAAATTGTCCAGTATGTTCAATGAATGTCCAAACAATATGAATTTTAAAGATAAAACAGACTCTCACAGAATAGCTGAGTTTGGGACTTGTGGAGATCACCTAAACCATTGCCCTTGTTAGTAAGAGTAGAGGTTAAAAGAAAATCATTTTCTCTTACTGATCTCCAAGTTCTGAACTGACCCATTTAAGTCCTACAAAACACCAGTCCCTACAAACAGGAGAGAAAAAAACCTATAATATGTCCCAGGGACTACCAATGCAATTTATAACCTGGTTTAACTTAGAGAAAGCTCTATAAACTCAAATTTCTGAAACAAAACAAAAGACATTGGAAGACAATGAACACCTATTCATAAATACGCAATTAATGCTACAAAGTTATGTATCTTCAGGTACTAGCACCCATATTATGCCAGTTTTTGCTTTAATATGTCAGGAGGTATCGATTCCCTATATAACCGTATGTATGGGGTTACAAGGAGCTGATCTTCATTGCAATATCACAGTGAAATGTTGGAAATGGGAGACCACAGAAGGTAAGACCACAGCCCTGGGAAGGGCTGAGTTGGAGGCTAAACAGGTTGGGATTTTTTTGTTTCCTCTTTATTATGTTTCTTCATTCAACTCTGCGATGGTGCTTCTTAGTAACTAATTTCATGACATTTAAAATGTAGATCATTAGCCTTGGTCTCAGTTTTTTCAAGTAAATTTTACACACAAAAATCAGAGAACTGTGTGAAGAGTCAAGTCCTGTCTCTTCACTTATGATGTCACATAGACAAAGAACAGTTCCGAGCTCAAGACGGGTGCTTTTGGAAAATGATTATTCTGCAGAAGACCTCTAAAATGAAAGGTAAATGATTTCGCTATTATCAGAATGGGTTGGCTGAACTCTCTTTTTTACTTTTTGAAAAAAAAAGGTTCTTATTTCTTAAGTACATAAAATAAAAGGCGGGGTATAGAAATCAGGGAATAAAACTGATATTAATTTTGTTCACTCAGAGTCTGTTTGCCCTAGCAAAAGGTGACACAAGGCACCTGACTTACATGTAAATCTCCACTAAAATAGAGGATAAGTACAGAAGAATACTGAAGGTCTCCCAAAAGTTAAACCTTTGCTTTCTGCAGTGTATAAATCAATTACAGAGGTTTCTTTTCCCAAGACTTTTCGATCCACTGAATGTCACAAACAATAGATGAGCAAACAGCAATAACAGAGTGAACAACATGCTTTAGTAGGACGTTTTTAATTATTCATTCCTAAGAGCAGATTCCTCCCTTAAAAGTGCCTTAAAAGGGTGGTTTTAAGCTTTTTACTTCTTACCTATTTAAGGTTACACAAATTTTCAGTGGTCCAAGAAACTGGCTTTTTTGATTCTCTATCAAGAGAGAGAGAATATTTCCTACCTTTTCTTTCAAGGAATCTGCTAGGATTGAAGAATTTGTAATGAAATATACTTACGATGGTGCTTGTTGTGTATTGGACAGCAGCAAACAAAAGCTCACCAAAAACACCAGCCTTTCCATTGGAAAACTCTACAACATCTGCAGAACAGAAGCACCAAAGAACCACCATCAATCCAGGTGCTGGCTTTAGGAAATGGGCTGACAGCACATTGCAGCAAATAATGTTGCCTATCCTGGTTATTTATTAATAACTTGCAGAACTGTGCAAGCAATAGCGATGGACATGCTGCTGGTGCACACATTGATACCTTAGGGAGAGACATTGTGGACTAAGTCACAATTTTGAATTTTATTGTTCATCCATTCTCTTCCTGGAAGAGACTGTTCAATATTTTCACATGATAGCAACTAAAAGTCAACTGCAGGGAGAAGTTTTCACAAATACTGCAAAGGCATCCCAAAATCAAACAAGGCACTGTGGCTAAAAGAGTGGCTGTAGAGTATTTCTAAATGGGCACAAGTGAAGGTGACTGGTCCCCTCTCTATGTCTTTATTTAACCCCAAGCATCTCTGCAGTCCAGGAAAGGTGAGAGAAAGTTCCTTCTGGTTTAGACAGCACCAAAGGAACTGTGCTGGAAATCTACCTGTACAACTCAGTTTCAGTCTGTGGTGCTTGGAAGCATTCATCTGCTTTAACTTCATTGAAAATGAAATTGATGCCTCTGTCTGAGCTACTCAGTCCAATTTTCCTTTATGCCCAAGACACTGGGCTTTTCCAGAGGGTAATTAGTCTCATCTTAGCATAAACATGGAAGATGAATTATCAGCTGAAGGCGTTCCGGACTGCATGGGACACAATGTCTTAAAAGGTAGGATACTGATAAGCAGGGGGAAAAAGCCCATCTGAGGAATAACTGTACAGGAACCAGTTTTGATCAAAGGTAAATGAAAGAACTGAAACCCTCATCAGGTCTCATTTTTGCAAACTTTTACTGGATTGTTGTCTCCCAAACATAATGTTGTTTACCCATGAAAATGGAAACATGCCCATCTGATTTACAGGCAGGTCAAATCCCAGAAATGATCACATGGCTAATCCCAGGCTCTGGTGATAAACTGCCCTTTAATACACCACAGCTAAGTCTGTGTCTTCAATTATTAGCAATGGATGCCTTAAATCAGCACTCCCTTATTTGCAAGGTGAATTCATTCTCAGAGCAAGGGCTCATTGCCCACAGTCGTGGGACCTTCCCCTCACCCCACCACTTGCTTAGGCAAGTGGTGACAGCTCTTGCCTTGCTTTTCAAGACAAGGAGATAGGGAAAGAGAAGAAGCTGACTACAAACCAGTTCCCTGTTTTACACTGAGTGTGCTACAAGTGTGGCAGCTACCTCTGAGACAAGAGGCCTGACAACAGACAGTACTCTCTGTCCATTGCTAGTCACAGAAAGGGCAGGCAGCAATAGCTGGCTTCAAACTCACGTCAGGAAAAGCTACATTTTGCCTGCTCTAGGCATAGTTGTTTGTGGTTTTTGTTTGTTTGTTTGTTTGGTTGGTTGGTTGGGTTTTTTTGTTCCACAAGAGACAGACAGTTTCCTTCATCTCTTCTGGTTTTCACTCTCACTTCAGCTGTCAGGAGGGAGGAAAACCTTGAAGAAAAGTACTTGTGGATCCTCAGGGTCAAAATCCATGCTCTTTGGGAGATGTTTATGGGAGTCCAGGCTCAGGAACCATTAAGAACAGTTATTTTCTCTCTGCCCTGCCTCCCCACCTGCTAATTCCCTCTGCAGTTATGCACTCACAAAACTGATTTATTTCCATGCAAGAATCATTTTCCTCAGGGCTTCTGGCCTCCCAACCCCAAGAGAAGTCGTGAGGAAGAGTAGAGCTTTCCACCATAAAACTAGTCCGTGTTCAGGGCAAAGATGTGGAAGAAAAAGTCCTCTTGGGAACGGGGCTCATGCTCTCCCTAGGGAACAGAGGAGTCTTGTTAAACCTGCAGCTGGTAAAATAAGGATTCTCACTCTTGCAGAGATAATGGGGAGATTTAATTAAGAGCAGCAGTGGCTGTGGAGTACGTTAAGCCCATGTGGAGCATCCTGCCCTCTTCAGAGATAGTTCTGCTGCTCTATCTTGCACTGCTGCCACCCAGGGTCAGAGCTGATTCAATCACTGAGCAATCCTAGTCACTAAAACAGGACAAGAAACAACTGTGAGTGGGTCCTTTGCTTTTCACCAGAAAAATATAGAATAAGAAAAGAAATAACATCTGCAAGGTCAGTGCCCATTCCTTGAGAAAGACATAAGGGAGTTCTCCCAACTGAAAAGCCAACAATTTCCAGAAGACCACAACACAACCAGCAGGGATTTCCTGCTCCTGAAGTCACAGGAAAGGCACCTCTGCAGTGTGAAGTCACACCAAAATCTTGCTCTGTGCCCATCTTTTTCAGAGGGGAGGAGATGGGATTTCCATTGTTCAGGCTGGCTTGTTTGTCAGGGACCAAGGTCTGTTTGCACAGCTATACAAATAGCCGTGTATGAACTCACAGCTAGACATTTTCACAGATCACTTTCTAAAGGGGACCTTGGAAAGGCTGTTATTTTGCTTTCACTTGTTTTTAATTGGATTTGTACACTTTTGCTTCCTTAAGTGAAGTAAGAGCAAATGTATGTGAATGCATAACAGCTAGCCATAACAATATGCTGCATAACTATTTTATACTTGAATTTAAGGAGGTGTTCTGACTCTTAATAAAGCTATTTTTTTCACCAAAATATAAACCAGTGACTTCAAATAAATAGAATTTTTTCTCACTCTCTCTTGCAAACACAAAAGAGCAAGTTTACACATAACCACTTATATACTGACAATTAAAATTCCTTATGCTTAATTTTTCTGTCTCTGGGCTGGTATAAAATAACCATTGCACCAGTTTTCTAGTATCACAAATTCTTCACACTGCGATTTGTAGTATAATGTAAAACATTCCAGTCCAAAGCCACACCAAAATACAATAAAATAAAACTAGATAAAATACAAAAATGTTGGTTGAAGGTCTCCAGCACATGCATGAGAGAGAGAACACAGAAAATTCCCTCTAAAATAACTTATATGCCTGTTCTTTTCCTAAAGGCAAAGTCCTTTCCTATTTACTTGTCAGCCACTTTTCACCTATTGATCCTTCAGCTGGCCCACAGTCCAGCTGTGGAAAGCACAGCCGGGGATTGATGTGTGTGTGAACCCCCACTTGGGGAGGCAGAATTGCTTTATTTTGAGTATATGCTGTCTCTCCTTTCAGTACCTTCGTTTGAACTTTGCGGGATTTCACAGTGTTTTGAGCACCAGCAGCAGTTTTTGTTCTTTGGCTTGAAGAGCTTCCCAAAGCCCTTTTCCCCTTAATCAGCCTAAATACTAACGAGACCAAACCCTTCTTTCACTTTCGTCCTGCGCTCTTTCACCTCTGCCTGGCAGAAGGGTACAAAGGACAGCTTCACAAAGCCCATTTCACGAATAAGCACTGCAGTGACATCCTCTTTGCCAAGTTACAGGGAGTTGTGACAAACACAAAAGGCAATATTTCACTTCTGACGTTTCAGAAAATTAGATTTTGAAATCCTTTTTTCAACAGCAGACCATGAAGTGTGGGTCTAATTTGAAAAGTTCCTCTTAACAGCAGGATACCTTCTCTTTAGTGTCAATATAAATTGGAATAATAAATTAAAATATATACCCTTTTTCTTACCATAATTGAGGCAATGAAATGAAAAGGCTGTAGCTGCTTTTGCCATAAAAAAATTTCTTTAAACATTCTGTATTTAGTGCTTCTAAGTGTATCTACTGAGAAAACCCCATATATTTAAAGGAGGAAAACCAGTATTTCCCTGACATTTTCTGCTCTCACTGAGGAATCTGGATTTCAGTGGGATTAAGCAACCAGCCTTAGATTTTTCTCATGGGTTTCTCCCTCCTTTCTCCCTCATTCTCTAAATTCTGTGATTTTCTGAATGTCGTGTTAAAAAAGGAAAAATTAAAAACAAAAAAAAAGGATTTGTGAAAAACCACACAAAACCAGCACTGCTTCTGTAAAATGAATGTGTTGCAAAAGTGATCTATGTAAGACAGAGGGATTCTTTCAGGTCAGTAATTGCATAACACTACTGACATAACATTTCACCATACTGTTATAATGCATCCTGGTTTTTTGGTAAACTATGCATTTCAGAATCTCAGTGCTTTTGGCACCTTTAAGAATTCATTGAACTGGTCATGGCCGGGAGGAGAGGAGATACCTGAGCATGCAAGTGACTCTCTCACCCCAGGTGAAAGCACAGAGCTGCTGCAAATGAGGGATAAAACAACTTGGCCTAAATAATACAGGATATTTGGAGTACTGCTCTTGTACTCAAACATCCTGAGATTCATCTAGAGGCTTGTTCTCAAATCCATCCTTTGTGGTTTTCTTTTTTTTTTCCCTTTCAATTTCATGACAAATCCCAAAGAAACCCCAATTCTTCTTTGTTACCAACTGTAACAAATACAAATTACCTACAAAAATTAATGTATTTCAAATAATTTGATCTTTCCCAACTTTCCCATTCTTCTGGGCTGTAATGAGTGCAATTGTCTCTTTAGGGAATTCTTTCCTTCTCCTTTTCACAGGAGCAAAAGGTAAGAATAAGTTTAAAAAAGCAAAAGGCATCTTGAACGTATCAGTGGCAAAGGCTAAAATTTTAAGCAGCTGAGAAGAGTAAGAACAAAGGTGATATATCCAGTTCTGTGGATTTGGAGGCATATTGTGAAATCAAGTAAAACCATTTTTTTTTTCAGGAAAATTTTAGAGAAGTAATTGACAACTATTACTGACCCTCATTCCTAGGATTTCCCGACTTGCTGCATGGGGACACTCTAAGGTTTCAGACAATTGCACAACTGCACTAGAAAATGTTTTACAGGCACAGCAAAGGAGAAAAGGAATCCCATACCATGTACAGCCACAGCTAGCCTTGTGCCTACCTGCCACTGGCAGCCTGCCCTGTTCTGATCTGCAAATTAAATCTAAAACATCCACTTCATCAAGTAGCTCTGAGGAACACGGGACACCAGAAGGGAGAAAGTGTCTCCTCTCCCAGGCTGGGAAAAACTCAGTTCCCACCTCCATCACACTCAAGCAAGTTTAGGTCGGCTCCACTGGCAGATCAGAAGCTGTCCTACGTTTTTGATCCCTGGGTTTTAATGTTCAAGGAAGAAATACAAAGAGAAAGGAGGAAAGGAGACAGGATATAAGGCTCAGGAGAATTTTATTTTTATTGTAAAGGAGAAGCTGCTCAGTGACAACTGTTTCGGTGTCAGGAGCTGCACCCATGTGGCAGGCAGGGCATCTGCTATCCTGGTAAAGAGGGAAAATTCTGGATGACTTTTGTAGCAGCTCAGTGGGACAGTTGCTCAAACAATGTATGCTGATCCCTTCTTTCTCAGAAATTTAGCCACGGAGCTCTGGCTCTTTGTGACACTCAGCTTTTCAGGCAGCTCTTTGGATGAACAATGTGTCTCTTTGTCCTGTGAGGCACAGGTGCTGTACCCAGCCTGGACATGGCAATCGTATGAGGAATCTTCCCTCACAAACGCAGTTTTACAGAAAACCACCTCCAGCAAAATAATGCAAAAGAAGTCAGCTCAGCTGCCCCTCAGAAAACCACCTCCAGCAAAATAATGCAAAAGAAGTCAGCTCAGCTGCCCTCTCAGTGGCTTAGATGCAGAGGGGAATATTGATGCCTTCCGAAGGGACTGACCAGATGTCCCCAAAGCTCTGCTGTTGGTACTCGGGCCAGGCACACCTTGCCCAGATTATACGGTTAATATAACATTCCACCCACAGAAAAAAAGGTGAAGCTATAAAAATTGTCAACAAAAAGGATATTTTCATGTATTTAGTCAACATATCTTGGAAGGCACATGGATCTGCCTTTGCTAATATGTGATTACGTCTTGCTACTTTATGCAGGTTTTGGCTGGGGTAGAGTTAATGTTTTCAGAGTAGCTGGTGTGGGGCTGTTTTGGACTTAAGCTGAAAGCAGGGTTGATAACATGGGTGTTTTCAATACTGCTGAGCAGTGCTGACACAGAGCCAAGGCCTTTTCTGGTTCTCACCCACAGTAGGCTGAAGGTGCACAAGGAGTTGGGAGGGGACACAGCCAGGACAGCTGACTCCAAGTGAGCAGAGGGATACTCCAGAGCATACTATATGGTGCCATGCCCAGGATATAAAGTTGAGGGAAGAAGGAAGGAAGAGGGGGACTTTTGGAATGATGTCTTCCCACTTTGTCTTTCCACTGTCCCATGTTTTCTCTTCCAATTCTTTCCCCATCCTGATGCAAGGGGAATGAGTGAGCTGTTGTCTGGTGCTTAGTTGTTACCTGGGGTTAAAACACACATATATATTTTTATGACCTGGGACACATTTCCAGACCATTCATCCTTGATTTTGACCTGGCTTCTGAATGAGGAAGATGAATTTTCAGTCACATCAGGATGTGGTCTAAAAACACATCTGCACTGTTCTGGTTCAGCTTGTGGCCCCAGCAAGATCCCACTGCTGCTACATCTGACAGCAGGGAAGCCTGCAGCCCTGCTGTGAAAGCAAGGCTGGGGCTGTACCTCTGCTCTCCCCTCTTCAGGGTGGGGGGACAGAGAGGTTTGGCAGCTGGTGCCATCCACATCTGGGCATCTCTCTTAGCTTTCCTTCTTCTCCCTGCACTGGGTGTGACTGTGGGATCCGTCTTTGGATCAGTGGGGTAGAAGAAATGAAGGGCAGATTTGAGAGAGCCGGTGCCTGTGGTGCTCTAAGAATCAGGCAGAAGCCCAGAGCTGTGATCTAATTCCCTGGCTGCTTATGCTGCTCCTGGGCTTGGACACCATCTAGCCCTGCACCTGGAGCCCACCGGCCTCTGTCATCTAGATGGTGAAGCAGGTTCCTCCTCGAGGTTACACACAGCCTGGGGCTGCCCAGACTGGCCCTTACCGAGCATCTCAGCCTTGGGCTGCAATGTTCTGCCTTGCAGGCCTTTCTCATTCCTTGCTGCCACCTGTGATGCCTTTTTCATCAACTCTCCCTTCTGGTTCAACCATTTTCTGGAGCCCCCCCTTGGTACTAGCTGTACTTTGTTGATGAAGATGTGTCTCGAAGAGCTGTTTCTTGGCCTTGGTTCCCAGGGAGAACCGAGATAAGATGGGGGCCCTTGGAATGTGTTTTGTCTTTCTGCCTAGGGAAAGGGCATGGAAAACTACTGGGAAAACCAGCCACTAATACAATAGGTTACAAATATATGTGTAAAGAATACAGAGAATACACGAAAGAAAAAGGCAAAAATCAGCATGGCATCACCAGCAACAGCTTCTTTATATCTGGGGCTAGTGCCTATTTCATGGGCTTTTATACTTCTGCCTGAGCAGTGATAAATAAACAAATAACAAAGACTCAGTCATCAGTGATCATTAAGAATTACAACATAATATAATGGATCACTAAATTTCCAAACAGCTCCCCTTTCTTTGATGATGTCTGTAAAGATTCTTGGCTTCAGTAAGTACACTGCAGATGTACATTTAGGCAGCAAGCCCAGCTCCAGTAGCTGTGGAGAAGAGAATTAACTTGTACATTACTCTATAAATATCTGCCATAAGTTTGCTGCATGCATTCTCCACTGCGGGATCAAAAAGTGTTGACTCACTGTGGCAGCATTAATGCCTCTGACCTGGGTCACATGTGGGATGTTAATGTACTTTAGGACACGGAATCTTGCAGCCACAATCTGCACAGCCTGAAGCATTTATATACCGTTGTTACTGTAGCCTGAAGCAGAAAGAAGGAAGATTTGTAACAACATAGTTAAAAGAAAATAATGCTTTTCCCTCTATCCTATGGTTAGAAAAGGTGTATTCCACACCTGTTATTATTCTCCATGTGATTGGAATTGTATTTGGAAATAGCAGCTTGTATGGATAGGAACATAAAGTGCTCTGGCAGAGTACTCCCATCTCAGTAACACACCATCAAAGATCATTTGCCCCTTTAAAAATATTTCAGTAACACACCATCAAAGATCATTTGACCCTTTAAAAATATTAGCCATGACAGCATCCTGCACAGCCTTCACATCTGAAATTTCCCCCTATCCTTTTGTTTCCAGAGTCTTGCTGTGCCTGTTTGCAAAGCATCACTTATCCCAGCGATGGATGGGATGGCTCACGGAGCTGGAGGGGAGCGTGCACACACGAACGGAGTCCTGGTGCCATCCAGTGGGCAGCTGTGCTCTGCACCGTGTAAGCAGATTTCGTGAAGGACTGCGCAATTGCCAGCCCTGCTTTCTGAGACCCCAGGCTTCCACGTCCCAGACTGGTAAGTGGAGCAACAGAAAGTCAGCTCCGGATTCCCACGCCTTCAGGTGGTTCTCCAAAGTGCAGGATGCTTTTACATGACCTGTGGGTCTGAGCTCTGTGACAGTCAATACAGATAAAAAGGGATTTTAAAAAGCAATTTAGGTTACTGAAAGCAGTAACCTAAAAAAGCAGGGTTGCCATCCTGGTTTGTTCCAGGGAATGCTTAAACACTTGCATGTAAAAAAAAAAGAAGAGATAAATAGAAGAATACTCCTCAAACAAGTCCGAGGGAACCCACTGGCTGTTCAGAATCAAATGTTATCCTTTGAGACACTCCTGGTGGGATTTGCTTTGGAATACTGAGAGCTGCTGATACCTCTTGGTATCACAGCCTTTACTCATCTGTCTCCAAAACCAGCTTGTCTAGATACAAGCCCAGATTTTTATCCAGCTTGCCTAATTTATCATTTTGCAAGAAAATGAACCAGCAAAAGCAGTGCTGTTCAAACCAAATTTTCAGGGTAAGTTTTTTATAAAATCAGTGCTCTGAGTTGGCAGCACAATTCAGGGCCAGCCGTGAACACCTTCCTCTGCCCAGGTGGATCAGCCTCATGGCATTAGACCCTGCAAGGCAAGATGAAAAGGTTTGTGCTGACCACCACACCTTACTGCCAAGTACAAGGCTTATCTCATTTGAGTCCTCTCTGGGGTGATTATTGCACTCAGAAGTTTGACCCCACTGCATGCCTTACGGACTTTCTGATTTACTGCAACACACTCTTCCCACTCCCTGAGATTCAAGAGCTTATCTGGGAAAACAGATGCCTTGAAAATGTGGGGCCCCTATTCTCTGTTCCAGTTAAATTCCACTTATAACTAGAAGGGAGGGTAAAAGATTACTTTAAACCATCTTTAAGCTCCCCCTATTTCACAGTAGGCAGAGGGCTAACTTCACTTCTAACAGGAGTTAAAGTGCCTTAAGGTAAAAGGCCAGCTGTTTAGGAATGCTAATACCTTTCTGGCAAAGAGGAATAGGCAGAGAGGGTCTTTGGCTTCTCTGTCATAACATGTATCTCTGAGGTTAAGAAAACAGACAGAATAAATATACTTTCTGAGGATATTTATGTTACTACTTATTCCTCTTTGCAGTCTGCAGATAGCCCTTCTGATGTGGGAGTTACAGTAGAAATAAAGACAGTGTTAATTATATTTACTGTGCTCTTAAAGAATAAATAAGCCTATCTGTGAGTGAGATATCTGAAAGTGCCCTCTCTAAGGAGTCAGACAGGCAGGATCCATGACACGGAGCAGTGCAACACCATATAAAAGCAAGATGGTATGTATAAGGTAGGTACAGAAGAATGCAGCTACGCACTTAGGGAAACACTCCTCATGCAAATTTAGATAAAGCAAAAGACATTCCTCTCTTTTTTGCAGCCTTGAGAGAGGTACCCTGACTACCTCCACGTCTGCCTGCAAAGGTGACCAACAAACACCATTTATGTGACGGTGTGCATCCCCCTGCCCTCACCCATGGGCGCTACTCTTCACCTGTGTCACCTAACACAGAACTATCTCCTGCTCTGCAAAGTCCTCAGTGAAAAGAATCTAGGACCTCAGAACACAGCCCTAGCTGATTAGAAAGAGGCACGCTCCTTGTTAGTGGTTAGAGAAAAGAAAATAAAGCATTTCTCATACCTTGGAGAGCCAGCCTGGCCTTGCCAAAGCCCAAGTTTAGTTATGGAGATTCCTTAAATGGCAATAGAGGAAACATGGGTAGAAAAATCTATGCAGAGGAATCTGCTCATACCCATAATGCTGAGCTGTATTTGGAATAACAGAAGACTAAGATACTGGGATAAACTTGTAGAAGAGTTTTGGCATAAGAAATTCCCTTGTGCTTTTTTTTGTTGGGGTTTCCTTGAGGGTTTTTTTTGGAAAAGGAATAATCAGCCATACAAAAATTCGTGTTAAAAGTCAAGAAGAACAAAAGCAAAACTGTGGGGCTGGAGCTGTGTTTCCATCTCCCCACACCAGCTGTTTTTTGTTGTGGTGTGCAAGTGAGGATACCCAGGATCTGCCCTAGCAGCAGCTCTTCAGCATTCCTGCATCAGTGAAATGAGAAGAGGGAGATTTTCCCAGAGCAGCTCTGAAGGGAAATGTGTGTATGTGGGTGTATACCTGGAGGTAAAGGAGATAAAGTTAAGAATTTAAAAGAGCACACATGGATCTTCATTCGGTGCAGTCATTAAAGAGAGATTGGATGAAGTATTACCTTCCGCATTTCCCTTTACTTTCCAGCAACAGTGGTCAAAATTGGTATAACTTCTGGTTTCCTTGAAAACCCTTTAGTGAGCACATTTATTCTAACAGCTGGAGTGCAAATCTTGTAACTAAAGAAAAGCCTGTGAGTAAGGAGATTTAGCTAGTTCAGAGGGATTTAGGAGATGTGTGCATATGCAGGTTTACACATGTGTGTGCATGTGCCTGCCTGTATCTGTGCATGGACGCACACACATTTTACGCATTTCCAGAGGATATAAATTTTCTTTGGGCTGTGCAGTAGCTGAAAAGAACAGAAGGTGGCATGTTTTCAACATTTTCGTCCAGCAAGAAAGTGCAGTAAAGGAAATGAAAGAAGGAGCTACAGTAAAGGGGAAAAGGATACAGGAGGAAAAAGAAGACAGCTAAGCCCAGACCACATCCACTTTGATAAATCTCTGCTGTTAATTATTGCATTAATGCTGAAGGCTATTTATTTTCCTCATTTTTGCAGTGTAAATCACTGATGCCATAAGGGCTGATTTTACTAGACTTTGGAAAATACTGTAATTTTAAAATAAAAATTGTAAAAGGCGTGTGTGGTTTTTTCCGGGGTGTTCTTTTATTTGTTTGGTTTTTTCTTTGGCTTGGGGTTTTTTTAATGATAGAATTCACACATTATGACCAGTTAATCAAGAACCATATAAGGAAGATAAAAGTAGCCCTGACAGTTTCCCTTTAAAATGCAGATACCTGGGAGATAGCACCAGGAAAAAAGGAGAATTAATTTATATTTTCCAAAAAGTTATGAAACAAAAACCCAAAAAGAGTAAACTAGAAATTACAGAACTGTGTGTTCTCAAGTCATTAACTTTCTAAACATTTAATCGGGCTTTGTGCAACTTGTTGTTTAACTTGCTTATTACCACAAGCAGGTGCCTTTCAGTCCTCAGGGGCACCCTCTTGGCCTGCCTGCTTTCTTTAAGGCACGCATTTAACTCTCTTTTCCGACCCACCAATCTGTGATAAGCAACAGGTTCCCCACACCTTGGGTGACAGCAGCAGAAAAAGCCCTGTTTACAGCCAGAGTTGGTGACTTACCAGGTAGGAAGCTCCTCTTTCTGAGCTCTCCTCTCACTTTCTTCTACGACTAATTACCACATCTCCTTTAACGAGAAGCAGACTGCTCCAGAGGGGTGGCAAGGGCTGGTCTGAGCAGGACCAAAGCGACCTCTCCTGCCCCAGCTGGGGGTGCCAGGAGCCACCAAGGAGCTGAGGTTCACATCCCGTGGGAATAAAGTGGCACTTTTTTTGTCCCTTTGAGAAATCTTGGACAGCGTCTGGCAGCAGACAGCCCTTCTTTGTTTAGCAGCCAAACGCCCTCATTCCCTGGGCAGCTGATTAGCTTTTAACTTCATACCTTCACCAGATGAAAAAGACCCCCTTAGAATGTCTGGTGACCAGGGAGAGAGGTCTCAGGTGGCCCAGAGGCTGGCAGCATCCCCTGCCATGGGCCCCTGGAGACATATGCTCACTGAGGGAGCCTGCTGCCTTCCCCCTCCTCGGGAGCACTTCCAGGCCACTCTGCTAATGAGGGACCAAAGCCAGCTCACAGCAGTGGCAGAAGGGGAGACAAGAGGCCACAGCTCAGGAGAGGGGCACAAGGAGAAGCTGCTGCCATGGTTTATAAGTTTCCAGCCCCAGGCTGCAGGTTCTTGGGATGGGGAAATCCTGGTGCTGCAGCATCTTGACATAAACTAAATAGAGGAAGCATGGACTTCGGGAAAATTTCTGTCACTTAACTTCTCTTTTTCTCAATGCGTTTACTTGCTGATCTCCAAACATGAGGTATTTTGAAGGAATGGTTGTACTTCTCCTTGGCATCCTGCAGCAGACCAAAAGAAGAAGCTCGGAGCTGGAGGTACTGATGGCAGCTGCTGGTCCCAGATACAACTGCTGGTCCCCATCAGGGAGACAGTCCTGAATGCCATCTGCTTACTTGGGACTCCAGCTGAGCATATCAAATCAATCTCCCTGACCCCAAACCTCTGGGAGGTGCATTCTCAGGTTTTGACTCTGGGTCTGGCTGCTGTGATTCCTTCCAGGCAAATACACCCTGAATTCTGCTTCCCACCTTGTAACACTTCATCCTTGTGATCTTATCTGAGGAATTAAATATAAATAAAAATTTGTGTATAGTATAGTACAAAAATATAGACATACACATAAAATTTACACGTATCAGTATCTATTACATACTATATAAAATGCAGATACAACTCTGTTATACATGTATGTTTAAAATACATGATAAAATCTATATAAAATTTATATATTAATAAAAACATATTGTGTGTCTGTGTGTTTATGTGCACATGTACAGCTGTTACAACCATGCTTTGAAAACAAAAATTTTGCTAGAGAATAGAACTCTCCAGCACTTCTTGAGGAGACTGGGGAAATGCATGCTACCACAGCTGACAGTCCCAGATGGGAACTACAGGCAATGCCAAAATGCTGCAAGAATTTTTGTGAATTGTTGACCTCACATTTACCATTCAGAGTGATGTTACGGATGTCAAATGCAGTTCCTGAGGAAACCAAGTTTTCCTGGGGGAGAAATATTTCCCTGGCACCTTCATTCTGAGAGCCAAATTGGAAACAAAAATCCAAGCAGCAGTTTACCAAGTCAAATAGCTTGGACAGAAGCTCTTATGTGTGGTCCTGTTCTGAGGGTAATGTTGCAAGGCAGAGAAATCACCACAGCTGAGGAAAGAGCAATAAATGAGTGCCCCAACAGTTGCAGGAGGTGTGCACACAAACCTTTCCAGTCTAATGTCTGATAACAGAATCTGAACTTCTCAGGAAAGCTGTCTAACTACACAACTAGTTCAAGAAAAAACCGTCACCAAGAGAAGCAGGTATTGAACTGCTCCCACGTAGCCTGGCTACATAAAAACAAGTCGTGGATGCCTCTGAGACTCATCTTTTATGAGGTGCCAGCCTGGCTAAAAACAACTAAGTTATCAGCAAAACAGCTTCAGGCCCACACCCCTCTGGGGTACTTCCTGCAGCTGGGTTAGGTCTCAGTGCACAGCCTGCTGTGTGAGAATCACTGCTAACAAACCAAGTTTTCCTATAACCAAGCACGGCACGTAGACCCTTTATCAGCAGTAAGAATTGCACTTCACTGTTGCACTTGTGTTCAGCAGATCTTCAGTGTCTGATACTGTCCATAAAGGGGCTTTTTCGGGGACCTTGCTACTAAAGCTCACCTGAGTTAGGGTCTGAGAGGAGTTTAGGTGAAGTGAACATGCTTTGCTAAGCCTTTTGCTGCTGGTGTCCTGGAAGATGTGACATACACGAGCACATCTCCTGTGCAGCATGTCACTTTGTGTTCGACATTACAACCTGTGATGGAAGAAGTCTCCCGGGGGTGCAAAGGAGCCCTGAGGGTCCCTGTGCTGTGCTGCACACTCTGATGCATTAGGAGTGCCTGGGATATTAAGGGCATCATGTGGCACCTCTGCTAAATCCCGGGCAGATGAAAGTTGCGGAATGTGTGATGCATGGGCAGCTGCTGATGTCTGTAAAGCCATTACAAGCCTCTCCAGCTGATGCTCTTTGAGGGTGGATCTAAATCTTTCCTTTCCTCCTGCTGGGAGAGACTGTTTCAAAATCCTGACAACAGGAAGCCAGGAATCCTCTCTCCAGAAGACTGTGGAAGGCACACCACTGATGAGGTGGTCTGTGGCACAGCTGTGTCATGAGATGTGGGCATAGGAGGACACCTAGGAAAGCAGCCTCCTGATATAGCAACATCATTTTGTCCGCAAAGACAAAGGCTTTTGTTATTCTGAACAATTAGCCAGACTGTACTCCTGCCTTAGTTTCACAGACTTGACAATACTGGGGACCAGTCCCTGTGGGACAGAGTGCAGCTTGCTCTACTGAAATCCAGGTGACTTGCCAAGAAATGGAAGAGGAGCCCAGTCACATTCCCACAAGCTAGTACTTTTAAAGACTTTGGTATTTATGTTTCTTTCTTGCCATGATCATTTCGGTGCCATTAGAAACATAAGAAAAAAATACATCAGTGAAAGAGCCACTTGAGAGCCCAAGAAATATTATTTTAACCTTTTGGTACCAACAGCAGAGAATAAATGGAGCATGTTTATAAGGTAAATAAAATCATCAACAGTATCTCTTACCTTGGCCCCCAACTTCCTCGCTCCAGATGCTCATTCTGCCCAGATCATACGCCTTCTCAGGATATGCACCAGGAAAAGGCTTTTGGATCCTGCTACCATTTCAAGCAGTCCTCAGCAGGAGGTTTAGGCAGATGTGAGGTGCAGGTAAACCAGCTGTTAGAGGCCGCCTAGGGTGCTGAAAAATTGAAACTTTCATTCCTCTTTTACTCCAAGAAAAACAAAATCAGAAAGGCATATCATGGTATTTGTACTTTAAATTACCAATTCCAAGTCTGGGGCTGGTGGCTCTTTGTACAACTCTTAGGGCCTAAGAGTGGCTCTTCTGGGTCGGTTCATCTGCTTGTGACAGTGCCCAGTAGTGGAGTTGTAGGGAACAGAAAGGAAAGAGAAAATGAATAGCTTGATCCTTCTCCTGAATCCCGCTGGCTTTTCCTAGTCCAGGCTTTCTGAACCAGCTGTTGCTATAAACGGCTGATTGCAATTGACTTTTCTTCCATGAATTTCCCTTTTTTTTTTTTTTTTTTTGTTTTTGACCCACCCCCTTTTGGCTTTGGCCCACACCTCATCCTTCAGTAATGAGTCTTGAAAGTTTAATTTTAGGTTGTATGGTTAGGTATTGACTCTTTTGTTTCATTCTTGTAGCCAGAAAGTTTTATTGTATGGAACCTCTCTAAAATATTACAAGAAATAGTGAATCATTGTTCCCTACTCACTGTCTCTGTAACATTCAGGATTTAATGTACCTCTATCATTCTCTCCCTTGGGTAATTCTCTCCTAGGCTGAAGAGTGGAAGAGAGTTTTATCTATTTAATCTCTCCTCGTGGTGAAGGCATTCCTTACTTTTTATCACCCTGTTTGTCATTTGCTATGTCATTTAGTTCCATTGTATGGTTTTATCGGGGGGCGAAGGGAATGCAAATGGGAGGAAAGCAGAAAGTAATATATTATCAAAGAGGGGGGTACAACACACACTTACCCAGACTGTCTCCTCTTGCCTTCCATCCTGAGTCTGAACTTTTGCTACAAAAATGGTCAAAAAGACATTTGGGATGACAATTGTTACACATGATCTTCTGGTTGTACTGGTTTAACCTGAGCACTTTAACTTGTTTACAGAGCTAGAGATTCATGCTCTACATGTAAACTTACACTCAGGAAAACTTGTGTCATGAAACTGCAGGTAGCAGGCGATAGGAGGAATCCGGCACGTGCTTGTGTATTGGCCAGGAAATGAAATAAGATGCATCGTTTAAGAATCTTCCAGTTGTTTGCTTCACCTATCATGGAAGTCAAGGGTCACTTACCAGAGCAAAGTAGTGCAAGGTAAATTCTGAATGAATTACCTCTTGAGGTAAATAATAAACACCCCCAAACTCAAACAGCCAACCTCTTGAGAGTAACTTACTGAACAGCATTCAAAGCTAAAGCACTCAGTGGGATGAGCTGAATTCCTTCAGGGTAGGAGTTGAGCCATTCTTTCAAAAGACAGTGAAGATGCATTAAAAACCCCTGACTCACAGAGATGCTGAAATGGGACTATACTTGAGCTTTGAAATGGAAGTCATCCAGGACCTGTTGAGACATGCTTGAACACATTAGGAGTACCAAAATTCCTCTAAGTGCCAAAATGAGTGTAGACATGAATGTGTGTGGACATGACTTGATTGCTGTGGATGATCTTGGAGTGGGAAATTAATGCCCTTTGATTTACTGATAATGCTATACTTCTGGGACCAGACTCATTATTCATTTACATCATATACAGCTATTTACATTGGAGCATGACAGAAACTCATTCAGTCTGATTTGCCCTGGAAGAAATCACAACACAAAACTCACAGATATGACACGGGGCTTCTCAGCTCAGACTATGTAACTGCTGAGCATGGTCCACATGAGCAAGTTTAGGCAGCAGAAGGAAATAGACATAGCAAATCAGGAATCACTCACTGCCTGCTAGCTTATCCTGCCTTATTGCAGTTGGTAAATATATTGTGTCACACGTGTAACTAGGCATGAAATATGGCCTTTCTGACAGTGAAGGAGGTAGGTGATTGCTTAAATTCACACAGAAATCAGAGGTCGGTGCTGGCCAGTTTACAAAGGGTGGGGTGAGAAGGGAAAAGTTCAGAGCAGCTTTTTCTTTCTGCATCATAGTTCCTCATAAATATCTACATCTATCAGTACTACATTTGCCACTAGGAAAAAAAAATCTGATGACCTGGCACAACAAGCAACATCAGCCCTGCAGGAACAAGGGAACTGCTCCCTGCAGAGTCACTTTCTCTTGTCAGTGAGACGAGTAAAATAAAGCCTGCCAGCAGCACGCAGGAACATGGCAACTCAGCCCACAAAGGACTTGCAGGTATCTAGAGATTTCTGATGTTCTGGAATTGAAAGAGAAATCCCTCTCTGAGCCATGAGTGCAATCACAAAGATTAAAAACAACTCCTGTGCTGAACCCTTCATGACCAGAAAACAATCAGGTCAGGAACAAAACAGTGAGATCTGTTGCAAACATAGGAACTTTGTGTTCTTCCACTGATGTGACAAATGGAGTTTTTCTTAACACTGCATTACTAACCTCTCTCCAGAGCATGATAATCATACACGACTTTAGATCAGTACCCAAACAGAAGTAGCTTTATTTTTTCCTGATACAAATGCCAAATATCACAGCCATAGACATAAGCAAAAAATTGTTCCAAATAAATATGACAGCTTGATAACAAATTAAAACACAGTAATTATTGTATAAATGGTTTAACAAATGGTATTATTGCTAGCAGAATAAGCATCTCCAGGGAAAAGAGGATTGAATACATAATCTGGAAATAGATTAAATATATATATATCATATACTCAGTTTATTGCTTGGATAGATAAATATTACAATATTTGTGCACATCACTGGGAATGAGGCACTTATTCAGGTTAGTATAAAAAAGGCCACTTGTTAAGTAAAAGGAAAAATGTTAATAAGCCTCCAAAACATCTTGCTGAAATCTGAAACCTTGAAGTCATAAAAAAAAAAAAAAAGGCATGCTGTTACAGATGTATTTATAGTTCACTGAATTGTAAAAAATCCAATTTCTTAAGAATGGGAAAAATCCAGCATGCCTTACTGAAAACATTGGGATTTTTTTCCCAGGAAGAGGACTTTGGTATCTGACTCATGAATCTTACTCATGCTTGTCCAATTTTTCAGTGTTTGCTTTGTCCTTTTCTTTGTTATCACCAGTTTGCACTATTTTTTGTATGCTCTTAGAAAAACATTAGTCTGATTATCCCCATCAACCTAAATATTTTACAAAGTTGTAATCAGACGCTATTCAAAGCAGTGATCAGGTTGTTTACCGGGCTAAATATTTGGCTTGTAGAACACATGGGTTTTGATGTGATTTTATAAAAACAAATAATAATTATAAAAAGATTTTGCCTGCAAGCACCTTTAATGATAATTTGGTCTGGTAAAATTCAAAAGCAGAAAAATAGCTCTACTGATAAACACCTAATTTCTGTATTTTATATATATATTTTAAAAAAGATCTTCTCTGCTTATAGAAAACTGGCATTTCATAAATATTAAAATGTTCTATTATTTACATGTGTCCCATTCTACTGTAGAATCATTGGCTGTTATGATCCAAACATGCAGGTTCTAGGAGAGAAATTCTGCTTTTCTCATAGTGATGTCACACATAGGCACAAAGGCAAATTTGATCTTAGTGTACATTTGCAACTTAGTGGTGAACTTACTAAATATAAAAAGTATCTGTGGGCTGTCTTTGATCAATCTTGCACACATAATACATGGATCACAAAACCAGGAACTTCATTACAAGAGCAAATTGATGTCAGGTGACTGGGGGAAAGGTCTAAAGCCGTGGACATGGCTTATGGGTAATTGTTTCAGGCTAGAACTCGGATTAATTAAAATAAAAGATGACTGCAAGAGTTTAGTAATGGAGTTTGACCCTTTGGGTGCTGCAAACATCCTTCAATTAAGCTGTCTAATCACCGTCTTCAGAAAACCTAGAAAATGTAGGACAGATTCTGACCTGATTCATTTTGTGAAAAACTAATGAAATCCAGTTAAATGAGTCAAGTCATAACAACACAAATCCAGAGCAAGAGATATTAGCATGAGTCTCTCTGTGGGCATATTCGCGCTCTACCACAAATCATAGCACAGATATTCCTAGCCTAGTAGAACTCCATATTCCTGAGTCTTTATGGCTCGGAGGACAACTGTGCAGAATTACTAGGTCAGGTCTATCTGTGACCCCCACAGCCAGGCCAGGAAGCCTTCTGGATGAATTTTTTTTTTTTTTTTAGCTCAGAGGCAGCATTGTGTGCTTACAGGCTGCTTTCAAATAGAATCCTGCTCAGCTAACTCAGATCTCTGCAGCATGATCCCCAGAACACCAAATGCCAAGTGTATTGGGGACTGCCTGTACACACCACCACAAGATGGTGGAAGAGGCACTTTAGCAAAGTCTCAACAACCTAATTCAGATTTTATATAGTTTATATAGTTCAACCCTATTGAGAACTCCACTGACTCCAGTGCTGTTTGACAATCTCATGGACAGTGGGATCAAGTGCACCTTCAGCAAGTTTGCAGCTGACACCCAGCTGTGGTGTGTTTGACATGCTGGAGGGAAGGGATGCCATCCAGAGGGACCTGGGCAGGCTTGAGAGGTGGGCCCGTGCAGACCTCATGAAGTTCAACAAGGCATGGTCCTGCACCTGGGTCAGGGTAATCCCAAGACAAATACAGGCTGGGTGGAGAACAGATTAGGAGCAGCCCTGCTGAGAAGGATTTGGGAGTGCTGGTGGATGAGAGGCTGGACATGACACGGCAACGTGCACTCCCAGGCCCAAAAGTCAAACATATCCTGGGCTGCATCCAAAGCAGTGGGGCCAGCAGGGTGAAGGAGAAGGTCCTGCCCCTCTACTCCGCTCTTGTGAGACCTCACCTGAACTGCTACATCCAGCTCTGGGGCCTCCAACATAGGAAGGACGTCGACCTGATGGGGCGAGTCCCAAGGAGTGCCACAGAGATGGTCAGAGGGCTGCATCACCTCCCCTGTGAAGACAGGCTGAGAGAGTTGGGATTGTTTGGTCTGGCCAAGAGAAGGCTCTGGGGACAGCTTAGGGCACCTTCCAGTACCTGAAGGGGGCCTACAGGAGAGCTGTGGAGGGACTTTTCACAAGGGGATGTAGCAATAGGACAAGAAGTAATGACTTCACGCTGAAAGAGGGTAGGTTTACGTATTAGGAGGAAATTTACTATGAGGGTGGTGAGACACTGACACAGGTTGCCCAGAGAAGTTCCGGATGCCTCATCCCTGGAAGTGTTCAAGGTCAGGTTGGATGGGCCTTTGAGTAACCTGGTGTGGTGGAAGGTGTCCCTGCCCATGGCTGTGGGGCTGAACCATGCTAATCTTGAAGGTCCTTCCAACCCAGGCCATTCTTGGATTGTATGACTTAAAGGACTTACACAAAATGCTAGTGTGACAAAAGGGACATTTCCTGAAGGTTACATAGCTTTCATAGCCAAGGATTTGACAGGGACAGAACAGGTTCTGTCTGGATAAAAACATCGGCGGGACAGAACAAGTCATGTCTGGATAAAAACTGACACAGGACACTGCTGATCCAAACTTGTCATGTTACCTAAATCAAGAATGCTGAGAGAAAATTAGAAGTACTCTTGCAGAAGTAGTCACTTGTTAAAAAATGCCCAGCAATGACCCAGCATGTTTGTCAAAATGTGCTATGATTATACAGCAATAAATACTACTTGATTCAATAAAATGTTAATTTTTTCTTCACTTTTTTTGCTATTTAGTATGGTAACTAACTATGCTGGATTCAATATCATGATTCCTAGGCTCAGTTCAGCAGAACCTTGTCCTCTGCATTTTGAATCTAACTATCATTTTCTCTAGGTAGTGAAATAGTAATGCTTGCATTTCTCAGCAGTGAACATGCACTAAGAAATAAAATTTGCCTTACAACACTTCCATGATCCATTATAAACTTAAGAGGACATAAGCATCCAGTTTCAGTGAAAATCAAAATTTTTTTCTGGATTTTTTGCATTCTTTTGCTCTATATAAACATAAATAAGAAAAAAATCTCAGATTAAATAGATGAATAGGAATTTGCAGGAAAGAGTATGTATAGGATCCTGTGACATGCAAGTGTTTATAATGCTATGCTGTATAATCTAGCTGTCTTTTGAAAAAGTTCAGTTACATATAAGTAAAAAAGAATTAAAATAAATCACTGGTACAGATTAAGTGAAGTCAAAAACTTATAGGACTGAGGATCCATGCCTAAGGCATTCCATCACCTTTCAAACTATTTGTAGACATTGTGTTTTTTGTGAGAAACAGTACAAAATTTAACAGAAGAGTGTAAGGATTCCTCCTCTCAAGTATTATGTGTTTCTGAAGAAACAGATGTCCTCTCTTATTGCAGACAGGATATATAGCACCTTTGTATTAGCTTCTTTTATTCTTTTGAAATGTCAGAAAATACAAAACCACAACAATAACCTCTCCCTTACAATGCAGTCCGTTGATCTGCTGCTGAAGATTAGTGCATGGTGTAGGGATATCAGCATTTCCTTTCGTGCAAAGTGGGAGGTTCGGTTCAGCTTCTTCTGTTGTTGATAACGGCAGTGAGGGTTCAGGATAGCAAATTTCAAGTACACCTAGAAATACATGAACTCATCATGAGTCACCATTATCTGCTACTAGAAATGTGCAGTTCAAGGGTTTTTTGAGGCACTCTGGAGGCTCTGGCTTGAATCATGTGGTCTTGGAATCAAACCTCTGAGCTGTCATTGCTGTAATTATGTGGTAGCATCATTGGTTCATTGCTGCCTGACTCATTTGTGCTTTCCTTCTTGTCAGAATTTTGTTTCCATTTTAGCAGCAAAACGATAATTGCAATTAAGCAGATGGCAAGGAAAACAGCAGCAGCTCCACCAATGATTGTGACTATGCTGATTCCCGCACTTTGGTTATTCAGTTCCCTGGGGAGAACACCATTGACCGCAACCTCCCTTTGAGGCACCTGTTTCCTGCTGGTGCGATCCAGGGCTATGTGCTGTATGTTCGTTCCTCGGTTGTTCTCTACTCCAATGTCTTTTGCAAGTCCTGGTGCCTGCTCAACTCCCCTCTTTTGCCGTCTCCATGCGGAGGCTCCTGGGCTCCCACCACTGAGGAGCGAGTGGTACTGGTGCTCCACGCTTCTTTTGCCGATTCCGCGGTTAGAGTTCTCCCTGGAACGCACAGTGTAGATTGTATGGACATACCACTCCCTCCCCAAAGACACCTGGAAAGAAACATTTTTTGTATTTAAACACACACATGCACAATCTGGGCAGTGCTAAACGCAGAGGAAATCAGTCTCTTTTCTCGACAAGTACTTTCAAAATCATGCACAGATAACCCCTGACTACGTGCCAATGTGCACCAGAGGAGCTGTGTTTTATGCCAAAATTATCAGAGGGGTTAGTCTCTATTCCTCTCCGTGATCAGACTCTGTGGCTACCAGGTGCAGATGAAGAAGGCTGTGGCCTTAGCATGGTTTTGGTACTATTAGTACCAAAGGCCATACAAAGTATCTTTAGCTGTGGGTGGGCTGCAGAAAAGGACCTTCCAGGCCCAACCTACCAAGTGATTCGGCCCTGGCTCTAACTCAATCTAAGCATAAGAAAGCAATTTTTTACTGCAAGGATGGTTGAACACTGGAACAGGGACCCTGCAGAGTCTCTTTCCTCAGAGATGTTCAAAAGACAACTGGTCGTGGTCCGGGACAACCTGCTCTAGGTGATTGTGCTTTGAGCAGGGTGCTGGAACAGTCAGTTTCCACAGGTCCCTGAAAACTTCCTCCAGTCTGGGTTGCATGGGTCCCTTCAGTCTGTGTGAGATGATACTACCTTCCTTGAATTTCTCTCATCTTTCCTGGATTCATACCAGACTTGGCCTCTGCAAGGTCCAGCAGGCTTGTCTGAATACTGTCTCAAAGCTACTGCTTAATAATTTGAATGGCTGCAGCCCAGTCCTGTTATTTTGAGAAATAACACATGTTCTATTTTACTCTTGTTTTTCCAAGTATTTTTCAGGATATACTTTTGTTTCTTCATATTCTCATTTTTTTGACAGAAAGAAGATGAAAAATCATGGCACTGGAATCCATGGAAATGGATTCCTCATTTAAAAAATAAGGTTTCATTTTCCTGGGGGCAGGTTTTGAAACCCTTTTTATAGTTTTAAGTAGGCTGTTTTGTTAAATACTCTACTGCTTACAATGGGATCTTTAATATTGAACTGGCCAGAAGTAGGATCAAAGTCTCCTCCATATTTTTCCCAATTTATACACTTGATTTGTGCATGCAGTTTTGCAAATACTAGAGACACACAGTGAAGAGACAACTTTTTGGCTGGGTTATATAGATCAGAGGACTGAATGCACATGGCTGAAGAACTAAATACAATTAAGAAGTAGGTGCACCCTTTAGATGTCAATTTTTAGGCTTTCCAGTGCTTCACATTGTGCAAGTTTGCAAGGAAAGAATTGTGCAGAAAATGCTGAGTATCAACTTGATTTTGATGAAGTACACTATAAATGCTTATGATTTTTAATTTTTTGACTTTGAGAAGTGAGATGGGAAGCAATAAAACAATGCTGTGTAACAAGAATCTTATTAACTTCTTAAAAGAAATGTATAAGAACAATTTGCATAATTTCTGGTTAACCTGTGGAATTATACAAGAGAAAAGCAAGAGTTTCCCTACAGAAACACTTTAATAAGTGTTCCAGATTTTATATCTAGAAGTTTTTAAGCATTTTTAATTGTATTTGATCACTGGAATCAGAATAAATCTTTCTATTGGCTTTAATTTGATTTACAGTTAACAACAGTGCTTGTACAAGTGTTTCTTTCTTGGTTCAGTACTCTTCCTAATAAGATACAGAAATCATACCTGAAATAGAGGAGTTGAGTCTACTTTAAATCCATCAGAGCCTGGCTGTTTAACTAATGGAATTGCTTCAGGATCATCTACTGCAAGTTTTGCATTAAAAAGTACATTTCCAAAGCTTGTGGCTTGTGTCTCTGGCTGAGCTTTGTCCTGCATGGAAGGGAAAAAAAGTTTGTAAAACATATATTTTTTTTCTTCTAGGAAAAACAGTTTTAATATTTACTTGCAATGTATAAATTGTGTAGTTTACACATGTTCTTTTATGCAATCTAGGGATATACTACTACAAGAGAAAAGACATGAGAAACAGTTGTGGTCCCACCTGACTTGTATTAACTTATATTTAATCTTTTCCCTTTCCAGAATAAAAGGGGGAAACACTAGAGAACAACTACACCTATACTTCCTAAGTAAGACAGATACATAAATGTGGTCTGAAATTAAAGTAAGAAGTCTATTTCCCAGTCCAAAGAAGCTACATTTCATTTCATTAACAGACAATCACATAAATTTGTTTAGGGTTAGGGTTAGGGTTTAGCTAATGATATAATCATGTTACTTAAAGTTAACTCTAGAAGTTGGGCATCAGGTCTGTAGTTACCTGGGGTTACTCTATAGTTACTTTCAGAAAGGAAATTAGAACATCTAAGTAAACTTTAGAGGTATCTCCCTTTCCCTATGGAATACAAAGGCAACCTGGATGACTAGCTTTGCACTGTACACTAAATTTTGGATGGCTAAATATGAAACAAATTCCAATCCTTCACTTGCATGTCACCTAAGACATTCTCTATGGTCTGTGGATATAGACCATGCAGAGAAAAAGCCTATCTTGGAATTCTAACTTAGGTCAAACTCTTAGTGAAGGCAGTTCTCAGAAAGATAAAGAATCGAAACAGGAGGGAAAATGGCAAGATACTGCCTCCATCAGTTCATGTTAGCCTGGAGCTTGAGTCAAAAATTTGGTGCTGTTGAGAACATTTTAAAGAACAGATGGGTTTTGGAAAAGAGACAAGTTGGAAAAAAAATTAAAATATATTTATGCATCCTCCCAGAATTAAACACTTACCACAATCTTAAACCTGTACAGAAGGGATGGAGAATCAGCAAGGCACCCATATTCAGTGTTGGATGGATTATATTTGGGAACATATCCATCAGCTCCTGTGCACAGGAAAACCTTCTCAATGCTACAGTAGAAGGAATCACCCAAATTCTGCACTGGATCCACCATCACCCGACCGTATATGACATCACCTGTGAACAGTGCACACAGTTCACACCCTGTTAGACTGGAACATTTAGCACAGCTCTGAGGCTAAGCTGTTAAATCCTTGTCACGAAGCTTAATGCAACAAGCACAAACACTTAATGCCTATCTTGTTTTGATAGCAACAGGATCCCGATGGTGTGGAACACAAATTAAGTGTGCATGATCTATGCACAATTATACCTTCTGAGAAAGCAACATCACTTTCTTGCCCAAAGCCCATTGAGCCATCAGACAGCCACAGTGTCTTTTTGGAGAGAAGGAACATCTGGGTGTTCAAGCTGAACTCAGCAGCCACTGGGTCACTGACCTAAAACCACAAAAGCATAAGGCTCTTCAACAAGTATTTTTTAATGAAAAAAAAACATAGCATGATCTTAAACTCTTAAAACATAGCAAGATCTTCTCCCAGTGTATATTACTTACCAGCTCTGCACATATACATGCAGTAATACAGTTTAACAAAAAGATTTATTGGTACTAGACATATATTGCCGTGTATCTCATATGCAAACAACCTTTGGATTATCTGCATCTGTGATATTTGATAGTATTCCGGGTTAGTTTCTTCCCACCACATTTTTCCAAATCCTAGCTAAGGAGGTATCAAGGGAAACTTATGTGTGGGGGTAACATGAGGAAAATGTTTCCCTCAAAAACTTGTCTCTGACTCATCCCAGCCTGTTTTCTCTATCCCATTTTCATTCTTACACACAAGTTCCACCTCCGCTTCTGATCCTCTGTCAATATTTGAAAGCACACATTGCTGAGGATTTATTTGGAAGTATCAGTTCTTCTAATGTGCTGCAGGATGTATCAGATCATGCATGTGAAAATGCACCAAACCATTTGAACATCTTTTCATGCTGGTATTTATATATTTGACACAGTTATCTGTGGTTCTTCCTCAATTACACGAAAAGTATAAAATAAATCAATACTATCAGCAGTGGTTTCTCGTGGGACCATAAAACATAAGATAGAAGGCAAACTATAAAGGGATATGGCATAATAAAATGGAAATGATACAGTGAACAGAAAGGGATATGGCATAATAAAATGGAAATGATACAGTGAACAGAAGAACTGGGAGGAGTCTAAAGTTCAAAAGGATGCAAGTTCCTGAGGAAACAATGTGGAAGACACAGATATGCGAAAAAAAAAAAAGAAAAAATAACAAGAGGCCGCTAAACAAATAAAAAAATGCTAACATATATATGCATATTTATATATATATATATATGTATAAGTGTGTGGACAGGAAGGAAAGAAAACAACAAAGAAAACATTCTTGCTGGCTCATGGACAAGGGTCCGTTTCACAATACATTCCCAAAACTATCAAAGCCACAGGATCTGGCAAGAAGAATGTACAGCTCAAACCTTTTTATAAATGGGGTGCTACTCCTCAGAAAAAGGAACCCTTCCACCACAGCCTGTGCACAGAAAAAACGAGAAAAAAAAGTTCCATTGTCTTGGAATGCTTCTTTCTAAATGCCTGGAAAACAGGCTATTGGGTTGTAGTTCCACAAATACTTGATTAGCACAACTGGTTTCCAGCTGCATTATTTATGGCAGTACTTTAAGTACTTTTTTTTTTTTCATGGGCATTTGAGACATTTTATATAAGAGTTCATAAAAAGCTAATCTGTGAGGATCTGCTGGGTCAGTTTATTCTGCTTTTCTGCCATGTCCATCAGCTGTGCACATGGATGATGTGGGAACAATCCAGATCACCAGTGGGATCAAAGCCCGTGTGATACTTGGCACCTCAAGGAACAGAGCACTCTTGAGATTGGTCCATCCCAGGGCAACAAGTATCCTGAGTATGGAAGTGCTTCTTCCAGGAAATAGTCATACACATTGAAAGAAAGGAAATGCTGAAAGGATTGGGATAAAGGAAAGCTTGGAAGTTGAATACTGCCCATCTTCAGGGAATCCCAGAATGAGACAGTGGTAATACAATTCTCACTAGTGTTCCAGGCTACCTGCTTCACTCCTCAGGGGCCATGGAGACGGGAAAAAGGAGATATGCAGATGATACATGTTAAAAAAGGAAATGTTGAACCAAAATATCCAGTGGGGAAACACCAAATACATTTTCTTCTTGATTCTTAAAATGGTTCCTCACTTGTGACCAGTAAAAACAATTGTGAAGGAAATTAGAAGAAAAAGTTTCCAAGGCAATGAAAAGCCTCATACTAAAAAGCCCAAGAAGGTAACTCAGTATGGGAGCTGGAGCACTAGACTAACAACTGGGGGAAACAACTCTTGTCCTGCCTCATCATTTTATCATCAGGCTTTACAGTCAAAAGTAATTTTGGTCCAGTTATGGCACCTACACTCACTGATTTCAGAGAGTCACTGAGTGGTTTGGGTTGGAGAGCACATTTAAAGATCATCTCACCCAACCTCTCTGCCATGGGCACGGACATCTTCCATTAGACCATGTTGCTCAGAGCCCCATCCAACCTGGCTTTGAGCATTTTCAGGGATGGAGAATCTACAACTTCTCCGGGCAACCTGTGTCAGTGTCTCACCACTCTCACTGTAAAAAGTGTCTTCTTTATATCCGATCTACACCTATCCCTCTTCCTGTCACTGCCGCCCTTTGTAAGAAGCCTCTGTCTTTCTTGTAAGTCCCATTTATATACTGGAAGGCCACAATAAGGTCTCCTTAGTTCATTCTCTTCTTCAGGCCGAACAAACCCAAATCTCTCAGCCTTTCTTCATAGGGGAGGTGTTGCAGCCCTCTGACCATTTTTCTGGTCCTCCTCTGACACCCTCTAACAGGTCCATGTCTTTCTAGCACTGGCACCAGAGGACTGGATGCAGTGGGCCTGTGTAAGGTATCACCTTACACCTGTGTAGGTAGGTGTTCCCTAGTCTATGGACTAGCATACTTCAGTCTGATCCTTCACTCTTCTGTTTCTTATTTGTAAAAGAGTGGATACCAATGCTTATTCGGTTTTGCAGAATGACTAAAAAATCTTAGAGGTAAAGTGCTAGATACTGCCTACTGAATTTGTGCTATTGTACTGCTGCTTTTTTGGGACCTGCTTAAACTCCACATAGTGTTTCAGTCTGTGATCAGATGGAAAAATTATGGTGGGCCACAGAAAGCCCTAGCTCCTTTTACTACGAGTATCTCAAGAAAAAGAGCTGGTGTTGGTTTGAAAATTGTTGGTGATGGGGTTTTAGCTGGCCACAGTCTATAACACTGTTGCAATTTTGCCCCTTATGCCTACTTTGAATTGATGTACCTGAAACTTCCATACACTATGTTACTAAAGCCTTATCTAACATAATAACCCCTACAGTATCCATTTATTTATTCCAAGGCAGTTTTAATTCTTAGTCATAGTTCTTAGTTGTAAGCTGCTTCCAGGTAAGTGTTAGGTTTCTCCCTAGGCTACTTTGCCCATTTCGCAACGACTTTTAATGATTTTTTGACCTTTCTTTGAAATATCAACATCTTATTGTTTATATTAGTATCAGGAACAAGTTGTGGTTAACCATTGCTATGAATTGCTTTAGAGTCCCTAGAAGCAGATTAGAAATGCCAGACAAAGGCTGAAGTGCTGAACTAATATAAATTCCCCTCACCCATTCCAGTCAAACTTCTTCAAAATGTTGAAATGCGGTTAACTCTGAGAAGGCAGGTTTCACATCAGATCATGTATCATCTCTCTTCTTTGCCAGGACTTAATGCCCTATCAGGAATCATCTGGTCTCCCACAGGTGGCATAATGCCAAATGAAAGCATAAAGACTGCATACATTCCCTTGTGTACTCTGGCTAAGTCAACAGAAAAATGATTGTGTACCCCTGACTGATATGGATTTATTCTGTAAGATGATTTAATAGCATAATCTATGCTATTAATGAGCATGAAACCACAGCCACACTGTTCCAGTATTAGCTGTATTGGCTCCGAATAACAGAAATGATTTAACTTCCTCCTTAAACATGCCAAGGTCACACTAGCCCTTTTGATAGCCTGGAACACTGGCAGTTTAAGTTCTCTTAACCATCCAATGTGACCCCCAGTTTTTTTTTTAAAACCAGTGTTTTCTATAGCAGAAGTAATTTCTCCATAGTTTGTTCCCAGCTACAGAGCTTCACAGCTGGCCTTTGTGAAAGGTATGCTGTTTGCCTGTTCCCATATGTTCCCATATGATCCATATTGTTATGGATCGGATTTGTTTCAGTCACTTTTGTGAGTTTTCAAGCTAAGCATTTTACCAGTGTTGCCTGTCTACACCTCCCTCTACAGTCAGTGAAGGAAATTCTACCTTAGGACTGAATGAATCTTCCTCTGGAGGTTCCACTTTTAATACCAGAGACCTAACTCTGATTTTGTATCAGATGAAAACCTTCTGATAATAGTTTTGTATTTTCTTAATTATCTGATAAAACTATTTACTACCAAAGCTAACAGACAAAAAGAATTTCCAAATGTTACTTTCAGATCGCAGTAACTCTCCCCTAAACCAATGTCAATGAGCTTCCTCTTGACTATCAAAGACAGAACATGAACTGAGGACAAAAAACCATTTGTGCTCCTACTTTAGCCTTTCCCAGTTGGGAAAAACTGGTTATTTAGCAGGAGAAGAGTATGTGCTGTCCCACCAATTTAGGAATGCCTTGTTTATAAGAAAGTAAATTCAGTTTCTAGCACTATTATTACAAGACCAACAAATGGGAATCAAATTAGAAAGGAAACATGACAAAGAAGTCATTGGAATGGTACCTGCTGGAATCGGATGTCCAGATCAAAAGTGATGGGCTCTCTAGGATTGCAGATCACTGGCAGGCTGTACTCCTGATGTGGGGCAGTGGTACAGGCTATCAGCTTCACCGTGTACGTTCCAGAATAGTCTCGAACCTGGACACAGAGAGAGAGGGAGCTGTACCACCAACATCCCAGCTAACAGGCTGGGGCAGCAGAAGACTCAGTCACGGCCGAGGTTTTACCGCAAAGTCTGAAACAAAGCTCCACTGCTGGACTGGCTGGTTGTAGGTTGGCTCACTTCGGATGAGGCTGAGGCTGAATGTGAGGCCCGGGTGATCAGCTGACATAACCATGGAAGTCAGAGATGAAGCTAGAAACATGCCAAAGAGACAGATTTCTCACTTTTAGTGTTTCATTGCAAACTCTCAGAGCCTGAGAAGCATTCCCAGTAATTCATAAACCATAATGCCATAGCTGATGTTAATACCTTCACGGGGCACTGGGTTTTATTAACTGAAACTGAAATCAGTAACAGTCAACTCAGCTGGGCCTCCTTGATTTTTGTTCAAGTGTCTATTCAGGAATTGCTGTTGGGCTACATAATGAGAACTGTATGAAGAATAAATTTAAGAGACAGTCAAAACAGCAAGAGTGGAATGGCAGAGATCTATCATCCCTCCTGTTTTAAACTTGGAATGTCAGCCCAGGGAAACACAACATAATTTCTCTTGGTAATTTAACCCTTTTTTCTCCGCCTGATAGGCAAAACCAAACACACTAGAGGTCATCTGAGAAAAATTAGAAGCACCATGAAGGGGTTTTATGGGTTAGAAACACCTGAGTTAAACTAAAAGAGATTTCCTATTTTTTTTTCTCTTCTCGTTGTTGTTCAGCAGATTTAATTTAGTTAGATAATCTTTTCCATGGCTGGCATTCATGCTCAGATTTATGTCTGTAGACAGAGTCTTACACCTGTAATTATTCTGAATAAAGGCAGTGGGGTTTAAACAGATTAAATTGCAGGAACAGGCCCTCAGCAATGACTAATTGAATGTCAGTGAGAATGTTATATTAACAGAGTGATACAATGCCCATACAAGACTTTTTCTTGCTCTCTGAAAAAGGTCTAAATATCCTAGAAAAGCTTCAAGTTAGAAAAGAAATTTTAATTCTATCCAAGTTCCTAGGGCAATACAAGTAAATAGTAACTATAACCATGGGGTTAAAAACATGTATCTGTAGATCCCTAATGGACACAATGGCCTAGATCTGCATCCTTCGTAAATCAGGCTCTTGATCAAGTGGAACTATCCACCTTCCATCAGGTTCATGCATATTTCAGCAAGTTTGACAACCTGAATAGAGTCATCAATGACAAGTAAGAAATCTCAAGCAGAGGAAAAATCTGTATCTGAAGAGCATAGTATATTAAAAAAAAAAATCAGCTATCAGAAGCTGAAATAGGAAAAAGAATGAATAGTAACAAATTCGGGAAGGGTGTCTATTTCTGTAGTACTGCTAAAGGGTAGGTTACACTTACCAGGATGGGACATAACAAACAGACCATGGAACCGGGCTTCAGTCTTGAAGTTGACAACCAAGCGCCCCTCTTCACTGATGCGCATGCTGGTTGGGAACAGGGAACCTGCCAGCAAAAACCAATTAACAAGAGTGTTCCACTTGCAGGTGACAAAGAAATCACACTCCTGTGAAACACCAGACCCACTCTTTCATCTGCCCTTGCCATGTCACGTGTTTGGGGGGGCCCGCTGGTACTTTTTGGGTGGACTCCAGATTCTCCTCAAACAAGAATTTACACAGCGAGGCCTTGAGCTTTCACGACATGACACAGCTTCCAAAGCATATAGGGAACTTCCCTGCAAAGTCATGCTTTCACATGTTACCATGGACCCCCACAGCTGACCTAGTAGGCTGAGGAAAATCCACACAGGACAGTCTGTGCTTGGGTTCAGGCAACAGCATGATCAGCTGCCAGGGGGGTCTGCAGAAGGAAGACTTTTGTTTTCACCAAGTATTCAAGCTGACTTCTACCAATGAAAACTGCTTCAGAGATACCCTTTATCAGTGCCTCCTTGCCTACTGTGCCAAGGCAGCAACCACCAGCATTAGTTGCAGCAGCTGGTTGTGACTTCCACAGCAATATACTCTGGGGTGCTGCAATTTGTGAAACTCTTTCTGACAGGCTTTGCATTGCTGGCAATTTTTGGCATGAATTTGACACAAAACACAGGCCTTAGGTATTCTAATTTCAGATTACAAGATCTTGTTTACATGTCAGAAGTGGTTTATTGCTGTAGCTTGAAGACAAGACCCTTTTTCTCTGGAGTTCTGCAAAGCTTTAGAGCTCAGGTATTTCCTTCCTTGTAAGTGCTCCCTTACAAACAGCCAGTGATGTATCACCATTCTGCTTGATGTACCACCATTCCCGCTGCCAGGAAAAAGAAAGAAAGAGGAATGTTCCCCCATGAATGTGCTGGAAACCTAACACACCAGTGTGAATGGATACCACCTGTACAAAATCATCTGTACCAATTATATTTCTTGGTACAATAGAAATATCTATATCTTTATGCATGAATTAGGGCTTTAGAAGACCTCGACTCCTTTACATGTTACTTAGAATTTATGTAGGACTACTATATGAATTGACAGTTATGGAAAGAAAATGGAAATTAGTTAGTCCTCCCTGCCCAGAAAAACAACTGCTCAAAAAATACTACCCAAATGAGACTGGGATATGTTGGGGGTTGTTTTGCACTGGTTGTTTTCAGAGGGAACTGAGAATGTTCAGCACCTCCAAAGATGTGTCCATCAGCTTATTAAACAGAGAAATAAAAAAATTAAAGCATCAAAGACAGGAAAAGGTGGCATAGATGCACGACGTAACTGCTGAGGCAGAGGATTAGATCTGGTTGCTATTTGGTGACTAGCACACCACATGATTTGTGGCATGTGGCTTATTCTTTAGGCATGGCATGACATGTGCTTCATTCTTCATGCACTGTAGATTCCCCTTGCTGCTCCTCATTTCCTGCTCTTAACATAAGGACAGAAATGGCATAGCAATGATTTCTGTAGTTCGTACACAGTTAGCAGAAACAAAAAGTGATTTTAGGTTCCCAGGAGTCCTGAAATTGTGTAAGTCTACAAACATAATTACAGCTGGTGCCTGTATTCTACTTTAGGTTGAGAGAGACAGGAAACACCTGAAGCTTAATGCTGGGAAATATTAAGTAAATTTGCATAAAAAGAACAATGCAGCACACAGGTGTAACTATGTATTTTAATCCTGCATATACATCTGTATGTCACTATTTTTAAAACATAAATTAACTTTTAAAAAAGATAAATTCTGCAGTGATAGAGTTGGACTTGTTGACTAGGTATACTCATGAACATTTGCTGACAGTATCTAACACATTTACAGAATGTCTCACAGTTTACTACTCTAACACAGAGGTCGGACCCCTATTACACAGTTCTGTTTATTTTGAATGTTTCATAACATTTTCAAAATATCAAAAGTTTCTGAAACTGGCCATTCAAAGTGAGAAAAAAAATGGTATCACAGAAAACCTTCAATTATTTTCATTAAAGTACAAACATCCTGTGTGCTAACAGAATTTGGTTACATAATGTACCCTGAAGTTCTGAGTAGATATAAATGTTTTAATTTTTGCATGTGTACTTCAAATATAACAACACAGTTGTCTTTCTATGCAGTAAAAGAGTTGATGTCAACCTTACATGATTTTCATAAACACTCGAGCAGAGACCTGTGTGTGCTAGGAAATGACAGATTGCAACTGATAATAAATGATAATTTTAGGTTTTTTTTTTAGTATTGGAATGATTGAAAAACCATCCTACTGCAAATTATACTCTTAGTAACAGAGCATGAGTTCTATGCCAAGAAACCCAACACCCACCTTGGAGCTCTGCTTCAGGTGGGCTGCCGATCCCATCCTTCCACAGGATGGCAGTGTCATACACGAAAGTCAGCCGGAGCTCTGACTGCAGGTCGAAATGCTGCCAGCCTCCGACCCCCACCGGAGAGTGGAAAACGTAAGAGACGTACAAAGGGACTCTCAGCGTGACATAGGACTGCACTAGGTTGAGAACCTACAAAAACGAGAATTGTACATTAGGGTTAGTGATTGTGAATGGCAGCATCGCACAGGTAAGCCGATGCAAGAGAAAGGGAAGACAGAACTTGAAATAAATACTGTGACTGAATCTAATTCTCTCTTTTTGCAAAGTACAGATGAAGTGCAAAACCACGTTTCAGTGGTTTTCAGCTGAGCTTACATCCCTTCAAGCTTCATCTTTGTACTTCAAACTGATAAAACATAACCCCCTCAATTTAGACTCATAATTTTTGCTCAGGTTTTTTTAGTAAATATACAACATAGCTACTAATGAAGGCTTTAGAAATTTTTCAAATATCCTTTTTCATTTACTTTATGGTTATGCCTTAACCAACTCTTTTGCTTACATTCTTGTTACTATCAACTAAGAAACTCTTCTGGAAGATGCTGAAATTGCTCAGATGTCATTGCAAGACTGAGTTCTTGGACTCTATTTAGTCACCTCTGGAACTCTTTCTTCCTTTGTGCATGGCTAACACACTGCATGCAAACACACAAATCATACAGTTCCTCACTGTCTGGAAGAACTAAAAATAATAAGCAAGTTGATATGGATTTAAAAATAGAGCCTTTCTGCATATATTGTACCAAACAATTGCACTGTAATTATCAAAGAATTACATATTCTTCATGTATATTTTTATGAAAAAAGGGCAAGAAGAATAGTTTCTGTGAGCTGTCACCTCTTAAGATAGGTCTTACATGGATACATGGATCTAAACCTCTCTGACGAGACTTCGCATTTATGTTTGGTTACAAATACTTTGTCCCTCACATATCTCTGACTCAAAATGTGCAATCCAGAGCCTTTTAGAACATTCTGGATTTTCTTAGAAATATACGTGAGGAAAGACATTGAGATCATCTCCCAGTGGGAAACTTTTCGGTCATAAAAGTGGTTGAATTTTCATTTAGTTCCAATATAAATTCCATATATAAATTTGCACATCTGAACATTTCCCTGATTACCTTACATGCTTCAAAAGAGTGTTTTGCTCTATCAAAAATCCCCAGCATTCAAGGAAGTTTACAAGCTGTGTAAAAATCAAACTGTTTCTGGGTTCAACCAGCAGCATGTCAAGGGGCTGAATGCCCATCACCTTACAGCTGCTTTATGATTTGAAATGCCTGACAGAACTTTTACTGGTATAATGTAACCACAAATTTACTGCTTGCACTGACTAAAAACTCTGACCTAATTACAGACTTCATTAAGGCAAATGTTCATAGTTGCCACAACTCACTTTCACACGTGACACTACTTGATCTACACACTGTGAAAACCCCTTTCAGCTTACATTGTTTGACTCATTCCATAATATGTGCTAGCATTTAGGCAGTAGTCATTTGGAAACACAGTATCACAGAATCAAAGAATTGTTAGGGGTGGAAGAAACCTCTGGAGATCATCCAGTCCAACCCCCCTGCCAAGGTAGGGTCACCTAGAGCAGGTTACACAGGAACATGTCCAGGTGGGTTTTGAATATCTCCAGAAAGGGAGACTCCATGATCTCACTGGGCAGCCTGTTCCAGACCTCTGCCACCCTCTGTGTTCTTTCTCATGTTGTGGTGGAACTTTCTGTGTTTTAGTTTATGGCCATTGCTCCTCACCCTGTCACTGGGAACTACTGAAAACAGCCTGGCACCACTGAAAAGTAAAACACTAACACAGACTGGTAGGAGATGCTAAAAGTTGTAGATTTTATGAATGCTTCTTTGTTGGTTTTACATAAACACAATCAAGAATTCTATTTGGAACAGAAAAAAAAAAGAGTTTTCTTCTCTCCATATATTGGATGACCAATTGAAGTTAGACAAAAATATTATTATTTAGTACCATTTAAGTTTCAAGTTTCTCTTTGGGATACCTGCGTGAGTATTTGAGCAATTATTTTGGACACAGGTTTACTAAGTTGTTCCAAATAACAACATGATATTCTCACTTCTATAAAAAATATATATAGCAATGATGCAGCTCTCGAGTGTCTTATGATTTGCCTTTGATTCAGGGGTAACCTCCAAAATTTGTCATTTCCTGGAGCAGTATCAAGAACTGAGTGAATACATTTGATTGCATAAAAAATGCATTGCCATTGTAAGGTCATACCAGACAAACTATGTTGGCTTTTCTCTCTGCCTTTTTGTTCTACATCTGCATGCTGTACAGTAAGAATTAGACCTTGAAGTCAGAGATCTGAAATTTAGTTTGCTTATAAGGAAGAGACAAAAGTATGTGGAACACGGTTTAATATATATCCATTATTTTATTAAATAGAAGCATACATAATGCTTAATGATAAAGTAGAGACTGGAATAGCAAAGTAGGAATTTAATGACCTTGAGGATTAGAATAACAGTGGTGAAATGAAATCTTTTAGCTTAAAGTATAAGGTAATAGAAACCAGTCACAGGGATTTCTGGTAGAAATGAAAGACATTCATTAGACACAATAGAGGGAAAAGAAATTTTGTTATGTGAGTTGATCACATCGTAACTATGACCTTCCTACCCTCTCCATGTGCTATGATCCTAAGATAAACTGAGGAATGGGGTGGAAATTAGAAGCATGCATGCCATTATACAGAGCACTAGTGAGAGCTTATCTGGAACAGCTTTGATCATCCATGCTTGAAAAAGTCTAATTTGCATTGTAGACTGCAGAAAAAGAAATCAACATAATCAGAGGAAGGGCAAAACTATCTGATGAGAAGAGTCCAAAACAGCCGTGTTGTTGAGCCCAGTACAACAAAGGCTGAGAGGGACTAAGAATGCTGTCTATATACATCAGAAGACTAAGTGCAGAGAAGGGCCACTGATGATGAAAGATAGTGATGACACGGGAACAAACGGGCATAAGATGGCCGTGACAAACACAGCCTAAAATCAGAAGAGTTTCCAGCCCTCAGTGTGGTGGCATTTGACAAGAATAGCGAGGCCATGAAATCCTGTTAAGTTTTAGATAAGTTTTACTAGTGTTGGAATGATATCATATAGACTTAAGGCAGTGGCCTGGATAGGGTGATGCACAAAATTCCTTCTAGCTCAGTACCTTATTACACATCAAGCTAAAAAACCACCCCTCCTTCCAAGGCTTTTCTTGACTTTCAGTGTATCATTGGCTCTTCAGGTGTACTGTACATAAAGCAATCCATTAATGAGGTTTGTAAGCCACATTTTAGGGTTTTCTTGCCTCCATTTGATGGGACCATAGTGTTAGAGAGATCAGCTTATTTGTACTGGTGGAAATCTAGTAGCAGGATCCCTTCTGGGGCAAGTCTGCCAGAAACACTGCTCCTTTGACATTATCACTTCTCTGTGAGGAAATCTGAAACTCTCCATTTTTAGGACCGTAGAATTTAAAAGGTTCTTCCCTTTTAGTAAAACCTGCAAGAGGTGTCTGGGCAGCAGGGCTGCTTGCCTCAGTCTGGAAATTTTTTTGTGTACTCATGTGCTTCAATCAGTATTGCTGCCCTTACGTGTGATTCATGGCATGGAGGGGGAGGCAGGAGCTCCTTCTAAAAGCTCATTGAGCTTTTATGCACACAAACCCTTCTCCAAGCACTCATGGATTTGCAGGTGTGGCGGCAAACCTACAACACTGATAGTCAGAGAATAATGAATAAATAATTCTCTCTAACAGTAAATGAAAACTTGGAATGAGCCTCTGATTCCTATAAGGGGGAATTTACTCTTCTGTAGGCAGAAGAGAAAAATCTCAAGACATGGTATATGAAAGGATCTTTTTGATATAGTAAAAATAAAATAAAGAGGAAGTCAACTGCAGAGGAAAGCTGTGTCAAAGTGAGCAGACACTGCCCCGCCCCCCAAATGAATTGATGGAATGTGTTACACAGATGGAGGAGTCTGACTTCTCCAGCCCTCCTAATAATGCTGTTTAGACAAACAGGAGAAAACATTCTTTCCATTGAGTTATCTTTCTTTTCCAGCACTGCATGCAAAGCCTATTGAGAGTAGCCAGCTGTTCATTTTATATCTCAGTGTGACACTGATGAAACCAAAAGGGCAACTTAGAGCTGTGCAAGTGTAGGATCAGCTTAACTGCTGTGGAGAGACAGGACAGGTGCATTATGTATCCATGCATCCTATGCACAGGAGATTTTACCAGTTGCACTGAGAAAATTACATTCGGTAACACTGATTTGAAACAATAATAAGTGGGTGTGAATTTTAGTCTTCTGATACCAGGAGAGAAATACAGACTAGAGCTACACCCCAGATGAACTGTGGAAATTGTGTCTAATACTCTGTGACAATATCAGGTCTGGAGAACCTGAGAAGACAGATGACAAAAATTGTTCCAAGCAGGGAATAGACTCTTACAGATAACATCTGGAAAAATGTAGATAAAAAATCATCAAACAGTGCACCTCAAAATTCACGTGTGTGAGAGAAGGACATGATTTACACTGGACATTGATCTAAGAAGTAGAGCTTCATACTTTTTTTTTTTTTTTGGTGAGATAAATTATCACAGAGCATAAGGTCTGGTTTAGAATACTGACAGGTCCCATTTAATACTTAGAAAGTATTAAAGGGACTTTCTATATGTGTTTTTCTTTTCTTCCCCTTTCAGATGCAATCTGTCAAACTTCATTAAGTAAAAAACAATTATTTTGAGAATCTGTCATGTAACAATTTAGAATATTTAAAATAAAAAATATTTTCAGTAAAGGGTTTGGGGCATGGACTCTGTTCTACATTTATAGTGTGCTTTATTTAGCTGGCTTACATTTCCAGAGGGCAGAACTTGTCAGAGTGTGTGTGTACAGTGATAGTACTGATAAAATCAGAATTAGACATTAGAAAAAACACATGTTCATGTTTTATTTTGTATATCTCAGTGAAACAAACTTTACATGAAAATTGTACTTTTATTCTCCAAATTACCCTAAGCCTCATTTTCTATTGCATTTACTTGCTACATCTGTGAATTTGAGTCACACAAGCTTAACAATGTTATCAATTAACTGTTTACACAATGTCAGTATGGCAAAACTAAGATTTGGCCCCAAGAAGACACCCAGACAGGTAGGTCACAGGTGAAATGCAAAGCAGGTTTGTTTAAAGAAGTCTGAATGGAGAAGAGAATGCAATACAGCCTTGAAATGCCAGTCCCTTGAAAAAATTTACCTTCTGACCTTGTTACACAGCTGGTGCATTCACTTTATAGTATTTTTTTTCTTCACAGCTTACTAAATGCACATGTTTGCAGCTAGGGAACATGAGTTGTAGAGTTTTCTTAAACTTGACTGGGGTGGCTAAAGTGAATATAAAAATCTGAAAACATACATTTCTGTCTGTTTGCATTTTACAACATCTAGTGAGGTTTTCAGCATAGGTGAGTTTTCATCTTTAAGTATGATTTTGGTACAACTAGATCCAATAAAGCTGGAAATATGCTTTTTCTGTGTAATAAAAACCTTCTGCGAGGTGCCTTGTATAAGGTACAGCGGTACATTAGTGATTTTAAAATCTGTTTGCAGATGGGCTTTTGAAATGCTCAGTGCCATAACGTGTAGCATAATGTGAACTGAATATATTGCAAGAAAGACATTTTCAGTTTGGGCCAAAAATAACTGGTTTTTGAAGAGAAAAAAGCGAACTGCTCAGCTATACTCAATTACCATAGTTTCAAGGTATAAATCTACACATTCAAGTATTTTAATATATGTTCTTCACCTTCTTGTTCCTGTAAAAGACTTGATTAACAAGCTGTTGTTAATAAAATTAGTTTGAATGGTAATTTCCTTGCTTTCCTATTCCAAGTCTGGCAATGGACTGGAACTGTGGAAAGCAACATCCATATATAAATACTTGGCCAGAACCACACAGAAGCCCTTCATATGCCAAACTGCCTGGCTATAGCAAACTGTTATAACAGTAGGAAATGAGATCAAATGATACCTCACACTCTATCAAGTAAGTGTAGGCCAACACTTCAATATACACTTTATTAAAGTACGGTCACTTGCTTGGTTTTCACAGTCTCATTTTTTTGCGCTTCCTTTCATGAATATCTGTCATTGTTTTAGAACCTGCGTTTTGAGAATGTGAGATGTCTGTAGTACTTGACTCTCACAATGTCCCCATGAAGTAAAGTCCAGCCTTTATTAGCTACTTGGAAATACAGGAAGACTGCCCTCATGTAGGTGAGCTCCCCCTTTTTAAGGCCTATACATATCCAAATGCAGACACTGAATTTTAGACTGTGACTGCAGGTTGACCTAAAGAAAACTGCTAATCATCAAAGCTGACCTTAACTTTAACAAGGACAGAACTCTAATCCAAATTAATTAGCTCAATTTAGAGAGGAGCAGGTCTTTATTTTTATTTTTAAATAGAAGTTCTTTAAACTGCACATCTAAGTCCATCTTTAGATACGTAAATGCCTGGTTTTTTCAGTTGTGGGCAGACCCCAGGAACAAACCGTCAAGCTGTACACTGAAAGGAGTGCTGCATCTAGCTCACACAGGGTTTGCTCATGCACAGAATAATTGAGAAAGAGAGTGGGTCACAATCAAAAGGCCTCAAAGGAAAGAAAAAAAAAAGAAAACTAAGACCTTCTCTGTATGTATTATGACAGTTCATGAGTTCATGGGAACTGGCTAAGACAGCTGCAGCCTTCAGCAAACACATGGAGCTGTGCCAGAAGAACTACACCAGCTGCAGGTCTCCCACCTCACGTCTTGCTTACTAAAGTTCATCTTCCCCTACCATAGCAGGAGCTCCCATAAAGTGAAGGTCCACATCATTTAAGACGTTGCCAGTTCTTTTTGTGAAAACTCTCTGTCTGAATCAACATGGCTGTCTTTGACCATACAGGTACCGGAGAACAAGAATCAAGAAACGAAAGTTTGAGCCTAAAGATCTAGCCAAAGTATCTGGTAAATTCAAGATATTAAATTTGCAGTGGTAGCAGGATGTGGTAAGAGTGTTTTTGTTATTTATCTGTTCTGTCTGTATAATAGAATTTAAGCTTCCTTTGTCTGCTAAAAAAAATGGTGAAAACCATAGCTGCCAGCTTTCCTCTCACAGAATAGGATTATTAATTGTTCACTGAAGGAGAAAAAAACAACAATGGTGACAACCACAGAGATAGGGCACTGACTGCCTCCCCTCTCAGCTGGAGGGGGTCATGTGAAGATAAAGACCAAACCTGGAGAAGAATTAAATGGAGGTGGGGAAAACAGGGAGGGCAGTGAAGCGCGTACTGGCTGCGGGGCAAGGCTTCACCGCTAGAAGTAATTCAGCTTGATATTTCACTTAACACACTGTAACCTTTTATCCATAACCCAGAAGGCACTAAAGGATGACTTCAGCTGCAGTTTCATGGCTCTCACAGCTCATGTTCATCCCTCTCTGCTTCCAAATGAGAGAGCTTACATAAAGTATGCAATACTTCTGAAGCCTAAGGAAAGTACAGCTCTCTTCTCTGGCCACATTGCCACATATGCAAGTCCTCCATAACTGAATATGAGGTTCTTCCAATTTACTAAAATATTGGAATTGTACTTATTTCCTCATCTGTTTATATGCACATAGATATAAATAGGTTTTATTTAGATACACATTTGTCTAGTGCAGCTATTCGGCCTTTTCTCTAAAGGACACAGAAGTATTTAAAATGGAAAGGATGCATATTAGGTCTTCGTTCCTTCTCACTGAGGGAGAATTGGCTTGCATAGTTACAGATGCTTCAAGCTGTGTGTGCTTATGTGCTTATGATTCTGTTGTAGGGGAAATAAGAATATATGGTTGCATATTGCCTGGGCAAAAGGAGATAGTTGAAGGAATGATGAGTCAAAGAAATGAAGAAATTAAATCAGTCTAAGAACAGCAAAGACTGCTGTCATTTTTATCTTGTGGGAATGTGTAAGGTTTACATCCCACACTTGGATGCCGTCCCTTTCCCTCCAACAGGTTCATAGACCTAGTGGAATGCACCTGTAGGAGGATCTTCTTTCAGCAGAGGCCAAGCCCAAGCAGAGCCTGGACAGTGAGCTTCCAACATCAAGGCAGAGACCTTGAGCTGGTCTCTGGAACAGAAGGAACCAGAACTGATGATAAAGCACTGAGATGACATATCCATCAAGGCCTTTGTAACTGAGAAGCGCAGAAGCTTCATTTTGTTCTTGTCTTCTGATTTAGAGTATGTGATCTCTAGTTAAGAGGGGTAGAATATTGGGAAGTTAGCCAAGTGCTAAAGAGATCCTGGTGCAATTTCTTGTCCAGCAAACTGACTGTATTATCTGTGAACACCCACAGAGAAAGGTGGACTTTAGGCATGTAATTATAACAAAATCAAAACAAAAAAAAATCAGTTTATGTGATTAGCTATCTATATGTCCATTGGTGACTATACTTTTAGTAGTAAATTAGCTCTGTTGTTGCACCTGCTTATATGTTTCTGTGGGCAACAACACACTTTCCACATCTGCTTTATGCCATTTGGGACCAACAAAATAAGTATTTGTGCAAATAAGTCTACTGAGGTCTCATAGAAGATGGATCCCTGGCAAAATGTCAAAAGAGCAGAGAAATTAAGGCCATTTCACAAAGCAGGCTCATTCTTTTCACAGTGGTTCAACAAGGAATGCTAGTGTACCAGGAAAGTGAGTTAGCTGTGGATAGACTTCTCTGATATGAGTCCTTCTTCCAGCCTGTAGGATTATTCTCCAAATATATATTTTTATGTATATAAACTTCATAGTCACAGCCACTGTACTCCAGAGCCTGAGTGGGATCAGACAGGTTTATATAGTAATTACACAGGGGAAGACACAGGGATTAATTTCACTGTCACTGCTCCAGAAGAAATCTTGTACCCTTTTCCTTCCACATTACTATGGATTTCTAGAAATCATTTTCCAAAGTACACCTGAAGTTCTCTCCAATCTCTTGCTTTTAACTCCCCAACCAGTTTCACAGCTCTGTTCTTCAGCTATTCCGTATCGGCAGCTTATTTTGCTTTCTGAACAAGTAATTTTCTGCTGGGTATTGCAAGACCACTGTGCTGTCTGCACTGATGGGTCATGTTACCCAGTGAACAAGAGATCAGCAAAGCCAAGCCGCTGGTAGGACACTGCACTGTCCATTGTTATCAGCAAGAAGTCTCTCCACCATGTTTTAAAATTTTTAAGATATACCACAACTAATATTAAAGAGCCCAGTGCTACCTATGTGCTAAAAGCAATTCTTCAGAAGGCTTTCATTTTAAGAAAAGCCTAAATTGGCTCACTATACAGTAAAAGTGGGATTGGTTTGTCCCAAAATACCCCAGAACTGTAGTGAGAGAAAATCATAGCAAATTTAATTCAAACCATTATCTTATTTCTACTACCACAGATGAATTATAAGGGAAATATTATAAGAACACAGCATGAAATCAAGAATCAGTTCCATACCTGTCCATCTGTCCCAATGGTGCCTCCACAATCTGTGAGGAGCTCGGACATGTCATAGTAGCTAATAAACTCCCACAAACAGGCTTCCAGATTCAGGTTGCGGTAGAAGCGCAAGGTATTGAAGCCTCTAATTGTTGGGCTGTACTGATAGGGAATGGTCTCTCCAATCACATCTGGATTCTTGGTAGCGTCAGTTAAAAAACCATGGTGGGTCTTCACTTCTGTGTAATCCAACAAGTTGGAGCATTTATGGTTTCCAACTCTAGTTCCATCAGGGCTTAGTGTCAGCTCGAAGTTGGAGAGCTCTCTTGTAGAAATAACAGGCAGCATGCCTAAAAACATTAATTTATAGCACTATCACTAAATGTTGTCAGAATTGCTTAATTTAGCCAAAATTTGTCAAACATTAAGTATGTTATACAGTGCTTTTGTATTTTGTACTTAACACCAGTTACTGTACTTTAGAATTCAAAGAAAGTTGATATGCTAAGTATGTATGAGAATTTTACCCACAATGATTGTCTGTATACTATGAAAAGACAAAATATTTCTAAACATATTAATATTTCAATATATTAACATACAACATATTAATATTGCTAAATACTATTCAATTTTTAAAAAAATGTGATTTTTTCAGAAGCACCTAGTGATTAAATGTTATATTTCTAAGCACTTCAAAGGAGTTTTACAAAGCTTAGGTCTAGCCCAACTTATGTAAATTATGCAATTAATCTGAAAATGCTATTCTTCACACTCTGTATCAATACAGTGTCTTATGCACCTTGTTGCAAACTGCGCTTGGTCATTCATAACATTTTTCTTTGGTCCCACTGTTAAAAGATTATATTATTATTTTGCCTATTGAAAATAACATGACCAATAAAGTAGCTCAAACAACAGCATACTGTGTAAGTTCTCTTAACTCCACAGCTGATTTTCTCATACCATCAATATGTGGCATTGTGACTGTCAGTTTGATGAGGTTGGCATAGTCAGGATCTTCTGGGCCAGTGTACCGCAGTTTGGCAGAGAAGGGTTCTGCCCCAACTACTCCTGATATACGAGGCTGACAAAGACCTAATGGAAAAAAGCGAAAGCAACCTTACTTTAAGTTCATAGGAAACAATCTATACTTTCCCTTGCACTATTTTAGATGTACTTTTCTTCCACTGTACAGGTATCCAAAACAATGAGAGTTTTCTTGAATGAATAGTAAACACTTTGAGAAGCATTTTCCAGAGGTTTCAACAGGAATTTATGCAAAAGAGGATTCAAACAAAAATAATTACTCGATCAACAGGATCACATTTTCAGAACATGGTGATGATATTGCATCTGTGCCTTTTCAGTTGTATGGGTCAACCTTACTTGCAAAGTCAGTGCCAAGTGCCATACTTTCTTACAGAGGTCTTCAGAGGCATATGTTTTAATTCCTCCCACCATCCTAAGTTTTATGGAAGGTACCTGACCAGTGCTCAGTTGGTTTTGGCACTGGATTGGCATTCTGTGATATGCCCTCACAGAATTTTATGAGCCTCCTGATCCATTAGTAACAAAAGCGTAGTTAGAAAAACTGTGTCAAAGGATATCTAGAAATACTCTGCTTAGAACAGAGCCAGTTTCAAAGCTGGATCAAGTTGCTTAAGGCCTTGTTAATTTGAATTTTGAATTTTTCCAAGAAAGGAGAATGTGTAACTTATTTTGGTAATCCTTTCCAGTGTTAGTTCAGTGTGTTCCAGTATTAGTCCCAGTTTGTAGGACCAGAAAATTAGGTTTGTAATCATATGATCAAGTTCTAGTTGCATAGCTCAATGCAGAAGTGTGTGCATTCTGGCCACTTTGTCATTTGATGGCCAAAGGATAGCAAGGTACTCTAAGTAAGAAACAAGCATATATGGAAAATCAAAACAGTTCTCTTTGCCCACTTCTGAGGGATTTCAAGAAAACAGGAGGCAGGGTCCTCCTCTTGGAGAGCTTATTGGTTCTGGTGGACCTCATCTTGCTCAATATCTCCAAGTGAGAAACTTCTGTCAGGAGGAAACAAAATTTCTTTTCTGCACATGATAGCTTTTTTTTTTGATTGGTTGGTTGGTTTGGTTGGTGGTTTTAGGTCTTTTTTCCTCAAATGCAAATAATGTTGCTAAAGAGACTAAATGCAATTTTTTGCACAATCTGACTTCCTTTGGAGAATTTGGTCTATGCACTGGAGGTCAGGCATCCTCAAAGTGGAAAATAATCAGGATTTTGGCAGGTTGCTTTGATCATTGCACTTCTTTCCTTCCACATCACAAGTTAGCTCAGGCACTGGAAGTAATTTATGCATGACAACTCAGTCCTTGAGCCTGGGCTAATTAGCTCTGCTAATTTGTCAAGTGTAATCCAAATAATGCATTATAACACTAACAAAGCCAGTCTGTTTCATACAACAAAACCAGCTCACACAGCACAAGTTTGTCTGTCTTTAATAAGAACTACAGAGCTCCTTGTAGACAATACCCTTAGGCAGAGTCCTCTTTAGGGTGTAGGATTCCTGATTAGTGCAAAGATGACTGGAGTCTACAGTCAAAATGTGGAATAAAGGACAGGGGTAAAGAGAAATTCCATTCCTTAAAGCCATAAATAAGTAGAAAATATAATGTTTTAACTAAAATATTTACTTGAAAAGACCTAGAAAATGAAAATAATATTGCAAATGAACAATCATGGCATTTATCTCACACAAACTTCAAGAGTTAATGTAGCTACAAAAGCAGCAAAACTGACACAATGAGCCAAAAGGCTGCAGAAGGGTAATAAAATACAATGTTTTGCAACTGACCTTGTTTGCTGATAATTACACATTCTCCATATTATACAATGAACAAAAGTATCTGTCATTTCTGTACCAAAATAGCCTGTGCGATCAGACTGTACTTGTGTGCATGCCAGTCCTTCACCTCTGCTTCTTAATGGTATTCAGTATAAATTTCATGAGTTGGCTGGGCAAAGGAGGTAGACTACACTAACTCTGCTGACTGAGAAAACGCAGCATCAGCCCAGCATTGGTTAGGTGTCAAAGAATCAGTGTCTTGGGGTGACTTTACGCTGTTGTATCCCCCTGAATTTGGCCTAAACCACCACACAGAGAGAGACAAAGTGAGTGTCAGAGAAAGAAGAAGGATGAATAATTATGAATGCTTTGACCAGGGAAAAATTTTGCCCACGCCCTGTTATTGGACACCAGTTGCTTTAGTCTTTAGTCAAGGAAGACACCAATTCTCGGGTGTTCAGTGAGGCCTGAATGCCAAATGAGGTTTTTCTTCTGGCTAGGCTTTCATATGCCACTCCCATGTGGATTCTCCAATGTCTAGCAGGAGCTGAGACTGTACTGCATCATTACTACAGTTGAATTCAAAAGCCAGCAGAAACCAGGCTTCACTAATTACATTGTACATTATATATTGTTCTCATGAGCATACAAGTTCGCTATGTGGATTATTATTTAAAGATGTGGAGAACTAGGAGAGAGGAAAAACATTTTCTTTATACAATGCTTTGCTGGGTTTGCAGCACCTCCATGAACAACAGAAGAAAAGCTGAGACTGTAATGTTAAAATGCCTGATCATGTAACCAGCTTTTGCTAGGACTGAATTTGGGATCCAGAAGAGACCTGTGAATTTTGCAATAGGTGATAATGTCTTACCTTCTGATGTGCTTATAGTGACAATAGAGCTCATAAGCTCAAGACCCTCATTCCCATCTGAATTCACAGCGCGAGCTGCACACTGGACACGAGAACCAGCTTGAAAGTAAATGGAGTCGAGTGTAATCATCTTAGAGGAAGTGAAGAAGGTGTCGAAGTCAACCTCCTTCATGGGGCTGGTCACGCCATCGGGGCCAGTGGGGGCACTTACAAGCCACCTGTACTGTGTCAGAGTATTATTGATGTTCTCACTGGCACATATAGAGCCAGTCTTGTCAAAGTCTTCATACTTAGGATTACAAGCCTGCGGAACAAGGCAGATGTGTTCAGAATTTATTTGCTTCATGGCAAAGGAATTTTAAGTCATCAAGAGTCACAAAACTCAACAACATGGAACTGATGATCCCAGCAAATCTCATAAGAAATCACCTTATTTTGACAGTGATGTGTTTAGCACTGTTAGGGTGGATTAAAAGGTGTATCTAATTATGCTTATTGAAATAAAAATTATTATTTTAAATTGATTTATAGGTGAAAGTGTGGCATAGTTATGAAGGCACAAACTACAGCTCCGTGTACTACTTTAATTTGAACTTCTCCCTTTGATCTAATTCTGAAAATATACTTTGCATTTCAAGATTTATTTTCCTTGATTTTTTTTTTATTTAGAAGAACCATTCAACTTGTGACATTCCTGTGCAAAAGGAATGTGTGGAAAAAAAATTTCAAGATGGACAAAAACATTCTTCAAGATATATGAATATTTATGTAAACTTGTCAGGTGCAAAACTACTAGTGAAAAAAAAAGAAAGAAGCCTGTATTCCTTCAGCACTCATTTTTCAGTCTGTGGCACTCGTTGAAAACAATGGCTCATCTGTTATCTCCAGTGATTTTAACTCTGCAAATTAAGGCAGGATAACACAGGAAATAGTAAGGTCATGCAATCACAGACACGCTGTGAGTATCAATATCAAACTGTTCTTAGTAAGGAACAAGTGAAACATCTTTCTATGCTTTTTGTCCTCCTGAAAATGGATTCATTATCCAGACAAATTAGATTAGCTCTAAGGATAATTCTAGCTTGAACTAATATGTGTGACTAATATGTGTGACTCACCACCATATGGATTGATACTGGGTGCCTAAAATCCATTGAACAAAAACCCATACACTGATTTTGTTCCGTTTTTCCACAGAGATACTCACTGTGATACAGATGACAGGATAGCCAGCAATGGGATTGGTTCTGTCTTTGGCTTTAGAAGTATCATCATATATCAACAGAGATGCGACTTGAGGGACAGAGGGAAAGGTGACATCTGCCATGCTGTTCATTTCTTCGATGTAAACAATGGCCTTGGCTGTCTGACAATGAAAAGGACAGAAACAGTCCTCTGTGAAAATTTAAGTAAACAAGGGGATTCAAGCTGGACCTCGATCAGAATATGTGTAGCCTTTGAAACATTGTTCCGAAAGAAGTTCTAAAACCTCAACTGGATGAGCTATTGCAAAAGGGTTGAGGTGCCAAAAGTACATTGTAGAGTGCAAAAGGAAGAACTAAAATGAAATTTTTCCTTTCAGAACAGTGACGATCCCAGATCTTTAACCTTGTCTCTCAGCTTTTTTGTTATCACTTCAGCATTCCAGTAGAACCCTCTAAGTGCACTGTATGCTTTAATGCCTGGTGGAAATGGGGTGTTTGTCTTCAGCAAAGGCTGTGTCTCTTCCGTCTGGCTGTCTGGAGTCAGACTATATATGGTGTGACACTGATGATGCAGACAGGGAGGTTCAAGAAGATTTTATGCCAAATCAGAGGAATACACTGTTTAAATTAAAAGTATGTAAGATATAATGCTAAATAACAAGAATGTGTGGTTATTTCATCTTACACAATAAGAATAACATTAACATGGTTTTGACAGCAGAAGTCATATTTCACCTGAAATTACTCTTTTTACAGCATAGAGGTTATATTGTATTGCCAGAGAGTGTTTCCAAGAGGACATCAGGTTCTAAGCCTGATTATATGAGGAGAATATGTCTAGAATGATATCCTGAAGACTTCAGTCTTTCATTGACTCTATGGCCCCATCAACATTATTGCCTTGACAACAAACTGTTTTGTATAGGTATTACTGTGACAGCTGGGATGACCCTTTTTGTCTTTTAATATACAAGCCAAGATGGTGTGAATAAATCTTAAGAGCAAAACGATGAACCAGAATGTAAGAGGTCTGTTTACCAGATTTTGTTGTTCAGGGCTTTGCATGAGCTTGTTACCTGTATTTCTGCAACCATGTTCTCATCAGGCTTTAGGTGAACAGTGAAGGCTTCTCTCATCTCCCTTACTCCATCAAAGAGAACTTCGATCTCCACAAAGTGCTGTGTTTCACCCTCCTTAAACTCAATTTCTGAAAAATAATGAGACACTTAAATCTGTTGTTCATAACAAGCTGTGATTCTAGGCCCAGACATGAGAGATGGCAGTTAATATTCACTTTTCGAATTACAGACGTTTGCAAATTTAGTTTAACCTATTTGATGCTACAAATAATAATAATGAATAGCAGTGGACACATGTGGAAATCACTGAAAATAAGACATTAACATCAAGAGATTTGCAAAGATCAAGATCTAGTCTAATGGAACTTAATGTTTTGAAAATTATCTGTGACTAATTACATAAATGTTGGTAACATATGTGAATGACCAAAAGACTGAAGAATTCTAAATAAATAGTATTGTCAGGTCTTTTTCCAACAAAATGTAATAAACACAATATATACAAAAAATAAGGAACAAAGCTGTAGCTACACAAGAGTACTGTATTTTGAAAATCTTTGTGAAAATACCTCATAGGACATGGTGATAAAAAGTTCAGTCCTAACTGACTCTGTTTGGTCTGTGTGGCAAGGATTTGGTAGTGGGGGGCTACAGGGGTGGATTCTGTGAGCAGCTGCCAGAAGCTTCCCCCATATCTGACAGAGACAATGCCAGCTGGCTCCAAGATGGACCTACTGCTGGTCAAGGCCAAGCCCAGCAGTGACAGTGGTGGTGCCTCTGGGATAACAGATTAAAGAAGGGAAAAAACTGCTGCACCACAGCACCCGGGAAAGAGGAGTGAGAACATGTGAGAAATCACTCTGCAGACACCAAGGTCAGCAGAGAAGGAGGGGCAGAAGGTGCTCCAGGAGCCAGAGCAGAGATTCCCCTGCAGCCCATGGTGCAGACCCTGGTGATGCAGGATGTGCCCCTGCAGCCCATGGAGGTCCATGGTGGAGCAGAGAACTGCCTGCAGCCTGGGGAGGAGCCATGATCAAGCAGGTAGATGCCCAAAGGAGGCTGTGACCCTGGGGGAAGCCTGGAGCAGGCTCTTGGCAGGACCTGTGGCCCCATGGAGAGAGGAGGCCACAGTGGAGCAGGTTTGCTGGCAGGACTTGTGACCTCGTGAGGGACCCACACAGGAGCAGTTCATGAAGAACCCATAGTGAAGGACTGTTCCCTGTGGGTGGGACCTCATGCTGGAGCAGGGAAGAGTGTGAGGAGGAAGAAGCATCAGAAATAACGTGTGATAAACAGATTGCAACCCCCATTCCCTTGAGCCAGTCAGAGGTAAGGAATTTGGGAGTGAAGCTAATCCCAGGAAGAAGGGAGGGGTGGGAGGAATGTGTTCTAAGATCTAGTCTTATTTCCCATCACTGTGCTCTGGTTTGATTGGTAATAAATGAAACTAATTTTCCCAAGTTGAGTATGTTTTCCCTGTGCTGATAATTGGTGAGTGATCTCTCCCTGTTCTTATCTCAACCCATGAGCCTTCCATCATATTTCCTCTCTCCTCTGTAGCTGAAGAGGGGGAGTCATAGAGCAACTTTGGTGGGCACTTGCTGTCCAGCCAAGACCAACCCACCACACTGACTGAGTAAGAGAGTACTACAATTCTTGATTGTATTAACTACTAAAGAAATAAAAAGTAGAGAAATGATTTAACCTTTGTGTCTGGAAAGGGTGAGAGTGATAATAACTAAAATAATAGGTGTATTTCAAATATTTTTATTTTTAAAGAATGACAAATTCACTTTGAAGATGGTACAGAAATAACCAACAGAAACTTAGGACCAGAAGAGCTTGCAGAGAGTGATGTTCTCACTATATTGAAACACCACCATAATCAAAATATACCAGGTAATAAAGAGCTCTGCGCTCTAAAGGGACAGGCACAAAAAGCAGTAGTGTGTTAAAGCTGAAGTGTATATGGGAAATAATGCACAGTTAGGGAATAGAGACTGATCAGTGAAGGAAAATGCTAAGAAACACTCTTCGTCTCCAATGCCTTCAAACCAGGACTGGATGTCCTTCCTAAAAACATATTTTCTCTAACCAAACCTTTTTGGATCAATACAGAAGTAATTTGGAAAACCTGGGGGAGAATCTTGCAATCCACAGTGAGTCTGATTAAGTGATCTAATGATCCTTCCAATCCTAAGTGCTATTAAGCCAGGGAAAAACTCTCTGTGGCAATAAACTCTTAGCTGTGTGATAGCTAAGAATTTTACTGATTTTCACTTTGTCACACTTCCTTCAAAAAACCCAATTAAGGACGCAGGTTTTGTACCCATGGCTGAATAGGCAGGTTCCCTAAACCAACAGGTATTCCGAAACCTGTGGGGAAACCCTGCACATCACAGACCTTTGTCAAAGGCTTCAGGGCAGAAGCTGAGAACCTCCTGTTCTGTAGTAGCATGTTTCCCTTGAAAACTTTGCTCCCATGTGCTGTTGGGGCACAGCAGGGAGAATGTAAGCCCAGCAATGCCTACAGGTAATGTGCATAGGCTAAGCATCAGCTGACACTAAAAGTTCCTGTGGGGAAAGAGCAAAACTCTAAAATGCAGGAGCAAAGTGACCAAAATTAGCAAGCTCTGGGTTGATGATTTTCTTGTGGCTAAGAAATTGCCTCTTCAGATATCACTAGTGGTAAGTGCAACTCCTATGGAATTTGAAGATAACCCAGTGGTGTTGCTGGATGTTCAAAGGTAAGTCATGTCTTCCAGCTGGACTGGATGCCAAAATAGTTTATCCAAAACTGTGAAAACACTCCAGCAATGAATGATTAATCTTAAAACATAGAGTAGTATCACGTATTATCATAAACTTTAAAAGAAAAAAAATTAGAATGCCACAAACTCCATTAGTCATTGCCTAAGCCATGTAGGTGGGCTATTAATGGAAAGAAGTTTATCAGCTAAGAAATTTCTCATTCTGTTGCGCAATTTCTCTCCTCATTCATTAGTAGTGTGGAGCAGCAGGCAGTGAATTCAGAAATACAGAAGGAAAGCTTCATTATTATGAACATAGAAAAATAAAAATAAATATACATTAATTCTTACATAGAGCGAAAGCCATTATCTTAATGAACTGCTCAGGAAACAACCACACAATCATATCCTGTAAGGACATGTTTCTTCAGAGTAATATTATTACACTCTGCAACTAGAACTAAGGTTTAACTCACACATCTTCCACAATTACTTGAGCTACAGATGTTTTCCAAGGTGTCACAATTCTTTCGTAAATATCTTCACTGATAACTAGTATCCCAAGAGCAATTGGCTGCTGTATACCACAGGAAATCCGTCCACACTGAATTTGAATAACAAAATGCATTTTGGGATGTGGTTGCAAAGTATTGTAATCACAAAGTTATTTCACTTTTCAAACATTATGTTACAGTCATGAATGAAAATAAATAGTTGGATGTGATAAGTATGATCCTACCTTCTGATATAGGGTGATAGTCTTCTCCAGAAGTAGCAGATCCGTCCTTTGTATGAACTCTCACAACAGAAACTTTGGAAGTGTCTCCCAGGCGAAGCACTGGGATTTTCACAACTGCTACTTGCCTTGTGTCCTTCGGTTCACTCACACTAAATTTGGTCTCGCCAAACTTAATAATAGCCTCTGTAATTAGAAGAAAAAAAAGAAATGTTTTTAGGGCACTCAAAGGGGCTTCCAAAAGCCAGTAACAACAAAATAATCTCTTACTGTCTGCGTCATCCCGAATCTTTATCAGCGTCTCGTTTTGCTCGCCAATAGAGGCACCAAAGGAAGAATCACTTCTTGGAGTGCCAAGAACCAGGCGTAGTTCTTCCTCCTCCTCGTGGAAAGTATCATCCATAAGCACCAGTGTGCAAGGCTTCTCAGTTTCACCTGCAATCATTCTGAAGGTAGTATCAGGCAGAACTTAGGTGTTCTTTGCTCTAATACAGCACTTCTCTCCAAGCCCAAGGCATCACAGGCTGCTCCTGCTGGCCAAGGCATCCACCTTGACACCACACAAGTTAATGAGCAATGACAGTAGTGAAAGCAGAATTAGTGCTCAGTACCTTTCTATGGAAACTCAGCAAAGTGGAATCCCCAATTCTGGGACTTCTGTAAGGCAAGTTTCTATTTGGTATATCCACTTTACATGTATTATTCCTTTTGTTTTACCTAAGAAGAAAATGCTCCTTCTCAATGACCTCTTCTACAGAGCGCACTTGAAAAATAAATACTTGCGCAAGGAAGCAGAGCAATAAATATTTCACTAAAACTAATGGTAATTTTGTCCTTAAGTTTTATAGTTCAAGTCTCTTTTGATTGGGCACTCTCCAACTGTGTGGACCTTCACTTATATTATTCCATTTGACTTTAAAGTCTTTTCAACTCCCACTGATTCCAAGTGACAATGAATATTGCCTTAAAATGCTTTGGAGTACCAAACCTCACTCAATTTTTGCACTCACAAATGGACATGCCCTGCTGTAGAAAGTAAATTATCCCTTAGGAGGAGAAAAAAATGGAAAATACTCATCCTGCTTACTGTTACATGGGAAATGTGAAAACTGAAATGAAACTGCTGCATATTAAACATACCTAAGAAGGTTATGGAGACAAAATATAATTCTAGCAGACTTCTTTGCTACTTGTCTTTACAGAGAAATGGTAGGGCAACACTCAAAAAAAGAGAAAAGTCACTTCCTAAGTGGCCCAGATCCATTAATTCTTACTAGTTGGGCTCTTTCCTGATTGCACAGAAGCAATAGCAAAGGTGTAGAGTACATGACAGCATTAAAAGCTGAGGCCAGCCCTAAATAAAGACTGAACAAATCACTTTTCCAAGAGAACTATGATACATATCTACAGAAATATGAAGGTTGTAATATCTGTGATAAAGGCATAGCAGGTATTTCATGCTGATGACAGAACTTGTTTAAGGCTTGTAAAAAATATCACATGTGTGTAACCTTCAAAGACTAGAAGACCAAACTGCCTTCTGCACAAGTAGAAAGAATTAGGCAATATTCTTTCAACATAGTAACATTTGATTTATTTGCGTTTCATCTCTGATGTGAGATATTAAGTACCTGATATTGGTGGGCGGTCTTAGGAAAGCCTTGGTGGGAGAAAAATTCAAACAGGAATTATGGAGCTATATACCTGTTGAAAGACCTATTACTCATTTCAGTGCAAATCAAATGTATTTACCAGAAATCTGCTTAACAAAGAGCAGAGCTTCTACAGTTTCCTTTCTGACAGCAGATCTGTGCTTCTGCTGTGTTATGCTGAACTTGCTTTTGCTATGAAAAAGATCCTGGCACTCAGGCTGAACTTAAATGAAGATATACTCCTTTGGTTCTTATTAATTATCCCTCTAAGTCAGAAGTTAAGAAAATAGAGGCAACATCATCCCCTTGTGTATGAAAAAAAAAAGCTTTGTTTTCCAGAGGGATCTTTTTGGCATGACTTTATGAGAAGACACAATTAAAACACAACAAAACAAAACAAACAAAGCAAAGTAAAGCAAAGCAAAACAAAAGAAATCATGGTAGGCTAAAGGCTTCTACAGTAAGATCAAGAACTTACCAGGAAGGAATGTGATGATGGAACTGTCAGTATTAGGACGTTCTTCGAAGTCCATCATTACCTGAGCTGAGCCTTGCCTTGTATAGCATCTCACAGTGGATGTGTGTCGGATATCCCCACTCCTATATATCATGGCAGAAATCTGCCCATCATTTTCATTGGCTACATACACAGATTCTTTAAACTGCATCTTTGGCACTGGGCAGAAAAACAGAGAAAGCACATGTAAAGTATAACTTCAGAAGTTATCATTCCCTCCACTATTTCACATTTATTTATGCTACATGGCACCAGCTATGGAACATAAGCAGCCAGACAGCAAATGACTTAACACATCATCTCCAAAATATGAAAAGGTAAAAAAAAAAAAAAAAATTACTCACAATCAGACACTGAGTCATTAATGAAGATGGTGGTCTTGCTGGGTTCTCCAAGGGCAGCATTCATAGGCATCCTTAGCACAAGCTCAAACTTCTCAGTTCCTTCTAGCACTGGCTGTCCAAGATCATCCAGAATTATCACACGAAATGTCTGCATATTGACTCCAGGGGAAAAATCCAAATTACGACTGATGCCTACATAATCTACTCCAGCTACCAATGGAAAAGAGATAAAAATAGCATTACATGTAATTAAAAGTAAAAATATCTATCATTAGGCAGTTAATTGTAGGTAAATATTTTTCCCTTATAACTTTAGTATCTGCCAAATTCTGGCATTCATGTAAAGCAAAACTATCTTTTGGTCATTTAAGTTGGATTATACAACAAAATTAGTCAAAATTAATTTTTTGTATAAGGATGATTTCAGTCATAAAATAAGGCTGATTCTGTTCTGTTGTAAACCAACAGTTATTCTAGAAAAACCAATTAAATTTGGTTGAAGTGAGAAGTCTTTTGGAAAGAAATTTCATATTATTCTGCAACAAAGATGGAAGTTTTGAGATAATGTAAAAAGGAAATGAGACAAGGCCGGTGAGCTGATTATAAGGAAGAACTTCTGTTCAGAGGAGTTGACAGACAGAATGAAAGGAAAACAAACAAATAAAATTCTGCTCAGACCATATCAGGTGAGGTCTGGCACCTTATTCTTAACAGAAGATTGATCTGCGTTTGTTTTCTTTTAAGCAAACCAAACCAATCCATAACATGCCAATGAGAAGAAGGCAAACAAAACAAGAAACTGACTAAAACATGACACTGTCTTGGAACCAAGGCAGTAAAGGTATCAAGGACTTTAGGGAAGGACTCTGTTTTAACATTAATTTTAGGGGAGAATAAACAGCAGAGCCGTTCAAACAAAGCTTTGGGGGAAACACTGTAATTGAAATTGAAATCAGGTTTGGAATTCTGTGAATTTGACAAAATTTGGCCAGATTAAAGGCTATGATCAGATGGGCACTTCCCTAAAGACCCTACTGCTGTACTCCCCTAGAGCTCAGCCTCTAAGGCAGGATTCCAGGACTGACAGCTCAGAGCAGCAGATCCATTGCTGCACTGTGAAAGGCCAAGAACCAGGTTTATGGTTTTACAGGCAGCCAGCCATGTCAGAGCTTTCATGCTGTGACCAACAGACTAGAGAGCCCAAGAGCTGAGCCATTCCCTGTTTTTAATCCTAGAGGTCCTGGCACAATGAAGATCCTTACTGTAAGGAAAGACATTTTTTACCAGAAATAAAATAACTTCAATATTCAAGATTAGATATAGACATTAGATCATAAAAGCAAGTTCAGAAATGGAGCAATCATGTATTTTTAATAATTTTCTTTTTCATGAGAAAAATACATATATGTTATGTATAGTATGTGCATATGATATATACATATATTATGTTTAGATAATCCTGAAATAAGAGTAAAGTTACACTCAGGATAAGCATTTAAGGAAGATAATTTATGATGCCTCTATATGAATATCTCTGTTTAAACATTATTATATGTTTTGTGAAAAAAATAGAGTATGCTAACGCTTGATTCTGCAGATAAAGGTTCTGTCAAAGCATCCAAGAACCACACAGCTGAAGCAATCCTGTTCCTGAATAGAAACTAGGTAATAATTTCTCATTGCCTACAGTAAAAATGAGAGAAGCAAACTCAGCACGCTGCCAGTGATCATGACTGTGCCCAGAGTATGCTCTTGAGGCAGCAATCAACTGCCTTTGTAGCAGTCTTTATATGAGGATTTAAAGGCATTTCTCTCAGTGCTGTACTTTGTAGCTGCTCCTACTCCTGTTTCTTTGAAATTCTGTAACTACCTAATTTTTTCTCAGAAGAGATCTTTTGTCTAGAGCAAGAGACATACAATTTTCATCTTATGCGGCTGAAACTGTACCAAGACCCACTGAACTAGCACTTGTGAAATGTAGCAGCATGTGCCAGCAGTGTGTACCAGCATGTGCAGTGTAGTAGCAGTCTGAAACTAGAGCAAAAGAGTAACTCACCCTCTGCAGTTACTGGTTCAGATTTTCGAGACCTCACTGTAACAGAGGCAGCTTTGGACAGATCGGTTCCAGTCCTCCAGACACGGACCTCAATGTAGCCAGCACTCTCATCAACATAGTATTCATCATTTCCAAAGTAGAATGCTGGTTCTGGTGAAAGAGGAATAATGTCCGTAAATGACCTTACACTAAAATTAACAAGAGACCATAAAATCCTCATTAAACGATGGAGAGCACTTCGCTCAACTCAGTAAGTGAAATCAAGCCTTTTTTTTCAAGGTTTAGAGTTCTTCTAGCCATTTTTGGCTTCTTTTCAAGTGTTGGTTTGTATGGTTTTAGATAGCAATTGTTATATATCAGCACTGTGCTCTTTTTCTTGCCTCCTACATTTTCAACTTTTTGTGCCAGCGTGTGTGAATCTGTGTGCAAAACCAAATGTGGTATCTCATTAAACTTGTTTTAGTTGAGTCCTGTGCACAAGCCAGAAAATTCCTTGCATTTTTCACTTTGGTGCAAACATACAAAGGTGAATACAGATAATGAAACTTTAACTCGAATGTTCTCACAGATTCCTGTTGCTAAAACCAGACTGGAGCACGACATATAAAACATTTTCCAGCTAACTAAAGAGGCAAATACTTAATTTTAGTTCCCCCACATCTAGCATTTAAAACAAAATCAATCTTATTTCATGTAAACTGAAATGTGAACAGTCTTTATCTTAATACTGAAGTTGCACAGTTCATAAGAAAGAAGAGCAAAGAGCAAAGGAGGTTAAGAGCTGTTCCACTTAACAGACACATTGTTTACCTTCATTTTTTCCTCCCTTTTCCAGTTTTCCTACCCACAGTAATTTCACAAAGTAAACAGCCTTAAAAACATATACCAGCTTCATCCTGGATCTATATAATCTCCCCTTTTCTATCCTTTCCATTCCTGTTTCAAACATGCAAGATTAATCATGCACAGCCAGTGCCTCAGTTTTCCTACTGCACAGCAGAAATCACAGCTACCTCCCCCAAGCACAGAAAGACCTACACAACTTCTCCTTGCGCTTCATCACAATTTTCTTACGCTGTCTTGTGAGAATTTATTAGAATCATGAGGCTACAATATCACAAATGTGTTTGAAATACTGTACAGCATACGGCCAACTTGAATTTAGTTGACAAAGATCACGGCAATTGCTCGGTGCTCTATGAGTAGCGCTATGGGTACTTCCCCTTCACCAACCATAGAAAAAATGCAAAAAATTCAAAGGAAATGACTGGAAAAGTTTATGGCTCTACAGAGCTATGCTTTGCATGCAGAAAACGTACAATTTACCCAACGGAGGAGACATAAATCCTTTTTAATAGCACGTGGAAGTAGGGCCCATCATTTCCATAAGTCAGATTTTCATAAGATGAAAAAGCTATGACTTCTATTACAATGGAAAAAATGTTTTGGAATTGAAGAACCACCACAGTGTATGGCAACAATCTCCTCTGGTAGATTGCCGAACAATGTAAAATAGCAACTTAATTAAAACTAACCAGAAATAACATAAAACTTTTACTTAGTTATTACTAAGCCAAAACTTCATTGCTAAAGCAGCAGTTAATAAGCATTTTGGAACTGTATTCAAGTGTGAAATTGAAAGTCTTGAAGAAAAGAATTTTCTCTTCTGCATTCAAGATTTTTCTGTATTTCACAACTAATAAAAAAACCAAACAAATTAACTCCTTTAATGTTGCTCATCAATGAAACAACTGCAGTTGCCTCTCTACTTATCTGCTAAAACTGAAATCATGCAACAGATTGATGGAACTGAATGTATTTACTGAAAACCAGTTCAGATTCATAGACCTGTTTGGGCATTACCAAGGTCATCAACCTTTGCAGGACGAAAGACAAAGCTAGAAGAAGCCTACTTTGGTAGATGAAAATGTTGTCAGCTCCAATTCAATTTTTTCTTTTTTAATTCAAGAGTATGCGTATTTAAACATGTGTGTATTTGTGTGCACAGACAGACAAAACGATTTTATTTTATTTGCCCACGGAGGCTGGCTTGTCAGTAGTTGTTTTCATACTTGGGACTGCGAAGCTCTTATCTGAGACATTTTTAATGGGTGAACAGGATACACCCTCTGTGCCTTTTGTGTAACTACTGTTAACTTTGATGAGAGTTCTACTTACAGGGATACTGAAGCACTGGATATTAGATCTGCAAAGCAATGTACCATTTCAGACATAAAAGGTTCTTCTAAATTCTTAAAATGGACAAAGACTTTCCCAGCCTCTAGACAGTAAAAACGCAGAATGCCTGCTAAGACCAAATGGTTATTAATGTGCCAATAGTTAGATAAAGACAGTTAAAAAAATTATCAGTTTTAATACATGTCATTTCTTAAACAAGTATGCCTAGAGCTCAGCACACTTTCCCAAGTCTAATCTTGTTCTTATGTCCCAGTGGTTCCGGAACTTGATCTGGACTTGGCTGCACCTCATTTTAAGCACTTAAGTGAGAGGTACTTACATGGAGCCTGCTTGCTCTCAGTTTGCAAAGACAAAGATAGGCCATTCCAGGTTTCCCAGCACAATGAGCATACAGGAGGACAGGTGGAATGGCTCACTCACTGCAATCAGAAAAATCCAAGGAGGTGTGGAAGCATTCCTTCTACTTACTGGCTACACAGGGAACTTAGATGATCTGCCTTAAACTAGATGGAAGGCATAAAATAAAATATTGTTTGTTTCTTACAACATTATCCTAATGCTTGCTTTACTGCTGTTGATGAGGAATCCTCACACACTGCTCATTCTTGTAGTCACAGCCAAACAAAAAAATATCTAAACCTTCAGCTAGCTTGCCTTGCTCTTCAGAGTGAGTCTTTCACACTTTTTCAGGGATGTATGTTCAATGAAAGAGACATTCTGCATGGTTACCCATCCTAGGAAACAAATCCTTACAAATGTTTTCTAAATTCATTTCCTGTAAGCTGTGTTAGTAGCTCCCCAGGGGAAGTAGCAAAGCCAAGCTCCTAACAGGGAAAGCATTGTCTGTCTCAGGTCATGTCTGGAAAACACTCTGCTCAATGACTGCAGGCTCACTTACAGCAGACCTTTAATCTAGTAATCACTCTGAAGAGAGACTACTGCAAATTTAATGGTTCCTCTTAGAGAAATAAGAGGAAGTTTTCTAAGGGTTTTTTTGTTCAGACCCACAGATTTCACTGGCATGAGGTTACAATAATCAGAGGAGAAAGGTTAGGAGCTTTAGTCCCAGGTTTCTTGGCACAGAAACGAAAACTTTGCCTTGTCCTTGTACTTACAGAGTCAGAGGCGTATCTCAACTACAGCACTAGTCAGTCATCAAGCAGGAAAACAAACACACTTCTCCTGTTGTTAGGAACATGCCTAACTTTGAAGCTACATCGTCAAATCAGTGCGATAGCAGAAAAATGTTTCTTTACGAAGAGGCTTTACCTTTTAAAATTATATCCTTATAAACTGCTTTAGGGAGACATTGCAAAAGAGTAGGTTGTTTATAAAAAATCCTGTTGGCAGGATATTTGGGACAAACACAAAAGAACAGACTCTTTCATGCTGACACCTTGATAAGGCTTAAAACTAAAGTGAATTTCAGTGATATATACTGCCAGTGATGCACACACACACCCACACACACCCACATATATATTCTCAGGAGGAAAGAAATAATAGAATAAAACAGGCATGCCACTCTGACATATTCGATACTGGAACCAGGAGCAGCAGTGTTTACAAATGAACTTATGGCTCATCTTTTCTAGTGTTAAACTGTCTATTCCTAAAAGCTTTTGCCTTCCTTCTTTCCATGAACAGTACAAACAAAGCTATGACATAAACATTATGAGTTGCCAGAGCTAGCAGAAGTCTGTTGTGGTAAAGCAGAAGGTGAAAACCAGTGCTTTGAAAGCCTATAAGCCTGTTCTGGTACAGTCTGGACATGCTAGAGCCATGCTGAGTCTGAAGCAATGAGCCCTAATGGCTGGCAAAGCTAATTAACTAGGACATAAAACCAGACAAACATGGCCAGATTTGGCTGGACGTGATCTGGGTCATGCTCAGGCAACATATACATCCCTACACAATGCCTACTTGCATTTCAGGATCACAGGTGGCATTGAAGGACTGATCTGCTGAGTCTGTAACATAACAGATTCCAATCTTACAAACACAAAGTGTGTGAATTGTAGGTAGACCAGTTAGGAATGAGGGTTCCATTGAATGTAAGAGGGCATGAGCGTTTACTTTTTAATAGCAGTAAAGGTGAACTTCTGAAATCTCTCATATATGCATGTTAATAGCAGCAAAATAAAACCTCAGAGGATCCATCCATTACGAAAACTTTATATTAAAACACTATCAAAGAGGACTTTAAAATCTGAAATTAGGTAGCACCATTCTGCAGCTATTTATACATATTTGAAACTATGCAAGCAACTGAGCTTGTATTTAGCACAATGAATTTAATTTGCCAAGTCATTTATTTTCACTGAATGCTGTAGAAGCAGGGGTCAAGATTACAGCCAAAGCTCAGTTCTGTAGCAGGTACCTATTGTGCAAATGCCAATAGCTTTTTATTTGATGTGGTCAAAACAGATTACTTTTCAAATTCATATGTTGCAATCTTTACAGCTTTCATCTTATTAGCACTGTTGTCATAACTTTTGCAGTCAAAAAGTAAATTCCCCTCAGAATCAAAATTGCTAGTTTCAGCCAAATTGTCACAGACATTATCTTAAGCAAATAATGTCTGCTTTTCCATTTGTCTCAACAGCCCATTTCTGTCTACTGACTTAAAAAGGTTTTTTTAAACAATACAGCAAACATTTTAACAGGTGATAGGACAGATTCAAATTAATGCAATCTTTACCAAACACACTTCAATTTGGTAAGGAAATTGCTGTTTCTTTTTTAATCCACAATGGCGGTGCCAGACATTGATTAGACGGGCTCATCACTTAATGACTCTCATTTTATGCAACTTAATATCAGTAGAGTAACATGGTGTGAAACAGCAACTGCTATGAACAACACTATATATGATTCACATTTAATTAATTTATGATACACACTAATTTAGCATAACACTTTACATTTTAACTCACCCTTTATGTTAAAGTGCATCCATGCTTCAGTTTCTCTAGACACAGTACCATCACAAGCAGTACCTGCCTGGCAGGCTTGGAGTTCATATCTAAACTCTCTGCTGCATCAATAAGCAAAACTCAAATGTGAGCAAAGTAGCACAGTAAAGGAAGCAGACTACAGCTCTAGCTGCAAGACTGAGGATGGCAGTGAGATGGCTACAGTGATACCCCATCTCTGGTCACCTGCACTTTCCTTCTTGACAGCCTGCAGTGTTCTTTGTAGCCTGGAGAACAGAGCTAACTCTGATTTTGCTTAATGTCAGGGTGCTGATCATAAATGGTTCAGGAACAGGTCGATGAGCTACAGAGCATTCCTGAACAATGGAGAATAAAGACACCTGAGTGTATGAGGCCAAGATGCAGCTCAACTCGTTGAAGAAGTGTGCCTTTAAAGTGAAAACGAATTTTTCAACAATTAGTTAGTTATTATGTAGAGGATAGTAATGAGGAGTCTTAAATTGTTTCCCAGCTACAAATGGCATGTTAGCAGAAAGGCTAATGCGTGAGATTGACTCTAATAAGTGACTTTCCCTTGAAGCAATTAATTTACCTTTGTTGGTTTGCTAAGAAACACTGCTACCTTTCAAAAACATCAAATTCATATATTGGTGAACTAACATATACATGAAAATATTTATTAGTAGAGTAGTATTGTTATTATTCTTCCACACAGCCTCAGGATATAACCTACAGACCTTAATATCACTGGAACTATTACACGTGTTGGAGGAGTTTTTCCTATGTTCAGTCTGAGGACAGGGCCAAAAGATTTTTCCTGCTGTAAGTATATCAAGCTCCAATCACTTGCCTAAACCATTCCATAATGCAGGTAATTGCCTCATTTACCAATGGAAATAAAAATATAAAGACTAACAGATGAAGAAACAAACACTGGAATCTGGGGACACACCCAAACATCTTTGTATTGCCTGTAGCAACCATCTGAATTTCACATACCTTTTTCCTACTGGCTATACCTCCCACAGAGCATGAAACCAACTCAGAATCTTATTCATGCTCTATTTTTAAAATGAATTAGATTATTTTTATGTAACAGGCCTGGGAAATGGGATCGGTAACAAATTCTCAACAAACTGATGAAACAGAGGCAGCCAGATAAATGGGGAGGCTTGGCAGTCGCATTTAAATATACCACACACAAGGTTTTTCACAAGGAGGACAAGCTTGAAGGAGCTTACAAGTCAGTGATTCACACATCAGACAAAAAATGAGGGCTACAAACAGAAATGGTATGAGAAGTTCAGCAACATTTTAGAAATCAGGCTATGTAAAGATATAGTATGTAGCCATTTCTGGCTGATCCAACTTTCGATTTCTGCACTTTTACTATTCAGTGACAATGCTAGTTACGTTGAGTGTGCTTAACCAATGGAAACAATTTCTTATAGGCTTATCTGCCCACATACAATCAGAGCGTATTTAGCTCACCAAGGCTGTAGAACAAAAGCATGCAAGAGATCCCTTCACCAGAGCTACTGTTGAGGATGGGAATTGGCAGAGAAGACAGAGCAGAAGTGAAAATAGAGCAACAGCCAGACTTGTCAGATCACAAAAGCAGAGCTCTAACAAAAGAAAATATGCTCTGCTGTATGCTAAAACTTCTTGAATTCTGTCTCTTGGACTTTTCATCCCATTTGTGTGAGAGAGAGAAGAGTGTCCTGACAGTGAAGTGAGATAGTAACTGAGTTAATCTTTTGAGAATTTACACATTCAAAAGGAGAACTGATGGCATTAAAGCCCAGTGGGCTACAGTGATTACAGTGTTCAGTATCTTTTGGGTCTTTATGACCAAAATGGCAAAGTCTCAGTATAAGGAGATTCAGAGGAAGGAAGATGATTGAAGAAGCCTTAGGAAAACTGAATGCACCAAGACATCCTACTCAACTTGATTATCCAAATCTTAAAACATACTAAGCACTCACTAGGTCACTAAATTCACTCCTTACAAACATATCCAACAACAAACAAATGATTAATTTAGAATGGTTTGCTAGGCATTCATTATATTTCTAAACAGTGTATAACAAATGCAAGATCTATAGTCCAAAACCAAGGCCATAAAAAATACAATATGCTACAGCAAGACAGGAGAGAGAAAGCAGTTCAATGTACCCTTGAGTGAACTATCATAAACCAATAACGCATTAGGCTCTGGGATGCAATACCAATTCACATAAGAACACCACTTCATTAAACTCATTCTAAATTTAACAGAAGGTGTATTTTTTTCTACACTTCATGTAATCTCGTGCCTTCTGCTTATCGGCTATTTTGTGTTCTTTGAATACAAAACTAAAAGTTTTCTCTATTTCAACACTCTCCTCAAAATATTACTTCAACTCACATAGAAGAGTAATAATGCATGTGTAAGCAAACCAGTTATAAACATGCAGCAGTGAAGGCTGAAGAGCTTTGTGCTCCACCAGCTTCATCCCCTACTGTAAAAGAGCCATCTGAAATAGATGGGACAAAGTACTATCTGGAGGTCATGTTCTGTCCTCCTCACCTATCAAAGGAGCCTAGATCATAAGTTTGGACTATATATCTAGTTATTAAATAAAGATGCAATTAATCCAACATCTGTAGTTAACACACAGATACACACACACACAATTATAAAATGGGACACACATACGTAATAAACTGCGAGCAACAAATAATGCTAAGAAAGCAAATCATAAACATGCCTGGTTACTCCATAGAGTGTCCTACCGCAAGGTATGACGTTAATTTATTTCTGTGATAGGCAGCAAACAGGCACTTTCCAATATCTTTAAGGCTATCATCATAAATTGAACATTTTTCATTCTGTTGAACTGGTGATAATAAGAAGCTATTAGTACAGAAAACTGGGAGTATAATATGTGTCATAAGCTGGCTGTCATCCACTTTTTCCCTTGATTAGTTGCCATCCTGGCCATCTGCCACAGACTGGGGAAAGGGGAGGGGTCATATATACATTTTACTTAATGAGAGGACAAAAAAAGTTAAAAGCTACACAGAAGTGCCAGAGGCATCAGACTCAGAAGCACTGTAAAAACATAAAATGGAGAAAGTAATCAGAGATGGATGTGCAGAGGAAAAAAGAACTAGTTCACTATTTTAGCCATCTCCAGAGAGTGGTGATGGATAGTTGGCCAAATCATGACTCCAGTCCGTAACATAACAGTGGGCATGCTCTGCCTGTGGTGTTTAGATTGTAATTAAACTCGGACAAATAGACTAGCAGATGTTAACTACCAAGATCCATCAACCACCCACTCAGTTGAAGGTCTGGCATAACTACTGGAAAAGAGAGAAAGACACATTTGACTGCCTGCCTTGGAGACCAATGCAAGTAAGGAGATTCCAACTAGCCTTGTGAGATAAGGACGTTTCTCTGATAAACTATGTTACTAATAAATACTTATTTATCATAAGCTGTAAATTTGGCTCAGTGCACACACTGAGAGTTAGTTCATACTGTCTGCCTGCTAGGAGCCAATGCTAAGCATATATTTATAATGTAGCATTGCAGCACTGACTTTTCAGGCTATTGACAGTAAGCATTAATATGTACTTTACTACTCCAAGGAAGCTGGACAAGTGATAGAGGCTACCAATTTCCAGAACACGGTCTAAGGATTTTCAAAATTTAATTAAGTGTAAGAAAAGTGACAGCAAGTGTTTTAAAGAAATCTCCAGAAGACTAAATAATTAATCTGTTCTGCTTGACCTCTAACATTGCCTTTCTGCATTAGGATACCATCATCCAGTTTACTCATCTGTAAAATATTCCCAGATAGTGCTATCCTCTGTCACTTGGATGGTATGAGTGACTGATTCTGTTGAGGAGGTGTAAAGATAATAGTCAGTAAACCTCCGACATAAACCTGAGTCCTTTGCTTTCCCAGCCTTGATGTAGAAATGTCAAGAAGTTTGAGCAGCTTCTTGCCCATCTAATGTGAATGAAGTGGAACAAATGTATTTAATGTACTTCCTGCTGTGAACCAGCATGAGGCTTCAACAATTCCACTAAGGCAGGATGACTGTTTTTCAGCCTGGCTGTAAGGCTGTGTGCTCTCATGACAACACTAAATACAGTAGCATGGAATTAAAATCACATGGGGAGACAGCCACTTACAAAAAACTTGCAGCAAACAAAATAATTGTGATTACTTTCCCCTTAGGTGCAAACTTCCAGCTCTGCATTCGCCATACCTCTTCTCTTCAGGTTTCCAAATGTAATTACAAACCAAGAGTTTTAAAGTTTCCCACAACAAGAAAACCAAGTAACTGAAAAAGAATCTAGATTAGGACAGCAGTCAAAATATTGGGACTATGAAAAAGCAGAGCTTTGACTCCAACCTTATTAAAGCATTTTGTATCAGACTTGTTGCACACAACACAGCAACATTGTTAGTGATGGAACCAAATTACAGGCTCTTCATTCCCAGATGAATACTAACAAAAGACTTAGATCTCATTTTTTTCTCCCTCTATGAAATGATTTCAGAGTCACTGCTTCAGCTGGAAAAACAGAGAGCACTTCCAGGCTGATCTAGCTTAGTTGTTAAGTGCCTGAGGATTAAGGCATTTCCATGGAAGACTAGGGTCTGAGTGTTTTCGTTGAGTCTTAGACTAAATTCCAGGACTCCTCTCTCCAAGGAGAATGAAAAGTGCACATTAACCTCATCTTCCTTTTCCTAGATGAATAATATTTATCTATTCTGTAGAGTGCCTCCTTCAAATGAGCTTTATGCTGAACTCTGTGCTCTCCATGCAGGACAGGTATGTCCTGAACCAACCAACTGACCTCAAATTCTTCAGGCCTTTCTCTTCATCCCCCAAATCCCTGAGATGCATGAAGCAGTTCAGGCCATCAGTTCTGGCTAGATTTTGTAACTTAAGTTCACAGCAGTATGGAAAATTCTTGAGTTTCTAAATACCTATTGAAACACAGTTCAGCATTTGTTTTTTAGATTTCAAACAGATTATTTTAGATTTTTCTGTAGAAACCATAATTATTTTATGAAGCAGGATAGCTATATATCCATTTGTTGTTTTTGGCATTTCATAGTACATATGGTTTCAAAACAAAATTGGAAAAAAATCCTTCTGTCATGCCCAGCAGTGCTTACAACTTTGTATTGACTGGCAAATTAAATATCTGAGGTAGGGTTTATATCTACTGTCATAAATCAGTGTACTCAGATGCACCAGGTACCCCTGGTGACTGATCTCAACAGTTTAGATACTTGTCCTAGGATCGGATGTTTCCTGGGAGTACATCTCTCTTTTCATTAACTATAACCTATTTGAATCAGACGTCTAAAGTTAAAGAGGCTAATACCAAGTGAGATTAGTGCCACCCCAGAAGTGGGTGATTTGCATAGATCTTTCCCCTGCATGCTTTTCTTCCACGGTTCATGGTTAGTAGCTATCACATCTGACTCAAACAAACCACATTTTTACTTTTTAGTGCCTTAACTGTAGTAACTGTAACTTCAAATCCAAGACTTCCATGTGAAGCTTATGCTGCTGCTTACTTCATTAACTTAATCCTTTTCTTTTTTTCTATCTAACTTCAGTACCTAAGAGGAAAAGTCCCTTCCAAATTAGGAACTGTCCCAATAGCAGCAACAATTTGAAAATCACCATTCACAATATATAAATATACCAGTGCACATTCTACATATAATTTTTTCCCCAGGTTTTGCTTTGGCAGCACAGCACAACTGTATAATCCCCAGTTAAACTTTTCAGTTGCCTGGAATTTAGTGAATACACTGTAGTTCACTAGAAAGTTGAGCATGCCTCTTAAATTTTTTTATTGTCATGATTATGTAGCAACCATGAAATTTTAGTTAGACCCTAAGGGCATTCTCTAGAAATAAAAGACTTGGATGGTGAAGGTGAGTGTTTCCTAATTAACTCACATTGAATGCCAGAGGAGATAAGGCAATGTTGCTAATGCTGACTTGAGTTCCACAGGAAAGATCTCATGTAGTATTATTAAACTTTGACCTTTGCTATTTCTATTGTTTGACCTGAAGAAGTCAAAGCATAATGTTAATCCAGTCAAAGTACTTGAAGACATCACTTAATGACATACTGTGACATTTGTCCAAAGAAACTCTGTTAAGTAGAAGATGAATTTAAACAAACAATGAGAAAAATATATATCAGTAGATGGGAAGTACAGAATAAAGTGGACCAGAGAATTTAGCATTATAGCATTACTACACCTGATAAGCTATTATTTATCTGTGCTAAAGCTTCTATCAAACTTTTACCTTAGACATTTTATTAATTAAATTTTACTGTTAAAAGCTAAAGAAAATTATTTTTCTTTCACATACCACACTGTTTTAACTTACTAAAATTAATTTTGTCACTGCAAACAATAATAACCAATGCTGCTTAAAATCCTCTGCTTATTTATGCAGAATTTCAATCATGACTGCCAGGGTGCTAAATTTCTCACATGTTACATAAATATATGCATGTATATATATTTGTATGTGTGAGTGAATGCATAAATAAATATGCAAGGCGTAACTAATAATTTATCTACTCTGTAGTCTGTACTCTGCTTTTTATAGAACAGGCAGTGCAACAGATCTCAGATGAAACAAAACACATAGACTTTTCTGTTGCCATGCTTTATATTTTTATGCAGACTAAAAAGAATGTGGTAGGAAATTTTACTGGTAAGTGAATTGTTGGTAAGTTTTTGCATGTTCTGGAATTCTTTGTGGGAGTTCTTTCATTGATACAGAAAGCTAAAAAGGAGTTCTGTCACATCATTTCAAATATCACATATGCAACATTTTGGGTGTAAAAAGACAAGGGAATGTTTGCTAAAAAGTGTTCCAAATCTATCCTTCAAAGACCCCTTATCTTTCAATATCCCAAATATTGTTTACTCCTACCAACAAACATAGATATTTCAGTTGCTACATAATGAAAATATTGTATTTTAATTTCCCAAACACTTCCCCAGCTTTTTAAATAAATCTCATAAGATTATTCTTTGTCAAAATAATTTGTGTATAGAAGTTCATAGCACTGAGGCAATTTTTGCTCATAAATGCAGAAACTTAAAACTGAACAGTGGTACACAAATGAAATTACTTCTCCTGCTTTCTAATGGCAGTATTAAAAGAGGTTTCTCACTAATTTCCCTAATATTTTGTGTGAGTTTCATAAAATGTTAAGTTTTATAGTGTGTTGTGACTGGGAGTCATCGAGATTCCCACTGAAGTTAGACAGTCTAATTTCAGCTCATCTCTGATACAACTAATGTCTTGGAGAATCATTCTCTCCATCCCAAACTCTTCATATATATTTTAAGCAGTCAGAACACCTTCAAAATTTGGGTAATCAGATTCTTCATGAATATATATTTTTAATAGCTCCTCTACAAATATTCTATACTCTGCTATGTACAAACTTTAAAGTTCATGAGTTCACCAAAATTATTCATACAAATCAAACTGTTGTAGAAGCCCCAAAATGAATAAATTTGTATTTGCTATAATAGCAAAGTCAGATAAAGATTTCTATTTTGGCTTGCATTCAATATATGATCTCTTACTTTACAAGACATGTTTTTTCAACCTGTTGTAGTCATTAACACTGTATGATTAGCCAAATGCTCCACAGAGAAAACAAAGTCACCTCTGTCACAGGATTACAGGTGAGAAATTTCAGACAGACTGAGTATTTATGAGGCAATTAGATGGGTGTGGACTTCCTGCCTTTAAGAGCTTTTGTATCCTTACTTAGAGAGAAATCACTGTGCTGATAATAATGGTCTGTTTCAGTGTCAGACTTTCAAAGAGTACTGTACTATGTAATTCCTCCCACTAGTCTTTAGGAAATATGATGGTGTCACAATAGATGGTTTATGGCCTCACAGAGAGGACTAAAATAGCTTATCAGTAGTCCTATCACAGAATTTACAGTTGAGATATCAGTCTCCTAACTCCACGCATAAATGAGGGCAATTGTATCAGGATGCTTTTATGCTACTTCTCCTAGAAAAAGAGCTGTCACACCAATGCTGAAGCATTAAAGGAGAGGCTTGAGGCAGCAATAATACATGTATTTTTGAAAGCAGTTGGTGATACAGGGTGCTGATTCTACTCTGCCTTAGTCACACATCTTTTTCTCATCACCACCAGGTGTGTCCCTTTCAAAGCAGTATCTCAAAGCTGTTAACCAGTTGAATAAATGACATAATTCTGTCAGCATTTCCTTACTGAGGCTATTTCAAAAGCAACATTACAGTCACTTGGATATTTGCTTTATTAAAAAGACAAAGGAAGCACACATGGACACATCTAGGCAGAAATTTAAATGCAGCATTAAATCAAGAGCTTGCCTCTTAGGAGCTGCTAGATGGCTTCCGCCCCATCAGGGCTTCCAATGGGGCCCTCTGCAGCATGATGGAATGGGCCCAAAGGCTTTGTGGACACAGCCTCAGAATCACAGAAACAAGGCTGCCCATGCAAGGTGACATCTTGGATTACATCTATTAATGTGACAGAAGGAAAAGTTGCAGCTCCTTGCTCTGAATCGCTGCTCATGTGATTTCCTCAAACAACAAAATAGCAATACTAAATACTTTCAAAAACCTGCACATTTTTCCAATAGTATTTTCTAATCTCAGGATGGAAGCAGCGTGTGCTTTAACCAGCTGCAAGAAAAACAAAACCCATTTTCTACATACTGATTTGAACGTGACGTTATTTGTAGTTTCTGTCCTGAATTGGGAATATCACTTCAGTTATATGATACCTTACCATCATCCTTGTCAGGCACAATGGTAATGCGAGTGCTTGGGAATTCTGCACCAATTCTTCCACCCATGGGCATGCTCAGCAAAACATCAAAGGTCTCAGCCTCTTCATACAAGGAATCATCTATGATGACGATCCGACACATTTTTTCTCGTTCGTCTTTGTCAAAACGTAGAACGCTGTTGTGATCCTCTGGCCTGGATATGTAGTCAGAGTAGGAAAGCACAGAGGTTGGGGCAGTGCCAGATGCTGTTCCTGTGGCACGAAAGGAAAACAGTCACTATACATACCATGGTTATAATGATCTCCTCACAGAGGTGGAATTTTATTTTCATTATCTTTTAATTTCTGTTTACTTTTTGGGGATATGATGGGCTGTGGACTAGGTCAGAGGTTCATGGACCTGCTTCTGAGATCCATGGACAAACTACTTTACTTCTGTATATGATACAACGGAAGAGTGTGGTTCTTCAAATCATTTGCACCTTTTCAGGCAGAAGGAATATTGTCTCTCTCAAGAGACAGACTGACAAAATAGCCCCTGTGAGGACTATCATTTATCTCCCTTAGTATATTTTACCCATATTGAAGATACCAGTGGACTAGAACTGATGGAATTTCATGAAAACAAATTATTTGGATTCCAGATCACTTTACACAAAATACTGCTTCAGCCTTCCAGATGAAAAATAACAATAAAACCACAGGTGTAGGAACCCCATGCCCTGCACAGGTATAATTAGTAAGAGACTGAAAGGCAGAGGTAGGAGAAGTATGGCAATTAAGCAATATTATTTTCTATAATTTTTTTCAAGATACAAACAAGTGAAGGATAGCCTGGGCAATCACTGCAGTGCTTTCAGTTCTCATCACTTTAAGATATACGGGGCTGCATATAAAATCTTGCAAAAATATAAAGATCATTCACCTCTCCATGATGATTTTTAAACTGCGTTCAGTAACACTCTTAGATAGATTGCAGAGATTTTTTTGCAACATTTCCAGTTGAGACTGAAGATATTTACATTAAAAAGGTAATTAACGGAGTTATAAACAATTTTATTATAAAATAGATGGAATAAGTATTTTAAAATTTCTGTCTCTTTTCCACTCTTGCCATTTTTTTATTCTATAGTAGATTCTACTACCTTGTTGTGTGTAGCAGATGACCATCAGTTCCCGACTCACATCTCCACTTCTTCTGACTGGAATAAATAACTCACCAACATCTTCTTCAATAGTATACGTGGACTGAGGAATAAAGACTGTTGATTCTGCAAAGAAAAGAAGCTCATAAAGTCACACGTACATTAGTTAAGAGCATTTTTGAATTTTCCAAAGTGCAAGAAATAGCTGGCATTTATTGGCAATGCCACTAAATTGTAAGTAAAACCTGGAGGGTAAGAGAAGTAGAGTTTCTTAGTATTTCAGAAATGGAAAAGAAAATCAGATCATTAGGTCTGAATTCACAAGTCCTTATTAAGTGGTCTCTAATGTGACTGATTTGTTTATCTAGGGTTAGTGGTGCAAGACAGTGTTTGGAGAATTTGTTCACAAAGTCTATCTTTTTATTATTTCCATGGTATTTAATTATTAACCATTAACTCCAGAAGTATCAATCGCATAGCTCTCACACAGGCTGTGGTTCGCCAAGGCCATTCTTTAACTTACTGCATCAAGATAACCATGAAAATCATTTGGCATTGAGGAGCAAGGCTGAGCTCTTGACATCTTACTCTGACTTGGACATTTGATTTGAGTTGGTTACACTCCTGTTTTACTCAAAGGAGACCCAGCCAATACAGCCAGTGAAGTCTGAGGAGCAATCTCACCCTAAAATGTATCGTACCAAAGAATATCAGATTGTTTTTCAGGGAAAAACTGGCCAAGATGCATTCTGAACTCCTTCATTATTTTATACTCATATAATCAGATTGCTGGGTTTTATGCTGTTACTGTGATTCAGGATCAATTTTTTTCTCGTTCTCTCAAAAACTCAAGAACAAAAGGTAGCTACGCACATAATTATAAAGCACCTTTACAGTTTCATTAGTGTGACTGAAACAGAATATAATTCTGCATAACATCAAATTAAGTGGTATCAGCTGACTGTACAAAGCAAATTCCTCATCATTTCTCAGTACTTTGGCAAACAGTGTTCTGAAAATTGTCAGGTGACTTCTTTGAAAACATGTTCCAGGTTTTATTTCTCCAACTACTACTGGCATGACTTAAGGTCAAAAGCCTGCCTTAAAAATGCTGTAATTCAGGTTTGATAAGATCTAGACCACTCACTATTCCGGCAAGACGAAAACTCAATGTGAAAAATATCAAATCCCTACTTTTTTGTTTTAAAGTAAAGCAAAAGGCAGCACTAAAAAAAATCCCATTTCTTTCCTTCTATTTCTCCCTTTAGAATTTAGTTGGCAAAATGAAAAACTCTAACCTTCCAAAACATGCAGGAATCTGATTTATTCGGTTTCCTCTCTGTCTCTCTCTCTCTCTCTCTCTGTCTCATAGTTATTCAACTAGGAGTAAAATGGCACTATAAAATTTTAACAGACCTTACGAACAACATAAAAGCTTGGAGGAGAATGAGCTAGGCCATCACAGCTAGTATAAAAAACCACATCCCTAGGCAATCTATATTTGGAATAAAACATTAACTAATGTCCCATACACTAAGAGGCTGGTACAGCTTTCTGATCAAGCTCACAATTTTGATCCTAAAGCTAGACCATTCAAATCAATGATTTTTTCACTGGAAGCAGAATAAAACTTTTGATGGTTCCCATTCAGTGAACTTGGTAAACCCTGAGCTTCAAAAGACTGTTAGGAAACACAGTCCTTCCCCTCAAAGTTCTCTCTCTAGTTTTCCTGTAGATATTCCTTGATTTGCAGCTGTGCATTTGATTTTCTCCTATGCAATGTTACTTTATGTATAATTAATACAAATTCTCTGGCACTGTAAAAATTTTATCTTAATGTAAGAAATATAAAATACAGTTGTTTGCATAAAGAAGACTCAGCCAATTACCTTGAATTCTGCTATCTTACTGATCATAGAAAAGATAAAGAAATTTAACACATTTTCAAGTTATTTCTGTGTCTCATACATGCTGCTTTTCAAGTTAAGCACTATTTTTCTCAGTGACTAAATATGGATGTGAGATAAGCTCTGGTTTAACTTGCACTTGTAACTAGGAACTAAGACACCTCTGATAATTTCCATGCCCAACACTCTTCAAAAGTTAATTAGGGAAGACTATATAATTCAAGCTGTTACAGTCATCCAGGACTTAGAAAATTCTTAAGGACAGTTCTGTGTGACCACAGCCCACAGGCTGAGGTGCCTGGATGCAGCTGAAAAGATGCAAGGCAACCAGAGCATGCTCTACTTCTTTTTTTAACCTTTTAAAATCAGCTTATTTCTTCATTTATATTCAGGCATAATTTTATTTGTTCTTGACACAGCATGTGCTAAACTTGGTCTAATGAGCATTACACTTACTGAGCTTCTCAGCTTGATATTAAGGCCTAACTGATGCAAGTAGTTTGCTCCAAGACCCGAACTTTTTGGGACCAAGCAGCCTAGACTTTCCTGTACCATCCTCTCCCACATGAATTATCATGGCAGAGTAAATCAAGTCAGCCTCCAGCCAACTCTGCAGCTACATCCTGTTTGCAAACACACGTAATGGAAACCCTGTTATACCTAAAATGAAAACAAACCAATCCCCTAGAAATAACATATCACAAAAAAATGCAAGTATTTCATAAAAACATGCTACCTGAGTTAGCTATTCATCAAGCACTTAAAGTGATAGAGAAAAAATGGCTACCTGATGCCAAAATCTGTCTTCAGAAATATTCTGAGGACGGGTAACCTTTAGTATCCACTGTTACCCACAGTATTTGCCCTCCAGTTTATCTTTTGGTATAGCATATATTGACAGTACAGTTCTGGAAAGGTTCTCACCATCTCCTGGGTCAATAATTTCCACTGTGGATGCAGCAGGAAATTCCAGAATTGCCATGACAGGCTCAGAAAGAACAATTTGAAAAGACTCAGAATGTTCATGTTCGCCATCACTCAAAATCCGTACTCGCCACGTGGCTAAGGTTTGACCAGGATTAAACTGCACTTGCTTCTGGGCTTTTCCTCTGAAGTCTTTATCTTTCTTGGCAGTACCATCTTTGGTGCTAATACCTGTTGAAATCAGAAATTCAGGTCGTTAAAAACATCACTGGTAATTTTTCTCCCATTGTGTCATCTTTAAAAAACATGTAGAAAAATATACTTTTCACAGCCTGGGAACATTCAAGCTAAATCTATTACTCTTGATCAATTTTATATTGGGTGTCACACACAGAGATGGAAAAACACTACGTTCTCTTAAGTTACAGTCAAGTTTCCATTTCCCCATAATTCAATTATGGATGTCCGAAAGGGACAACAGATTTTTCTCTCTCCTTTTAGCCCTCTGGGCTCTCTTCTTTTCCAGAACATCTAAATAACATCCTGCCCGAAACCCTAGAAAATATTTATTTTTTCTTAGAAAAAAATAAAAACACCCCTGGAAAGTTCAGTCTTTAAAGGGAAAGCTAAGGAAAACACAAGGACACAAAGGAAAATATACTGAATAAAAATGAAAGAAGATGCAAACCCTGAACCACTGGTCTCATTGCCATTGCCATAAGCATTTTAAAAAACTATTATCCTCTTATTTCAGAGTTTGCATGACGATCATTAAGTTCAAGTGAAGTTGAAGCTGCAAGTTCATGGGATAAAATTCAAACAACTCAATCCACAGAGGTGACACAGGCCTTCCAGCCTCAGATTCAGCCTGCTCCAAAACAGGTTTTCACAGGCATTTCATTCACAGTTTAAGGCTGTCTGACAGACCCTCACGTAAATTAGACAGTATTTCAGAACTGTCTCCAACTCACGCGCTTGGCCTGGTTTAAATCACGCAGTACCACTGAAGTCTTAAAGGCTCTTCTCAGGTTTTCAGAAAAAAACCTTAAAACTTCTCCCTTCTCTTACTGTTTCTTCCAACTGCATTATTTAATGTATTGAAACACATCACCTTTCCCTACAAACCTTGCTTTTCTGCCTTCAGGCTTCTGCCCTTGTCCTAAGTCATAGCCAATATTTTACATAACCTATGGCACTGCATACGGACCAGAAAGCCCAGTAAGCATCTTGGCCAGTATCTTTTATGTTCTTTCCAACGCTGTAATTCCATTTGCAGGATTAAGGTAGTCGGAGGCAAGTTATTCTGGTTTTGCTGAATTTTCAGTCAGCTCAATTCTGAGACTGACCTTGAATCCATGGGTAGAAAATTTCATAAATACTCTATCTGAAGGATCAGAAGCCACATCAGTATCTTTTATTCACTATAATTATTAATTTAAACCATACATCCTTAACTTTGTATTTAATTTATCTCTTCCATTCATTTTCTTTCTTTAAAAGAAATATATTATCAAAGTTAGTTCACTGTTCAAAATGGTCTTTTAAGTTAGATCCTGTCAGTTAAGGTCTATATCCCCTAGATCTCATGCCAAAATAGGTGTCCCAACTGTATCTCACTACCTGAAACTCAGATTTTTAATCAGAAAAAGCACTAACCAGAAACTTGCCAGGCAAATGCTTACATATCTCTGCAAAAACAGCTTTAAATTGAGTGTTTTCTCTAAGCAGTGTAAGCTCACCATAGGTTTCAATGTGAAACTGTACAAGGATAATGTTCCCTGGTGCAAATGCATCAGAGGATGGGAACAGATCCAGAAGCTAGAAACAGGTGTGAGGTTGCAGAATGTGATAACACAACCTTTTTTTCACCTTTTCACTCCCCAGACACTGCAAACAGTTTTCAACACCTCCTGTATCAGCCTCAGTTGACTGCCAACACTGAATGAAGAAAACGAGCCTAATGCTTGTAGCTGCTGGTCAGACCAGCTCACAATAGCCTTCCTGGAAAAGGATATATGTTTATTGTTGCCTTTCCAGTTGCTACAACTGTATTTTTTCAATACAGGGAAAAGAAGATCTGGACAGGAACTGTGTTCTGTGAAACGAATAAACAGTGGTATCAATCAAACCAAAGACAGAAGGAGTGTGTCTTGGGCTGTTTATTCAAAAACTAATTGCAGAGGACAAAAAAAAATCACAAAAGGGAGAATTTCACTATATAACTAAAGAAATCATATACACAGCATAATAAAAGATACACTCTAATAAATAAACATATTCCTTTGAATATAGTTTGTTTAGCCTGAAACAGCAGCAATATGATATAGTTGTAGTGATACATTATATCAATTGGCAGGGCAGTGATTTATAGAAGCAACTGATAAGGTTAGAAGTGAACTTACTTATAAAAGAGGTTTCTCCCAGGTAACCTCTCCGTTTAAGAACAACATCAAGATACTTGGAGTCTTCATTTACTAAGTAATACTCCTTTTCTAAGGAGATCCATGCCCAGTTTAGGCGAAAATGTTGATTCTTCAGCTTATTGCCTCCTGCAAAACAAAATTATAAAGATATAATTATAACCTTTCTTTTTTGCTAAAGATTACTTTGTCTTTTGAGGTTAATGCAACCTTGTATCCCGGGTAAGATGTGTATCTATCTGGATATCACAATCCAAAGGTTTTAAAGATTTAAAACTAAGAAATAACAAGTAAAGAACTCAATCATAATACATTTGCTACACATACGAGTAAATTTTATCTTAGATGCATACAAACATAGTACCCTAATTTTCTTATTTCTCAAGAGAAAAAGATCAAGAATTAATAAAATTGTATTTGGGATGCCTTCTGTATATCATTCTAATGGATGTGTTTTTTATTACTCTAGAATCCTTTAAGTTCTATAGCAATAACAAAATAAGCTGTTCAGCTCACTGATGGCTGATGCTCACTCATCAGCTTCTGGGAACGCTGGCCTGTGTGGGCGACTGTAGTCTGATTTCCTTCCCACAAGGTGCTGCTACAGAACAAGGTTTGCTCAGGTAACAATTGTCTTAAATGTGCAAGAAATTTCCTTTAGAAATTAACACTTCCGCACGCAAGCCAGTGAATAAAGTAATTCCTCTGAACAGCAGAGAGACATATCTAAGTATTTAAATTAATTCATGGCTTAATTATTGGAGGAAGAGACAAATGAAGGTTGGTTTATCCCTTCCAGTTTCTTCCATTTTTGAAAAATGAGGCAGCCACTGCATATGCTTTCCCTCTGCTTCAAAGATAAGCCTCTATGCTTCTTTATTGACCTGCCTACCAGAAAAACCCAGGAACTGCAGTTGTGCAATCTCACGTGGAGGCAAAGGTACTGTGTAAACGAAAGGAGGGAAATGGTTACTGGAGTGTCTCCCTGCACTCCTCACCCTGCTCCTTTCTGCTCTTTTGATCCCTATTGTTACTGGCACAGGGGAAGGCTACAAACACACATATCCAAAACTAATGAGCACCGCAGAGAGCCAGCAGCTATAGTGTTACAGCAGTCACTACAACAGCACTCACATTAGGTTAGCCATATGTTATGTCTTCCCATTACTTTCTGGGGACAAATGTAACAGAATATGTCTTGTTCTCTAATCCAGTGAGAAAAGCCATTTGTGTGCCATCTTGAACACACTGCCCAATTTGACCATAATTTAGCAGAAGGATAAAAGTTTCTGAGATATAAAAAGGATGGAAATTTACTGTCTGTTAGAGGAGAGAGAACTTATTAGGACCACTAGTGAGAAGAAATACTGATGCGTGAGCTTACTATAAATGACAATATCAGATATTTGAAACTACCCACCTAAAGGCAAATTTTCTAGCAGAGTTTGAATCCTTTTAGAGAAAAGATATTCTAGCTAGAGGATAGAAAGCAAAAGAAAATCTGGCATAATTTGTTCTCTTATCCAAAGAACTCAAGGTTAAATGGACAAAGGGACACAGTCTACATCTTACATACAGGTCTCTTATGAATGAAATTTAGGAAGAAAAAAGGACAAGAAAGCCAATAAAAAAGATTTAGTATTGTCTTCACCTATTTCTTGCTTTCAGCTGTTTCTTTCTATTTTTTTCCTTAGCATAAAAAAACCCCCAACAACCAAACAAAAAAAGTATTACAAGGGGGGTTACAGCAAGCCTCCATTTTTACAGACTTACTTCTGTCTCTGAAATAGATAATATTCACTGTTTAGAGTGCACAGTACCAAAACCATCAGATTTAAAATTTTAAGAAAAGAATGTAGGTATTTTAGACCTTTCTGTCTTCACTTTGTGCTTTTTTTTCATGTTCAGAAGACATGTTTTCTAATTTATACAATCTGTTTCACAGTCCACTGTCCCAAAGAATAAAACCACTCTTATTATTATTATTAGCTACTACTGCTACTACTACTACTACTATTATTATTATTATTCTTACAGACCTCTGACAAAAAAGAGAAAGAAGCATATGATACACCTTATCTAATTTCAGGTATTTATTTTGGGGCCAGAAATCCTAAACTTTCTTTACAGCCAAACCCAGGAAGAGGCATTTTGTAAGGCTATGACTTAATTTAGGCATCTATTTTTGAATGAGATTAGCTTTGCCCCGAATTATGCAAAAATACGTGCATTTTTCCTCAGCAGCTTTTAAAAACTCCTGTTGTGACCCTTTACATTGTAGACACTTTTATTATGGCCATCTAATCCTGGGTAAGATGAATTCCCCCATGCCTGATCTGGGTAAAACTGCTACAACATAGTAGAGCCAAGCACCACACAAACATAACGTCTGTAAAGAATATTAAAAGTATGGCTCTTAGAAATTATAAAATCTCATAAATAAAATTGTACACGCCAGCTTAATTTGGTTCACTATTAAAATAAGCATCTGCCCTACAATAATATTTCTATCAGCAGATGGATTGTGCACTGCTCCCTAGCACTGCCCTCGGGCACAGCCAGACATTTGGCTGCTGGGCAAATCACTAAGCTCCTGTACCCCAATGACAGTTTTGCTTTTATTCCTCTCCCAGGCAAGTGCTGGCAATACAAATACCTCAGAAGACCGGAGAGGGAAGCCATTACTTTTAAAACTATGCGAAAGGAAGGAGGGCAGTGTTAGAACAAGGTAGATCCAAAGTGACTTTGCGTTAATGAGACGTGTTTGGCAAGATGCTGCTGAAGTGAGGCGTGAAAACTTGTTTCCTGAATTTTGCCAGAGATCAGAGTGCAGCAGTGCTAAATCAGAAGATGTTAGAAAGGATGTGATGCCGTGAGATATTCATGGGAAATGAGATGGCAAGAGCTGTGAGACACATTTGAAAACTTTGTAAGGAGTTGAAGGTAAGGATCTAGAGTAAGGTGAATCACAAAATAACTTCATGACTGACTGAGGCTTTAGAGGACAAAACCCTCTGAAAAAGTTTGCCTGCATATGACAAGTCAAAGACAGATGTAACCTGGAATTGGTCTTTATAGAAGTCCTGTCAGCGAACTGTTTGCCTGTTAGAAAACACTGATATATTATTTTTGCGTAGGTCATCAAACAAGAAATTCCTAAAAAGATCAAGTCATCTGGAAAAACTAGTTTCAGTTACACAACATGAAAAAAAGAGGAGGGGGAAGAGGACTTGGTCAGTCAACTGCTTGACCATCAGAAAACAAATATCCTGTAAAACTGCCTTAATTTCACATGAAAATTGCAGAAGTGAAATGCCTAAGTAAACCCAGCACAAAACATACGCCACTAGAAAGTTTTGAATTGACTTTAACAATGCATAAGATAACCTAATGATTTTACCCGATTAGAAACTCTTTAAAACGCTTCACCTTTATAAGTGTCTTTCAAGTACACTAAAATAGACCCAATCACTAAAACAACTTGCTGAACTCTGCACCATCCTGCACTCTATCTGCCACTGTAACTCAATATATTTGCAGAACAGCCAAAACGAACCCACTAAACTAGCCCCTAGTGATTAGAGACTAAAACAATGCTTTCTCTGACTTCTCATGAGAAAACACACGCTTCCCAGCATTATGGACTTAGCTTGCCTGGAGTATAATTGCTGGTATCCAATGAACTGCAGACAGTTTCCATCTTTCAGTAGTTTCTGTAACTCCTTTTTTCTTCTGTTTTATGTCTACCCCCCAAGAAACAAGTTGGAAGGGCCACATTTGCCAGGGCTCAAAATTAGCAAATGCCTAAAGTCACGTCACAGAAGAAATATCTGAGGAATACCATGTAGCTGCCTTGTTACAAAAAGGAAGGGGAAGTGAGAGACAAGACGTGAATGTCAAGGTTAGCTCGTGCGTATTAAATCTGGATCCTTGTAAAATTTAACTAAGCGTCACTAAGGATGTCTCCAAGTGCAGTCTGCAGATTCATGCTGGGTTAATTTAAAGAATTCCCAGTTCAAGTCTATGTCCAGTTCTCCTGCAGGAGGTTAACTGGATTCTGATTAAGAGATTAATTGACTTTCATCAACAAAAACTGTGGAAGCAAATACGCACTGGCTCTTCAGCCACTTCATTTCATATCTTTAAACTAATTTCAGTGTAAATCAGCTCTGCGCAAATTAGTTCACCAAGAGCCAGGATACTGTCACTCTATTGGCTGAACCAAGAGAGTATGAGTTTTCAAAGGATAGAGCAAAGTGGATAAAGAGAACCCAATCTGAATCATCAAAAAAGATGCTGGAGCACCATGTACAAGTACTGTGTACTTGCTTGAAAGCCTTTATGGATATTAAGTACTTAGTTTGTAACTGATTTCTAGGGAATCCAGAAGATCCACTTGCTGGTTTTGGATTCTGTGCTGTAAGCAAGGGACTATCTCTGCAGATGACCACTGCTTCTGAGCAGAAAAGAACTCAGAGTCAACAAGTTCAGTATTTCCAGTGAATAATCACTCCTGGCAAAACACAGTATGTTTTTGCTCAGGTCCCAGAGCACAGGAACCAACCAACGGGCTCCTGTTCCATAAAAGGTGAAGACAAGAGATCTGTCTTAGAGATCCTTACAAGAGATCCTCCTTAAAGGTAGGATTCATATCATCTAATGTTATCCTATAAAAGGTGTATGTTTCATTTAAGCAAGCTGTCTAGGCACAATGAATGGAAAGAACTACACCTCCAGGAACTGCAGGTACATCTGATATGAACAGCTGGATCACCTTCTGGAAAGATCTGACCCACTCCATTGAATGTAACGTGAGTGTGTTCAATCCACCAGTCTATATGGCTAGCTAAAACTCAGTTAAGTTGTCTTCTTGACAAAGGAGGGTCCTGAAATTATAAAATTTCAATTTTATAAATTATTTAATAAATTAAAAATTTATATAATTTAATAATTTAAAATTTTATAAAATTATAAAATTAAGATCCTGAGAAAACTCAAAGACACAACTGGTCCTGAACTGTAATATGGTAAACTTGTAAATTCAAACACTTTAAAAGTAATGTTTGGAATATTTAAACATAGCAACAAAAGAAATCTATTTAGTTTAGAAGAACCATTCTGTTACTATAAAGTTATTTCCATGCTGTCATTAAACTAATTAGCACTTTGTGTAGCACTAACTAACTTTGCATGAGAAAATTAATTTAAATTGCCTTGGGAGTATTAACAGAGAAAACCCAAACATACCACTCAAGCTGTCATGTCTATCATTAAACAATGCCCATATTACCTAAAGCACAATAAAAGATCCACACCCTGTACCTCCCTCTGAAGGAAAAAAACACCACCTGGATTAGTTAAGGTTTCATACATGCATGGCCTGCAGCAACAAGTAAATTTATTAGATATCTGACAACACATTCTTAAAATAAACTTAATAGTTTTCAGGTCTCTGCTTACTAATTTGTTTTGTGGCGCCAGACAACTTCTCCCAAGAGGCTCCGGCTGGATTGAAGCAAGGTTCCTTTCCTCGGCTCACAGAATAACGGGTTTAGCTCACCCAGCTTAGTTACTGTCACACAGGGGACTTCTCTACTACATCCGTAGTGCCACACATGTATTAGCCCACAGGAAAACTGCTTTCATTTAAAGCCTACTCAGACAAAGTGCTAAATCTGAGGGTCATGGCACATCCTAAGCCCCAGTCAACTTACGAGTAATAACAGAAAAGTGTATTGCAACCTCACAAATGAAAGACATGACAACAGAACAGGAGCCAGGAGAAATATAATTACAATCAAAATATTATCTCACTTCATATTGTACTAGTTTAAGAAATTCCTCTATTCTGGGAAAAGAATAGACCAATTCCCCTTTCATTAAATTACATTTTCATTTAGAACCCACTACTGCAAACTCCTACATACAAGCCTAATATTTCACTGCTTGCATGAGAAAATCATTCTCCTGCTTAAAACCAGGGTGCATGAGTGGGTATCATCTGAAACTGAGGCCTCTAATCTTTCACAATGAATTTTAACTTGTTTTTTTGTTACAAATTGGCAAATTTCCTTGAAGAAGAAGTAATTGAACTTTTCAACTCTAGCTGTTGAACACTGTCTTTGCAGAAAATTCCTCTCCATTTCCGATCACAATCCAAATTCATAAATCTTAAATTTTACAGACTTAAGAGGAAAATGTATGCAAGAGGGATTAAAGAGGTTGTTGTTATTTGCAAAACCTACTCTAAACAAGTTGGAATAGTGTTCCCATTTTATCAACTGGACTTGCTATAACTCACTGAGCACTGATACAAAAAACATTCTTTTAACTCTGTGTCAAAGTGATTGAACTGGTTTTTGTTATTAAGAATTTACTTCCAGAGACTTGAATTTTGGTTCCTTTTCTGTTCTGGCAGTACAACAAATAAAATGCCCGACTGACTGGAGCAGAACAAATGTCAGGCAGGTTCTTTTAACATTTATTTTTAATTCACTTCAGAGTAATTCTCTGAAGTACCAGGTAATCTCAAATACTTAACTTTTAATATTATTTGACTAGAGAAACTCCTCTATGGTGCCTTTCATCCTTTTTAAGCTATGTCAAACCTGTAACCTTTTGCAGGTGATTTAGTCCTGCTCAGCAAGGGCAGATTAAAAAACAGAAAACACGCAAAATTTTGATATAAACAAGAATAAAAAGGGATTCCTTTTGAAGTCACTAACTTTACTTAAGATAAGCCTTGCAAAGTAGTCAAAGATATTAGCTCTGCTGAGGAAAGAAATATTTTTGCATTAATATTTAATTTTTTTATATCATGACCAATTTTTTAGTGTTACTTGAGGTCTATCCTAAGGGGCAGAACTGTATATTCCTAAGGCAGTAATTATAATATATTCCTGTATTATTTTATCTGAAATTCCCATGTTGCAGTCACAATGTCTATTGTAAGATGGAAAAAAAATAAAACTAGAAGAAACCAAAGATTCCTTAAAAGATTCAAGCCAAGATGTCAGAAATCTGTTTAAATATTTTTAAAAAGTTCACAAAAGTACTTCAGAAATGAAGAGTAGAGTTGAGAGTCCAGAATAATATGAATATTGTGAGTTTTCCAAGAGAGAAGCTCAACAGACATAAAGCAAAGGGACAGGGGACAGAAGTGACTGTGAAATTATGACAACTCAATCTTGACAGTATGTTGCTTCCAACACATCATTTCCCTCTCCCTCTTCCACTCTGTATAAAATCTTCCCTTATACTTTGAGAAAAGTCATTAAATTAAAATCAGCAGTAGAAAAATTGCATCTTTTAGATCGAATTTGTTTTTGTTATACAACAGATTTTAACAACTTGTTTATGTACGGTTCACATTTTACTCAGCTTGAAAAGAGATTACTGTTTCAGCTATTTAGGTTGATATGGCATCACTCAAACTTCTGAAATATCCTTGATGAAGATTTCCACCACTGCTCTCCCACATGTATTGAGAGATGAAAATCCTTTAGCTTTTTCCCAAGGGCCAGGGAGGCAATGTTTTTCTTAAGTCCATTTCCCACCAAATTTGCTGGCCATCCCATACAGGCAGGTAAAGGCCTGGGTATCTCTGGTCTCAAGTTTACATTTTTTGCCTTAGCGTTTGTACAGAAACATGCAGAGGTGCGACCACAGCAGTTTGAACTTGCCAGCCAGCACAAATGTTCATCAGGTTTTAAAGAAAGCTGTCTCCCACCCTTTCTTGAAAGGGAGCTGCATAGCGCTCACCTGCTGGGACATGACCTCAGCCTCCCACGTCACTGCTGTAGCTGCTGAGGTTGCTGAGACACAAACCAGGGCAGGTCCCCGGGCTGCAGCGCCATGGGGGGCACTTGGGAAGGCGCTGGGAAAACTCTCGCCTGCAGCAACCTGAACGATGTTGATGACACAGTGCTGAGCTGTCATCACCTACCTCCTCCTTTCGGCTGGGGGTGTTAAACTTGTTATTTTAAACTGATTTCATGGCTGCTCAAAATATTTATTTTCTATCCCCCACTAAATCTGACAGTGCCCTTGCTACCTGTTAGGATTTCTGCTTCTTGTAGGATGCAACAGCATTCTGGAGGTCCAGTGGCTCAGGAAACCCATTCCAGGAATGTCACAGAAGCCCCATGGACCGCAGGGCCGTGAACAATAGTTGTTGGACACACTTGTCTCTCTCTTTCCTACCCATGTGTAGTCACAAAAACCATTTTCTCCCCAGTCTGTCATCACATGCCCTTCTCGGGGTAAATACAGTAGCTGCTTACACAGACATATAATACAGGCCAAGTCTTCCAACCTTTTTTTTTAAGGTTTCCTTTAACATTATTCAACAACTAGAGACATGCCAGCCATGTGTGTCAGACAAACTCAAGCACAGTTTGGAGCACAGGGCAGAGGTGAGAAGATGACAAGGCTCACTGGTTGCTCAGTAGGATTAACAGGACATCTCAGATGGAATCACCCTCGGCAGCCCTCCGGCTGCGCAAGTATAGATGGTTACAGAAATCCTTCTAGTTACTGATTGCCATAGAGCTACCTGTGAAAACCTCTGCCCTGAATGTCTTTTAAAGATACTTCTTTCTGTTCTTACCCTAATTCTAGAAGAAAATGGATGCCATAATCAGCAGGATTGATTAATGAGAGGTGCATAAGAGGTGCATAACTTACAGGATTTCTTTCTCTGTTCTAGAGGATCAAACAGGTGTGGATATGAATTGAGTTTACAGCAGAAAGTGGGATGGCAAAGGTATTAACCTTCATACAGATAACTGTGCAACATATAAAATGTCACTGATTGCTGGGCCTCTGACACCTCTGGAAAGATGTACATTTCAGCCCATCTATGAAAGCTGAGTGACCAGCTGGTCAGTTTGAAAGTAATACACTGCTGATCCTCCTGTACAAAACAATCTATGCCACACATTCTAAAGAAAAAATATGGCAGGGACTCCTTATTTAGAGATAGAGCTGAAAAGTTATGTGATCCATAACAAAATCTCAATCCCTCTAACATTTGCACATACAACTTTACTCATACAAATGCCCATACCCTTGCTAAGTCAGATCCTTAACTTCCTACCTGCAATAGGTTTCTCTGCACTAGAGAAATTTTCCTGCTTTAACTCTACTGGTCAGTCCCATCTTGTCACTTGGAAGGGTGGACTCTAACCTTAAGCCTTCCAAAGAAGTGCCTACTACATTGCCTATTTAAAAAAATCACTTGTCTGTCTAGGACACTGTCTCCTGCCTTTTCAAAGAGGGAAAATATTGCTAATGTCATTTGCAAGGTTGCACTGGGTGTGGCTGAGATGGAGTTCATTTTCCCCCTAGCAGCCCTCACAGTGCCATGCTTTGCACTGTTGTGGATAACCAGTGTTTCGGCTCCTGCTGAGCAGCGCTGGCACAGTACCAGCACTGTCTCTCCAACATTCCGCCATCCTTCAGTAGCCTGGGGGTGGCAAGATCTCGGCAGGGGACACAAATAGGACAGCTAATCCAAACTGACCAAAGGGATATTCTCACTAGTCTCCTCCTACAAAAGCAGGGGCTTCTTGCCCTTGTCTCCATCTCCTATGGTGGAACACTCCAAAAATTGTTGAACAGATGAAACCAGATGGTTTTTGACTAAATGGAACAAAATGTTTGAAACTAGATGAAATTTAAGGTCCTTTTAAACCCGAAACCATTCTATGATTCTTAAAACTGAGTGCTGTAGTCCAAAGGAGGTCTCACAGTAAGTTAAGTCACTTTTAACACTTTAACTCAAATATTTCAAGAGAACATATTGTGACCTTGAAACATCTTTGTCCAAACATATTTCTAATCCTTCGGACATGATTCTTACCTCATGTTAATAAGTTAATATAACTCTTAGATTTCTTAGCTGCTGAGATATAAGCAATACCTCTCTTCTTCACCTCTTCACATAATCAGTGAGTAAGTTCTTGGGAGGATAATGAGGCTAATTCAGTCTAACATAACCATGGGAAAGCACTTTCTTTTCACTTTCTAGTTAATGAGCAACTTTCAGGATAAGTTTGATAAAGGTCCTTATGTTAAAGAACATTGGAGGGAAAAGTGACATGAAATGTGTGTGTACTGTCTCAAAAACTACCTGCTCAGTGCAGACACATTTGCTCTAGTATGAGCTTACATTAAAGAGGCCTACATTGTAGTTCTTTTCTTGAACAGGCATTTCAATCTACAGTCACCGAGATACCTTAACATGCTTTTGCACATGAACATGGGGGCAAGACACAGTATGTGCATTCTGTTAGAGCCACACAAACAAGCTCCAGTTGAGCAGGTACCTCTTCATGGCACAAAGGATAAGGCCACATGACTCAGCCCTGCCAGAGGCAAAGCTTTACCAGTTTGATGCTCTGCTGAGCCTTCTCAACCCTGCTGATTCCTGAGATAGTTCATTAAGCTCTGTCTTGAGTAGCTCAGTAAGGGACTATGTTGCTCCATAGACAGAAAAAGTTTTGGGTAGAGGGAAATAAACAAGGGTACATTTTATCTCAGGTTCTCTCAGTGTTTTTTGACAGTGCACTCTACAGGTTGTTGGACACACTTGTCTCTCTCTTTCCTACCCATGTGTAGTCACAAAAACCATTTTCTCCCCAGTCTGTCATCACATGCCCTTCTCGGGGTAAATACAGTAGCTGCTTACACAGACATATAATACAGGCCAAGTCTTCCAACCTTTTTTTTTAAGGTTTCCTTTAACATTATTCAACAACTAGAGACATGCCAGCCATGTGTGTCAGACAAATTTCACAGCCAGTTTTCACACCAGTGTCCTCAAAGGGCACTGCTTTCTCACATTTTGATAAGCAGAAGAGTTATTTAAATCTACTGGAGAATAGGCTGGCAAAACTCATGGCATGAAAGTGGGCCTGGACTTTCATTCCGACTATGCTTAAACTTTTTCTTCCTAAGAGATCTTGAGAACAAGATTTGGATAATACACTCTACAGGAAAGCTACAACTTTTTAGGTTAACTCTTTGCTCCCTTACCAAGTATTGCTACAAGATCTGAATAAAAGAAATGTTATGGAGAAGCACATGGAAGTTTGACATAAAAGCGTATTGATTTGTACTACACGTAAGTATACATACATATATATATATAATGATGAAAATATTACAGATTAACAGTTGAAATTTGAGGATATCCCATTATGGCTATACTGTATTTCAACTTTAAAGTAAACATCCAGTCTCTTCCCATATCATATAGTGCTGAGTGAAGCTGACTTTATAAAATCTAAATTTCTGCTGACACCAATCAAATTTGATGATAAAATATGCCCTGTCACTTAGTGTTCTTGCATATCCACTCATTGCAAAACAAAAAAAACCAAAACCACAAATCCATATTAATAGAAATAGGGCAAAACTTAATGTGAATTATTCCTGTGATATTCTAAATGCTCTCTGCAACCTACTATTTAATAGCTTGTACAGTTATTTTATCTATGGTTGACACACAAGTGAACCCCTATAAATATATATAAAGTCAGCAGTAACCAAGTATTCTGTGGAATTTTGTAAAATGTTTCAAAGAATCATAACGTAGCATGATGGCAAGAGAACTAAGTCTGATACGATGCAGCAGATTGCTGCAGATCTTCTTGAGACAAGAAGGCTCTGCAGAGGGATTTGGACAGGCTGAATTGATGTGCTGAGGCCAGCTCTGTGAGGTTCAACAAGTCAAGTTACAGGTTTTGCACTTGGGTCACGACAATCCCATGTAGCACTACAGGCTGGGGGCAGAGTGGCTGGAAAGTGACCCAGAGGAAAAGGACCCGGAGGTGCTGGTTGACAGCAGCTGAAAATGAGCCAGAATGTACCCAGATGGCCAAGAAGGCCAATGGCATCCTGGCCTGTACCAGCAATAGTGTGGCCAGCAGGACCAGGGCAGTGATTGTGCCCCTGTACTCAGCACTGGTGAGGCCACACCTCAAATCCTGTGTCCAGTTCTGGGCCCCGCACTGCAAGAAGGACATTGAGGTGCTGGAGCGAGTCCAGAGAAGGGCAATGGAGCTGGTGAAGTGCCCAGAGAGTAAATCATATAAGGAGTGGTTGAGAGAGCTGGGGGTGTTTAGGCTGAAAAGGAGGAGGCTCAGGGGTGACCTTACCACTCTCTACAACTGCCTGAAAGGAGGTTGTAGCAAGGTGGGGGTCGGCCTCTTCTTTCAAGCAGTAGTGACAGGACAAGAGGAAATGACCTCAAACTGTACCAAGGGAGGTTCAGGTATGACATCAGGAAAAAATTTTTTACGGTGAAAGGGTATCAGGTATAGGTTGCCTGACGTGCTGGTAGAGCCACCATCCCTGGAAGTGTTTAAGAAATGACTGGACATGACACTTAGTTGACATGGTGATGTTCAGTCAAAAGTTGGATTCTATAATCTTGGAGGTCTTTTCCAACCTTAATGATTCTATGATTGTACAATTCTGTATTTGAGTCAATACACAAAATTTTCTGACACTTAATAGTCAAGAAATCTGCATTATTTGGGTCAATAATAGAACAGTGAAAACTTTCATTATTTCCCTATGAAAACAAAATAGTGTGTCAAGCAAATAGCTTAGAGTGCTTAGAGTTCTTTTGGAGACATACTCAACAAGGTATAAATCTCTTGATTGTAGTAAGTATAATATTTATATGTTCTAACCTATGCCAGAATATTATTATTAATACAGGAGAAGAAAAATGATAAACATGCATGTTTTAGAGAATATTATTTCTACAATTCCCTCCATTCCTAGCATTTCAGCACTATACTGCAAACACCAACAGTGAACTCAAGGCCAGCATTCATTTCTATGGTTTGAATCTGCTCAACAGCCAGTGTGAAGTGCAATCATCAGCAAACAATGCAGTATGAATATTAGTTTATAAGTTAACATGAGTTAACAGTACGAGTTAAGACCAATGTATTAAGGGTAATTTGTGTGGAATATGGAGAATATAATTAATGCTAAAAAGTTTTACACCTGATATGCTCAAATGATTGACACCACATTTTTTGACCATGGAGATTTACATTTTTCATATAAGTTTTGGAAAGAATCTGAATTTCTTCCCAGCAGCTATGTATCCTATGTTTTCAAGAAGCCATGTGCATTTCACCTGATGAACTTAAGCCATCTTTCTTTGCACATAGTTAAATTAATAAAGACAATTGAGGCACACTACTTTCATGGAATACTCTTTAATATGTTCCTACACTGCAAGTCTCTTTCCCTCTCTTTCTCTCTCTATATATCTTAAGCAAAAGAATTATATATGTATACATAAGTCCCTATAGATACATACATGCAGACTTATGTAAGAATGCACACAGCCTGCACACTCAGCCGAACTTCACTGAGTACAGCGCCTTCACTCTGTATTCAAAATCAGTCGCATTCTGCAGCTCTGTTGAAGCAAATGAAGCAACAATTGCTCATTAGGATAAAGACCTGGTCCACAGTTTTTGTGCTTCTCTGACATCACAGAATCCCTTGTAGCTGCTTACCAGTGATACTCACTTCATATCACCAACATAAATGGGAATAAATGTGCTCACAGCACCACACCCACAAAAATTTACCTTTTTTTAAACGTTGAAGTTATGCATTGGGATTTATTTTTCGTTTTACAGAGAATTCAATCTTCATGCAGGGCTGGAATAACCTATGTAACAGGCTGAGGATTAATTCTTTTTGGCTGTTTAAAATAAATCAGTAACATGGATAATAATATTACAATTATGGATAGTAATAGTATTTTGCTGGATGAAGCGAAGTGAAATATACTGCAGATCTCCAGAGTAATTTTTTATGTATTAATGGTTCCATTCTACCTGACTCACACTCCAATCCCTGTAAGAAGCAATTCCAAGAGCAATTCTTCATGAACTTTGTCCAGGACTGCAGCAGGCTCCCACAGCACACACAAGAGAAATCAGTTCATACATTTTCCCAAGACATGTAATTAAAACTTCGCATTCTGTCAGTAAACCAAGACTAAGCAGCCTGTTCTGACGGGAAAAATACATTCTGTGAAAACAACACAGTAATGTCAGGCATTCTCTCCTACCTTCAATGCTGCATTTCGGGCTGGTATAACTCACTGACCTTTCTTCTCCCATTAGTCAGACTTTTACCTGCAGCTGTGGACACTGCTGGTTCCATACAGCCTGATTCAATGAAAATACCCCAGTAAGTAAAGAGACTGTGGAGATCAACGTTCTGGCAAAAAAAACCAAAAAGCGATGGCTATCCTGACCAGGAAACTCTTTTTGATGTCTGTGGAATTCCTTTATCTATTCTCTCCACTCAACTTCTATACTCATGCTACCCTTTACTGGAATAACACCACTTACACCTCCCTGTCTAAGTATGATTGTAACTCTGAGCTATAAGTAGCTCATAGTTATAATCACAACCCAAATCCTTGCCCTTTTAGGAGTGATCCAGGCTGTAGACCTGCTGGTTCTACAGTTCTACTAGAACCTGCTGGTTCTAGTAACTTCAGTTCCACTGCTCTTGTCAGCAGCATCCGGAAGCCTTCTTCCACTTTCTCTCCAGAACTCTCTATGTAGGGAGACATTACTGCATTAAATTACACTAATGCTATCTTAGAGAGGATTTTTTGAAAATAATTTATTGGGATTTGTTTCAACCTAACTTTGGATGAGGTAGATATCTGCATCCTAAGATAGTTATCCTAAGCATCCATTATATCCAGGAAAGACTAGTCAGTGGACTTGGATTCTACTGTCTAAAGATAGGTATTCAGGGTCATTTGAGACCCTTTAAGGTATCTGAGACATCTGCAGACAGCTGGCAAATATAACACATGATTAACAGGAAACCCATGCCCTTCGGCAGGGTTGGACAGAGGTCAGGCAGGTTGGCGGGAGCCCTCCCAGTGCACTTGGTCCTATGCTGAGGGAACTGAAACATGCCCAACAGAAGACACTTGCACTGGCTGAATAGTTTTGTAATTCGAAACTGTACCATCTAGTTTTTCACGGACCACAGTGGGATCTTTGACAACTAGACAGATTCAGAAACCCACGTTTAGTCATCTAACTTTGTCTCTTTTCAGTCTAGTACAAACTATGTGTAAAACTTTCCTCAGAGAGGGGAATATGCAGACTGAAAAACAAAACAAACATGTTACCTGGCATCTGACTCTATTGCTAAAAGGGAAATTTGCAAGCCCTACCTCTTGGCACCATATCTTTGAGATGAATGTGTGGATGTTCGCCTGCATCAAATAGGCAGCCTGAAGCAATAAGAAAACAGGGCGGGACAGAAACACATCTCAGAGCAGGACATGTTCTTAAGGAGGCAGTACCCATTTAAATGTTGGTCTCAGATTGGATTAAACTGACTGAAAATGCATCCCTGAGCCACAGCTTCCTGTATGCATCCAGCACATACAGACTAAGTGCTGCCAAAGAAATCAAGGACTCCCTATTCCCCCACAGGCTCTCAGTCCCAGCTCCTGCTCTGCTCCCTCCCTGGAGCTGGCACAAGTGGTTGTGTGGCCATTTAAGGAACCGCTCTGGGGAAATGATCTCTCGTAGAACTAAATGCGGAGAGAAACAGTTTAATTTTAATCTGGGTGTTTTCCCTGACCCAGAGTTCATGGCACAGCAGTAACAGTGCTTGTGCCAGTGTAAGGGAGGCATCAGCACAGTGATAAATACCAGAGATGGAGAGAAAGTGGGACTGCTGTGCTTGGCAGCAATTCTGTCTCTTGATGCTAAAAGCAAGCCCTCATGCTGACATTCCTTGCTGGTATAAATCAGTGTGTTAGAATGTAAATCTGGCCCTTAACCTGAAAAGCGAGTTTTCCATATTATTTCCACTAAGAAACAACTTCATCCCTATGTCTGATACCTAATGTAGAGCGAAACCAAGGAACACACACTTTGATGGTGACACAAATCATATCACTTTTAACAATGAAAATGATTCCTGATACAAACCAGGAGTTGTTGTGGCAACCATTTAAAGAGGTCATAAAGGTTCCTGCCTTACTATGCTTCCCAAGGTTATTCCTACAGATAACCAGCTTTCTGTTAAGGCTCATTTCTGTCAGACCCACAGGCCAGGACACTAATGCGACTGAAGGACAGAGCTTTCTGAAACATTGCAACTTGCTCCTTTTGATCATTTTTGAGGCACTACCTTGCATCTAACTATCCACCAGCCACCCCCTTTAAAGATAAGCAGTCACTCCACAAAATGAAGATTTGACATCCTAACAGGAAAAGCACACATAAAAAATCTAACTGTCTACAAAAATTAATTCTCATAAACTTGTGCTTTATATACACACTGACAGATACCTACCTAAAAATACACAAATATGTAGCTTATAAAGCACCCACAAGAATGAATTCTAAAGTGAATGTATAATTTAAGGAAGAAACTAAATGGACAGAAGCCTGGTTTGATTGATTTCACTTGTACCAATATGTTAAATATGAAAATCTAGATAAGCATTAGGAAATTAATTTTTTAATTAATTAATTAATTACAGACTTCCTTGTCTTGAGAAATGTGTTAAGGGAGTCACTTCTGAATGTAATCACAATAATTGTATATACAATCAATATTGTATATACAATATTGTATATACAATCAATAATTGTATCCTATTTACTAAATCATTTAACATCTTGAGCTCACAAAAGAATAAAGGACAAGGAATATAGGTCTCATCTGAAAATCAAGATCTGTGTATTATTTCTGCTTTCTGCAATGCTTCGGTTGAGTGCCCCTTCCATACATGCTATACCTACATGAAAACTGGAGAGGGAGTTTTTACAAGGGCATGTAGGGATAGAAAAGGGGAAATGGCTTTAAAATGTAAAACAGTGGGCTTAGATTTGACATTAGGAAGAAATTCTTTACCGTGAGGGTGGTGAGACTGGCACAGGCTGTCCAGAGAAGCTGTGGGTGCCCCATCCCTGGAATTGTTCAAGGCCGGGTTGCATGGAGCTCTAACCAACCTGGTCTAGTGGAAGGTGTCCCTGCCCACGGCAGGGGGGGTTGGACCTAGGTGATCTTTAAGGTCCCTTTCAACCCAAACCATTCTACAATTCTGTGATTCTATGACACTATCCCTGCAAACACACAAGTGACCTTTTCAGTATAGTATTCCTATGCATATTAAAGTATTCATATAGATAAGTTACGTGAATGATTGACCCAGAAAGAGATACTTGCTGGAAAATCCTTTTTTCATTATTTACTTTTATATTAGAGAATAAACAGATCTGCCTGACTGTGACAGGCACCAGGGCAAACACAGGGAAGAAAATGCACTGAGAGTAAGACGAATCTGAACAATGTGTTCTTTAGTTTTCTTTGTTCTTCTTGATCATGTTACAGTAAATGTAACTACGGGACACACACACACACAAAATAAATTTCACATTAACCTCTGGCACCAATTAAACTCTCTCATAATTTCATGTTTGCTCAAGTTAGTTTTAAATGCAGAGATATTTTAACAGTACGGGACAGTGCATGCAAGAGAATCACCATATTCTCTAGCACAATGATCATGGAGGGTGTGGAAAGAATTTCACATCTCATTCGAAGCCATGATCAGTGAGTAGAAGGAAATCTCATGTCTCCTTTTCCATCAGTCAAGCCTGAAAATTTGGCCCTTTGCAATAACAAATGAAAGTTGATATTATAACTGTGAAACCATAAATAGGAATCTCCTCACCTGATTCAGAGTTAAAAAATCTCTACACTGACCAGCTTCCCTTTGGAGACAGGCATATCTAGTATGTGATACAACATACCAGTCTTAAACCTTCCTCTTAATTGGGTGATAGTTTATCATGCTAAAGGAATGGAAGAGGGCAAACTTATAAGCAAACAGATGGAAGGAAGCACTGTTTGTAGATATCATGCGTGAGATCCGTAAAGAAAGTGTAAGGAAGCATGTATTGGATATATCATTTGAGAGCAAGTGTTTTTACCATAGAGCTGTATTGTGCCTGAAAGCTTTAAATCAGGTTTTGTGGTAGGCCAGGACTGAAACTAAATTTCATCATGTCCAAGATACTAACTTTGAAAAATGAATGTGTATTTGGCCTATTTCTGATTTTGGTGACAGTAACTAGGCTTAATTTTGGTTGTAATAATGTATCAAGAATAGGTTTCTTCAGAAACTACCGAGATTGTTTTATGTTTGAAGCCAAGAAGAAAGATTATGTCACAGGGCAAGGCTTTGCTTTTATCATTAATTACAGAAAAAAAGGGCTATACTTGTTTTTATCACTCTTCTCATGGTCACAGTGATGCGATATATCTTTAACGTGTCCTTCAGTCAACAGAGAATGCTAAATGATAACCAAACACTCCCATTCATCTGATCAACAGAGACTTTAAAGGGTGTGTCCAGTCTTTTTGTTGAAACAGTTTTTGATTACTTCACAGTGAACTTTGACTTACGTTTAAACCAAAAAAAACATTCTTTCAAGGGATTCATTATTGTGGGCTGAGCATATTTAAAACACTGCTTAAAGCTCCAGTTCAACTGGCTAGTCAATACTCCTCAGGCATAATAGATTTTTTTTTTTCTCCTGAAGGTAAAGCCTGTCTGTGCAGGAAACGCAGCTTGCTTGGTAGCTGCTCTGAGTTTGTGAAATGAAATCCCCCGGGAATAAAGAACCATCACAAATCTTCTAATCTGAGTCAGAGTATACCCCTTTGATTTCTCTTTAACAAACATATAATAATGTAACAAATACATTAAAAAAAAAAAGTGCAAGGTTACACTGCACACACAATTCTGCCCCAAGGAAAGGATGAAAGAAAGAACATTTTGTGACAGATGCTAATCATGTTTGCTCATGTACTACTGAGAAGTATTTGGGTACTACAGGAAGGGGTGGGGGGAGTGCACTAAGAACCAACACAGAAGAGAATAGCCACACCATCATGCCCCGACATGTTCTGTAGGGCTGCTTCCCGGCCCCAGTGCAATGCTCTGTGCTTTATCAGGAACACATTCTCTTTGCCATCTCCACAGGCTCACATCTTAAATGAAACTTACAGTTTATCCATCAAGCCAGATTCCTAAACCAAAAAACATTACAATAAATCCCATAAATGTTAACTATGATTATCAACAAACAAAAAATTGGAATGTAAAGTAATAATGGCAGTACAGAGAGCTATCAATAAACTCAGCCTCTAACAGGAAGTTCCACAAATTTCTGCATATGCTATTAAGCAAATACGGTTTTCAAGCTCTGTTTCCCAGTCCCCAAAACATTTCTGAAGTTTTTTAGTTTATGTATTCTTCTTTCAAGACAGCTGAATACATACTGGACATCTGTTCAGATGTAAATCCTTTTAATGCCCTTTCGATGGGTTTTCAAAACCATGTAATCTGTAAAACTTTCAGATGCCCATTTCTATTTAATAATAGATTATTAATCCTCTGCCAGAAAACCGCTGCTAAAATGCAGTCTCCATTCTCCGCTCTAACTTTCCTTGTGCTTGCATGATTTTACCACAAGCAAGATCTGTGTACTCTTTATCCAACTGCAGGCATAGCAGGAAAGAGAGGGAAGGAAAGAGACCAGTCAGCTTTATTTGATTCATAAGTGAAACTAAAGACAGCATGCAAATACTGTGTATCTTGCAAAATGGTCATGAAGCAGTTTTACAAATTGAACAAACTGACGATAAAACTTTATGCTGGATGCTTTATTGCATCACATATGTTTTCATTTAACAAAGCCTCTGTCATGATTGACCTTGTAATCTTATCTTATCTTATCTTATCTTATTTCTCGAAACGACAGTTTCAATAGCAATAACCTGCATTTTAAAGAGATTTTTTGGTGTTATTTGTACATTTAGGACTAAAGTCTTTACCAAACAGTCAATTCAAGCACCAAAATAAATGTGAAATTTGCAAAACGTCAAAATGTCAAAACTGGTCTCTAATAATAAACATGAAGTTCCTGAAAAAAATAACAGAGACACTATAACACAAGACATTTCATTTTATACAAGAATTATCAGAACTAGGTTATTATCAGGCAGCCTAAAAGATTTGCAACAAAGAGCACCATGAAAGCAATTTATGCCAAGTAACCCATAAGTTTGTTTTATTGCATCATTTGTATAAGCAGTACTCTCTACTACTATAACGAGTTCCCCTTTGGAGCTGATACTTTCCTCCTACCAGGATACTTCGCTTCCTTTTCCTAAATCGTCCTTAGTGCAACACTAGTCTTAGCCTGTTCTCAGATCGCCTCAGATAACAAAAGTAGTACACAAGCAGTCATCTCACTGCTGTGGACAGGATACCTTTAAAGACCTTGTCCTCTCATGAAGGGAAGGACTGGCACTATGGAATAGAGGAACACAAAATGAAGAGAATGACTGGCACTACAGAATAGAGGAACACAAAATGAAGATGGGGAGAAGGTTCCTCCCACCTGTCCTCCCCAGTACTGGCAAAGCTGGCCACAGGCATTCATGCCAGAAAACTCTCAGAGGGGCTTCTCTCTTTCTCTGAGCCACAGTCTCCCTGGCAGCTCTCCATGGGCCCTGCTGCTTTCTATGGGACTTGTCATGGACAAATTGCAGTAAACAAAATGCTGCACGCTCCAAGGAAAACTGAATTTAGATGCTATAGGCAGATTAGGAATTACTACAGACAGGTGGAAATTCCATAGCAGGTGCAGGTACCTGTCTAAAGTCTAAAAGGATTCTTGAGTTCAAGTAAACTCCTGTGAGAATCAATATAATTCCTGTTTTATAAGGCTATGATGCAAAATGCAGAGTATTTAATGTTGCGTCTTCATTTCTGGTTTCAGGGCAGTAAAGTCACACTTCAGTATACATGTATTTATTGGACAGAGGCAGCTGGGAATCCTGAGAGATGAGCAAATGGCAAGCCAGAGATTTTGGTGTCCAGTCTTGGGTAGGGGCAATACTGTAAAACACTGCAATGAGTGAGCATATGAAGAAGATTAGCTATATCACTGCAGCTGTCTAAATTGTTATATTTAGTTTTAGGCTGCAGCCAGACATTCATTAAAGAAATGAATGAGATGGTATTAGAAGTTGATATACCTCAGCTACTTGTTTTCCTCCTTTGCTGGAGGCTGCCATTCCTATAGCAATTTAAATGAACAGATCTTGTGGTCCTCTCTCATCTACTCCAGCACAAATTAACCGTCTTAACTTAAAGCCTCTTCATCATTCAAGTTAAGGTAACTCAGGTAGCATTATGCTGAACCAGAGAAAGACAGAATTCTGTTGTCTCCTCTCCTCCTGTGTGAGGATGCAGCCTTCAGCAGAGGTTTAGTACTGAACAGCTGAAGGACAAGGACATCTTAAACCACCACAGCTGCTTCTGTGATGATCATCTGAGGGCCTCAGTGTTAACTTACTGAGATGCATACACAGGGCAGGTCATACATATGCTAACCGCTACAGCACGCTTGCAGATTTCAGAAGAAAAAGAATACTGTATTGATGTGATTTAGATGCCAAAGCACTGACAACTAGTGCAATTTAAGATGGTTATGGAAACCAGACAAATGCAGGCTGGCTTTGGGACCTATGGAAAACCTGGATTGTTGTGAAGGGACATCTAGAGACCAGAAAGCTACCTCTTGGTTCTACTCTATTTGGATTATTGCAAGACATGTATATTTAGGCAATTCATTCTTAAAACAATTTGCTTGATTATAAGGACTGGGAATGTACTTTTAAAATCAAAATTCAGGAAAGGATTTTTTTTAAAACCCTTCTTTTTCTCCCATAAAATCAATGGTAAATTTCCTATTATTATTCAGTAAGGACAGAATAAGATTAACATTGGACACTTTTTCAGATCATACCCTTCCATTCTGGAACAGGTATACAGTGTACAGGCAAGATTCTGCAGCTGTAGGTGTAAATATATCTGTGGTCTTATCTATAAGACACTAGTGAGCTCTTACATTAGTGAGTTTACCATCAGTGCTATTTCCTAATTCCCACAGGCATCACTGTTACCTTCCTCTGCTGAAAAATGTCTTTTAAACTTCTCATACACTACCAGCAGAGCTCAAGGAGAATCAGTTTGTTGGAAAGGTGTCTCAGCAAGTGGCACGTCCTCTGTAGATGACTTATACTTTGAACCACTTTTGTTAGCCAACACGTGCTGCCAGCCAGAAAATACGCACTCAAGTGCCGCAGTGAGGTGTCTGCCAGCCACAAGCTGGCAAGTGTGTGCAGGATTAGAGAAGGGTGCTGCACAGCTCCTGGACAAAGATGCTCAGTCTTGTGATGACATCTACTGGCTAACCTCAAAGGCACTAACCCACCTGTAGGGAAGCTCATTCCAGTATTTTTCATTCTTGAACATTTTAGATACAGGATCTAACCTCAGAAAGGGCAGGTTAAAACTGAGAGGAAAATAAGGGCCCATCGAGAAACTCCATCTCTGCTGTTGATCCCTATTCTGACTGCATATCTTACCTTCTCCCATAGAAGAGAAATGCAAAACAGACATGTAATGATATGTATTTGGAATGTTTTGTAGGTACAAATTTTCCCTTACTGTAGCAGCTTTTCAGCTTTGCTTTTTTTCAGTCTTACCTTTTCCCCTCCCGTAAGCATGAACGTTCTGAAGTTTCTGTGGTTTGCCCCTTTTTTAGGTGCAAAAAGAACATTTGGTGGTTTAACCCCAGCAGCCAAGCCCCACACAGCCGCTCCCTCACTTCCCCACAAGTGGGATCAGAGAGAAAATCAGAAAGGTAAAATCTGGAGAACTCATGGGTTGAGATAAAGGCTGCTTAATAGGGACAGCAAAAGCCATGCACACAAGCAAAACAAGGAATTAATTGACTGCTTCTCATGGGCACGCAGCTGTTGGGCAGAAAAAGCCTTGGCTCTGTGTAAGCCCTGCTCAGCAATAACAAAAACAACTCTGTATTATCAACCCTGTGTTCAGCACCAATACAAAACATGGTCCTATACCAGCCACTGTGAAGAAAATTAACTCTACACCAGCCAAAACCAGCACACCAATCAAGGTATGCAACGTGTAAAATGCAAACAAATTACATAAAAGAAAAAAGCTAGATTTTTCAAATGCTCTCATTTTTACTTGTCCTGGAGTTTATTAACTTCAGAAGAGCAGGAGAAAAATGTCAAAGAATCAATCAAACTTCCTTTTTAAAGTACACATACTAAACCTTCCAAAAAGCATCATTCTTTACAGTTGTAAGATTATTTTCTCCTTTGACATAGCATTCACATTATAATTGCATTCACTCTATTCAAGTAAGTTTAGGCTAAGTTAAAATGGACAAAACTGAAGGTACTCCAGAATGATTCTCCAGGACAAAGGCATTGTGCAAGTAGCTGAGGAGCTACACTAAAGGGAGTTAGACTGGACTGCCTGGCCATGGCAGCCAGCTCAAGGCAAAAGCATTAACCTGACAGATTTAGCAGATTTTGTACATAGGCATGACACCATCTAAACATAACTCTAAAATCCTGACTTGCAGAAAAAATATTTAAGTAATTTAACTAAAGATCAAATTTTGCTATTAGCGGTCCAGTATATCTGTAGATGATAAAGTTCAGAAAATTAAATCTCACACACACACATTTTCATTTATTGGAAGTCCTTTAACATTTTTTGATCACAACATAAACACTAAAATTAAAAATTCAGCCCAGTAACTAATCAATATTCTTGCTTTTCAATAATGACCTTTTAAAAGCTTAAGGTAGAAGATAACCCCTGGGTAACATGAAAGGTATTTCAAACTATGTCACATGAACAGGAGCATTGCCAGAAGCCAGCTATTACTCTGGAAGCACCCTTCAGTGGTCATTCAGTTGGTTTGTGTAGTTTCTTTTTTCTTTTCTTCCCCCTAGGTAGGACCAATTATTGGACACAGATCTGAGAGCACACAGGCAGCTCTCTCTGAGGTCAGGAAACAACTACTTAATGTATCCTGCTTTCAACTCTGCTAATGAATGGGTAACTCCTAGGTTAAAAATTATCTTTCAAGGTTTATGTACTTTATGCTAGAAAGGGCAGGGGAAAAAAAAAAAAAGGGGAATTGAACCCCCTACTTGTTGTATGTTTAACCTACGTGTGTGAAATGAAAGGGCAGTAATCACAAAATATCTGTCAGTTTGCTAACAAATATTTTTGATGTGCATGTTAATGCCACCACCCAGGAAAAAGGGAGTATTAACTTTAAGGCAGCTCCTAAGAGGATTTAAGCATAACTTTTTCTAAAAAGGCAAAAGATTTCATGTAACTTCTGTTTCAATACTTTACAAGATTTATTCCACATTTCCAACTCTGAGAGATAAAAATGGTGGCAATGCTCAGGATTTTTTTACAATCAGGTGATTATCTCTTCAGTTTACAAAGTCGCCTAAAAATCTGCCCCAAATATGGCAAACATCCCATACTTGATTCTGAAGACAGCACAGTGCCATAAGCTGAAGTTCCCTTTTCCAGTGGCCACAGATAAACACACCAAACAAAATAAAATATGGGGAGAGGGAGAGACGATAAAAAAGTGTATTGTTAACGTGCCAGATCTGGGGCAAAACCAACGCAATGTCTCATAATGCGGCCTCACTTCAGGAGGCTGTTAGGAGCTCCTCAGCTACTTATGGAGAGGTCGGTTAATTGTGAGCACAGAACGCATCAAGTGAGCAGGAAATAAAACACAGATACATCCCATTCCACGATGCCCACGGCTGAGCCTGTACCTTGAACACCTGCAGAATCATATACTGGCTCTTTTCCTGCTTCACAACACCCATGTCCCAGAACTTGGCTTATTTTGTCAGAGAAAGAGAGAGGTTGTTATGTCAGTCACAAGGATACAATGTGCAAGGGATCCGTGATCAACAGAGTCCTGCTAAAACGTATGTTCTCCAGCAACAGCTTAGTGTCACAGCCCAGCTTTTATCGTAGGGCTTGGTGTGTCCCATCAAGTGACACGACACAGCCATTTGCAAACAGTGTATTAGGCTGTGAGCAGGCATCTTGAGCACTTCACATACCTCGGAGCTTGGCAGAACCCTCTGCCAGTTCCCCAAACCACTCCTGGATTCCAAATAAAATGAGAATTCCTTGGCGAGGCCTGGCAATAATAAACAGCAGAAACGTGTTCATCACAGCCCTTAAGAGTTCCACTAAACACATCAAACGCGTATTTCCGACACATTTCCTTGGGGCAGTCCTGCACAGGAGTACAAAGGTGAGGTTTCCCCGGCTCTCTACCACGTGTGCTCCAGTAAAACCACTGTTCTGCAGATTTCCTACACACTGCTCACCCCATCTAGGCCATCTTCTCTGAACCCCTCTGTGTAGCTCATTTCTTTGTAGAGGCCACTGCTGTTTCTCCTGCTAGCTAACAAATTGAAGCTTTGCAGCCTGCAGCCCATCGTAACAGATCTCATCTGATTTTATTTCCATAGCCCATATCTGTATTTGCAACTCCATGTTTTCTATGTATACAATTTTTTAACAAAATTCCATGACACTGAAGACATAGTACAGCAGTCCAGTCAGTATAAACATCACACTTCAGTTCCTTCAAGGTCTTTTGTCAGCAGAGAGAAAAGGAGGGAATTATCTCATTTCAAAACATATATCTAAACTAAATCTTAGTTAGATGAAATAAATCACCTCCTGAAAGACAGTTTAAAGATGTTGTAGGCTAAATAAGGACAACGAAAAGGAGATTTCCTGCCAGTGGGAACTGCAACAGAGGGACTAAGCATTCTATGCAACATTACTAGCCAGGTGAAACATGACTGAAAAACTGAACAGAGATTTCAATCTCAGCCCGGTCTGGTGCCTTTCTCCAACCCCCTATTTTCTCCTCAAGCACAATAGATAAAGATCTTCTGAAGTGAAGACAGAGGGAGATGGGAAGATAGGTGTAGAAAAAAATATTTGCATATGTGTCTCTGTGATCACACTGAAGGGACTCAGTTTGAGTTATTTTTGTTTCAATTATTTAAAGTAGGATCAGTTTTCTATTAAAATGAAAAATGCATTTTTAAAAGCCTCCTTAATCAGGTCACTGAAAAAATCCTGTCACACAAAGGACACATGTAACTGTATACACTCTTGTGACAAAAGACCAGTCTGCTGACATTTCTCTCACCACAAGAAAAATCAGATGGCGTAAAGTTTTAAGACTTAGAACTGGGTATAAACAACATTCTATTCTTTCTTGTAAATTTTCAAGTGCTGTTCCAGTAATATAGAAATATACTTAACTCTGTGTTATTCAAGGCTAAGGTTAAGGGGCCTGGGAAAACCCAGAAAATGGAAAAAAATAATAACAAGGGAATTATGAGACACGCTGGGGAGGATGATGTGCAGATAGGCAAGCAACTCTGTAGGGCGTCAGGTCAAGTTTAGCTCAGGGTGGAAGCAATTAGTTGAGCTCACAAATAACTGTGAGTTTGCTTATATAATTAATCTTGAATTCCTCTCTGAAGTTCTACTTTACCAGATAAAATTTTCAAAAACATCTGAGTGACTCAGGAGCCACTAACTTTTGGTGAAACTTCACATTCATCTCCGGTACAAAGGGACCAGTAAAACAGCACCAAGATCTCCAGTTGTACAGCAAGGTGTTAATTCCACTTCACGAGGCTCAGAGGTGAAAAGCCCAGCATACTTGACTGCTTCAGTTGCAGAATTCAAGCGGCACGAAGACAATAAAATAATTTATCTTTCTACTATAATGAAGAACTCTACGTGTCTTGCAAGGGGTTGCGCTGTTGTCAGGCTTTAGGTCTGCTTTCACTTTTTTTCTTTTTTTTTTCATTTATCTTTCTCCCTGATTGATTTAATAATTTCTAATTTTAACACTTTATTTGCTAGCAAAACTTGTTGAGTGACTTTTTTCTTGAATTGTTCTCCATATGAATATGGGAAAGGAAAAAAGAAGATTTCATTCTAAATTTCCATCAATTATCATAATTTTTCTCATAAAACCAAAAGCACCTAAATGGCCAAGTGTTTAATAGCATCACATATCTCCATTGCAACAGCTTCTCTTCCTCCTTCCATACAGGGCTGTGAAAGCCCAAAGCATGCCATCTTTTGGTTGCTGGCTTGGAAGCAGCCTATGTGATTACAGCAGTACTTTCCTAACCCTCTGTAATGGCCATAGGAAACAGTATGGAATTGCCTTGCAAGTGCCTAAGATAAGCTCTAGGCCTCATGCTCAGTGCCCGCAGCATATGCCAAAGAATATGGCAGCCTAAGGAGAAAACACCTCCCAAGCCTCCAACTCCACACAGAACATCTCTGTTTTACTTGATGATAACAATCTGATCAGCCTCAGACACAGCTCTTGGCAGCCTAATGCAAACTAGCATTCATGGCAGATTCTCAAAAAGCTTCAGTGAGCTCTACATCCATATGTACAATTTGTAATTATCACGCTTCATTTGTTCCGGGGAGGCCTGAAACTGTAATCACTGGGTAGAACACAAACAAAAGGACAGTCTGGGGGAACCGCTCTGGTTAAGTAGTCATCCATCTGATTACTCGTAAAGTTTAAACCTCTGCAGAAAGAGGCATGCGACTGAACAAGAATAGTCACGAACAGATGCAGTGTGAGATTGGTCAGAATGCTAATATTGCAATTTGCACTAGAAGCTCAGCTCTCCATGAAGAGAGCCTGCAGCCATTGCTTCATCCAGTGTGTGTCTCCACTTTGCCGCATCTGCACCCAAACTATGGGATCATCTTGCTAAAACTTATCCCACCTTCTGAGGCTCCTGTACCACGGAATTTCTAGGTCTTTCTGGCTAAAGCAGTCACTGGAGTATGCTGGATACTGGTATAGATGGAATGGACAGAGAGAGTAGGACACTTCTGTGTAAGCCAAGAACACCACTTCAACACCAGTGTGTCCAGAGACTCTCACGATTTAGGTAAAAAACCATCCCAGAGGAGCTCAGTTCAGTGAGGCTGTAAGAACCCATTCTTGTGCTTCAGCAAGCTCAGCACCGGAAGTCTTGGCAGGGATGGCTACGCACTGTGAGTTGACTCCAGCCCTGCAGCATGAACACTCACGAGCAGATCTGGATCACTTGCAGGCCGAGATCTCCTCTAGGACCCAGGTCACAGTGCAGAGGAACACACCTTCAGGGAGTTCTAATGGCCCGTGTGCACTCAGGTAAATCGTCCAATCTACTTCATGGAAACCCTGCCAGTTTCATCTAATAAAGGACTTGATGATTAAACACACATATAATCCTAGATTCTTGTAATATGTCTTACAAAGTGTGACATACTTCTGATGATGAAAGTAGAAGGCAAAGAATATTCTCAGTCTCACATTAGATACATCTGCTTCAAAGATCCCAAAGAAAGACCTTTTTCCTTCTAAAGTTAAACTGTCAAGAACACATGGGCGGGTGAAGAACACATTGCCTGGGATGATAGACCTCTCATTAAAACACATAAAGGAAAAATAAAAGACATATAAAAAGACATATATTCCAAACTAAGCCACTATCTTTTAAAAAAAGAGAATGCCCAGTTAACCTTACATTGTAAGTTATGGAAGAGATACGTGTATGTATAGCTTAAAGCTCCAGCTGGCAAAGAAAGGGCAGCACAAAAAGAAAAATTACATAGAAATCACATTTTGATTACTGTAATTCTGTAGGCTCCATAAATCATTACTGTTTTCTCCTGCAGTACCACAGAAAGCACTGCAGTTTCATATTACTCAAGGGAAAATTCCTTCTACTACTTAAATTAATTTTGTAACAAATTAAAGCTCCATTTTTTTTCTAACTTCTTTCTGGGTGTATAGCACTTGTTTTCAGACGCTCTTTATTTCTCTATTAATATCCTTGTCTTTGTTCTTTCCCTATAGCTTTTCCAATCTTAAAAGTCAAGCTTTTTCTCATGTAGTTTCATCTACACCAACACATCTGCCCATTTCCTCCAAACCATAATTTTCTTACTTTTATTCCTATTTTTCTTATTTTATGCTGCATGTTATGCCCTATTGTACTCACCCTTCATATTCACTACTCTACTTGGCAATCACTATGTCCAAACTTCAATTCCCTCTCAAGAAAGCATTCCACCATTAAGTACGTTAGCATATGAGATATAAATACATTTTAATATAGCCTTCATTTGATATGACCGACACAGGTAATACAAATATTTCTGTAGTAAAAAGAATTGCTGGCACTGTAATGCTCATGATATTATCCTAGTTCTTTAAATATTAAGCACTATTTATAAGCACTATATCTTTAAAGTGTGAAAGTCTGACTGCATCTATGTCAAGCCCTGAGACCAAAGAAGGCCAGCTTGAAAACTATCCCTTCACAGGTAAACCTGAACTTATTTTACATTGCTAAAACTACATATTACTAAATCAAATTTAAAAATTTAAGTTGTCTGTCTATGATAATTAAAAAACAGGATTGCTTTTCATAAGATGTTTTTTATGTCCTGTGTCGTACCAACCTGCAAATGTCCATAACTGCAATGAAAAATACAGAACAGTATAATTAAGACGATGATAGATTCAGTGATAACTCGACTGTGGTGTTTCAAATCTGTGCGCAGTCAGGATAGGTTTCTAGGCAGCTTTTACTAACTTGGACAGGCCAGACAAACCAACATATACTTCAAATGAGTGGTGAATAAAAGCTATTAATGAATTACATGATACTGTACGTTCTGATGCAAATCTTGATCTTGTGACAATATTTGACAGGAAAACCCTGGCAAATTTTGCCACAGCTTCTCTAAGACAGTACCTTCCACAGCTGTTCACCCCCTCCTATATTGCTGCAGATGTCTAGCAGCATTAGTGAAGCAGAGTCTGAGTCCCTGCCCTAAAAAACTCATAGTTCAGCATCTGAATTGCACTGCTACAGAGTGAACTAACACTGAAGTTACTAACATATGCATACCACTCTGCTGACTCTGTAAAAAGGCAGCTACCTCTGGCAAAAGGGGATTTAGTAACATATTAAACCACCACACCTGTTTCCTCAGTAAATGACAGTCAGAACTTGTTTTTTCAAATGTAGTCATTGCTACATTACGACTATCTTCAAGAAGAGCTTAGGGACAAAACTTGTGACAGGCAGAGTCAGCAAACTTAGATATGTTTGTTTAAGGGAAAAAATGTCATGCTTTTTCACCGGAAAAGAGGGTATGTTCAGACCTTTACCCTGACACAGGCTCCTTTGCCTTGCCAATGTCCCAGTCAGTACACTGGAGCAGAATGCTCCCATGCTGTGGAGGAACAGCAGTTTCTACATCATACCCTACCCTCAGCACAGAGAAAGTGAGGGTAGCTCTAACCACCAACAGTTCCCAATTATTGGTACCACATACTGGCACTGTGCACCCAAATTATCAATTGCAGCACATACAGATACAAGGCACCTAGCTTTAAACTAGTTAGTTTTAGTTAGAAAACTTATCTGGCAGTGGCAATACAGAACTCAGCACGAACATCTGCAGAGTGTTTTTGCAGATGAAGCTGAATCCCAAGCTGTTGCGGCTACAGTGTTCTTGGTACCTCATCCAGAAGGTAAAGTCATCTCAGGTACTTCTCTTCAGTCATTATTCCATCTTAGAATTAGTCTGCTGTGATTGACACACAGCATCCAACAAGAACAGAGGATTTTGGTGTGCTTTGATGCAGACCAGAATCATTATGAATATTCAAAATAGTTTTAGAAGTCAGCTTACCAGATCACCTTCTCTAGAAGTACAAAAAGATTACATTTTATTTTCATGCAAAACCGACCTGGTTACCTGCAACACTGATGGAGTATTTTCAGATACTCTGTTCAACAAAATAATCTCTATTAAGCCATAAAATAACTTATTATTACACAATATGGAAAATTCGAAACACCTCATCATGATTTCATATGAAAATATAAAGTACAGTGATTTGCTCTACAGTATGACATTATGTTAGATTAAAAAAAATGCAACACCAAGCACAAACACAAAAAGGAAATTTGGCAAGCACGTGCATGCACTGTCTCTAAACAGAGATGTCTTCAGAAAGAAATCTCCGGAGGCAACACTGCCTTTGTTACGCAGAGGGGATAGCTGGCATCTCTACAGACACTGCATGTCTGAACAAACACGCTGCAATTTCTTGTTTTATTATAGCAATATCTCTGGCCATTGTCTGGACCTGCCTCCCTAACTCCCCCTGAAATCCTTGCAAGGAGAGAAAGGCCTCTTCAGTGCAAACTCAAGGCAGAAGCTGGGTACTCTCAGCTGGTTTCTGAAGAAGCCCTTCTCTCCTGGGTATAGGCCTGCAGGCATGGGCTCCTGCCTTCATCCCCAGCACCTGAAAGCCACTGACTCAGTACAAAGTGGGAGATTACCTTGTCTTGACGTGCAAACCACCAATAACTACTTACACAAAGCAACAGAGAACATGTATGAATTCTGGCAATCACAAGATCTTTTCCCTTAAAATTAAAATGATTCACTTTGTGGGGTTTTTATTTTTTTGTTTGATACTGTTTTTAAAAAAGAAACAAAACCAACCTACTTTTAAAAAATCCTGTGATGCTGTGGTTATCCATTAGCCTTTACTCAATTCCGGGTGATAGGTTTTAGTGGTTTAGGGGTTTCAGTGGTACTGCTGTGTTGATGGATGTACTTAATGATCTTAAAATTCTCTTCCAACCTTGATGGTTCTATGATTCTATGAAACACTAAAGCACTTGCCTAATGACTTTGTTCACCATTCCTTGTATGCTTTGCCATCTCAAAAGAAGATTGTTTTGGTGATACACTCATTGCATGAATGAGCACATCACCATGTACATTTAACTTCTTAATCCAATATTTGATGGAAAGGATGCCATTCATTATGGTAGAAAATGAAATGTAGCCAGCTGGATTTTTCTACAGCACAAGTTTTATAGGATTATAATCCCAATACATATAGGAGCACAACCCATGATTTCAATGATCTAACTGCACATGTCCTACAACATGCAAACCCCCATCTTGTGTAATGTACTTAAAATGTTTAACCCACTTTTGATCTAGTGATAATCAACTTGCAGCACAATGTGCCTTTCACAAGAGCAATTAAACTATGTTTTCATCGCTTGTTACCTCAATTCCAAGCTAAATCCATCACCAACATTGGTGCAACATCTTAAATGAAATAGGAGAGCTTCCCTTATTAAACAATTAAAATTATTTAAACATTTAATAGAAATTATTAGAATATTGTTAATATAGAAGATATAAAACTTTCTCTATTCTGTGTAATGCTATACCTATTTTTTTCTCATGTACAGATTTAGATTTTTTTCTCCTAAATAGCACAGATATGTATATAAATTTTCACCTTATTTTTTTATTAATTATTTTCCTCTTTCTAATGTTTAGATGATTATTACAAAATATACAGTCTCTTTCAGCATATTCAAACCTCCAAGAAAAATTTGCCTAAGTCCTAATGGAGATGTCACACTGGAATATCATTGTACAAATTAAATGGACTCATTTTATAAACTGTCTTTTCTCTATTGTTAAGCCACTACTCAGCAGAACGTGTTACTATTTTTAAAACAGTAGCTAGAGAGCTGTTTGTTCATTCATCGATTAAATCTTCTAAGCGTGAAGAGCCCAAGAAGGTGGTTCTAAGATGGTTTTAGGGTGATTAATTATGGGATGCTGTAGATATGGGGAATCCACGCTTTTGCACGTGGCTGCACCGTCACTTCTGCTCGCACAGAGAGAACAGGTAGAGCCAGATGAAATGAGCAGGTGGAACTTCCCCTGGGATATGCAGCACAGTTTCCTGTTGCCTCAAGCAGCCTGAGAAGCCCCATCTGAACTGACTGGGAAGCAGCATAGCTGGACAACTGAGCTGAACCAATACAGCACCTAAGCCCTCAGCTGGGGAAACTCCATCTCTCTCTCACGTCCTCCAGTCCCTGCATTCCCCGCATGTGTGGTTTCTCTGCTGCTCATCCCCGCCTGCCTGGTAAACCAGTTCAGCACCCTACCACTCACTCGGCCTAAAACCCCACTGGCTTTCTGCCAGAACAGTTAGTTGAATCAACCTAGCATGCTATAAACTGGTGTAAGATGAGATAGGAAAGGATGAGGGAGGGAGAGGGGGATCTTGCTGCTTGGCAGCAGCAAGTCATCAAGTCAAATTTGACTGTATCATTGAACCACATTTTAAGGGAGGAATCCAACCACTGTAAACTCTGTAAACAGATGATGGAGAGAATTAACTAACTCCAGAGGGCTACTTGGCCTGCATAAGACCTAAAATGTCCTCTAGAGGCACCTACATTTCCTCAATAAAACTCTGGAGGCATCATGTTTAGTGTTAAGAACCAGGTGGTAAGGATTCTGGATTCCCTCTCCTCTCCTACTCCTCTCACCCAAACAGCATCTCATTCATTAATCTAAATTAAAAATTAGGGATGGAATTAATTCCAGCTATAAAGCAGTACACTTTTTTCATAGTTCAGGCACTTTCAGAATATCCTTTCACACCTTCTTCTTACACCATTTTTTTAGTCCCCCAATTTTTGATAGTTAAATTGAAAGAAAAATTAACGCTTTTGAGTTTGCCTCCCAACTATGACTCTTCTAATTTTACCAGCCATTGTGGATATGAATGTCTATGTTCCAGCCTATAATACTCGTGCAGAGAAGGAAGAGAGAAAACAACAGCTTGCAGCTGTTTCACCATGAGCCAAGGTAATAAATCGTAATAGATCTTGTGAGCTGCTGCCTTTTATGTGATTTCCCCAGAATCCTTCTATGAGATGGACTTACAGTTCTACTTAGAGTTGGTGGTTTCTAACCATGCTCCATTTTCATGTGGAACACAGAAAATGGTCTCTAGCCCTATCTCAGCTATCAGTGATTCACACTAATTTGGAAATGCTCCTTGCATATAAAATTTGTAAGCTGCTCCCATTTGTGGTAGTTTGTACACTTGAATACTAGAGTTTTGCTTTTCCACAGATGAATGAAGTAACAGGGAATAGATTTTTTTCTTACTGGCACAATATAAGCCCTGGACTTATCTAGTTTGATACATGATAGTATGAACATAATCAGCATTCTGGGCTCCATTAGGGTGACTTGCCAGCAGGTTGAAGGATGTGATCCTTCCTTTCCACTCGTGAAGAGACACACACGCAGTGTTGGGCCCAGTACTGACACCAATACACAAGAGACTGGGACATACTGGAGCAAGAAAGGCCACGACGGTGATGAAGGACCTGGAGCACCTAACTTGCCAGGAGAGACTGAGGGAGTTGTTCTTGTTTAGCGTGGGGAAGAGAAGGCTCAGGTGGGAAACTTAACAATGCATATAAGTACCTGATGGGAAGGTGTAATGGGAGGGAGTCAGGCTCTTCTCAGAGGTGCCCAGAGACAGGACAAGAAAAAATGGGGACAAATTGAATTACAAGATGCATTCAAACATGACAATAACACTTCTTTATTGTAAGGGTGTCCAAGCTTTGTATCACGTTGTTCAGAGAGGGTGTGGAAGTCTCCAGCCCTGGAGTTACTTACAACCTGACTGGACTCATTCCTGGACAATCTGCTCTAATTGACTCTGCTCTGCACAGGGGTATCAGACTAAACAGTCTCCAGGGATGGGTCCAAACCTTTGTTATTCCATGATTTTATGGCTTGCTTGAAGTCACATACCAAGTGTGAAAAATTAGGAATAAAATCTATTTTAGCAGCTTAATTTCAAAGCCATCCTTTCTCCAGTTAGAGACACAAACAGAACTGGAAAGTACCAGATTCTTTTCTATTCATATTATTTATTTTGTTCCTAAAAGCTGAGAATATTCAGAAATTCAGTATGTCTTTCTTTAACTTCACAGCTTACATTTTCATTGCATTTTTTGTTTGCGTATGCATATAAACATACATGATCAGGACACTCTATACTCACATAAGTATTTAGAAAAATGTAGATAAACATTCATAAAGAAGTGTTTGCAGTATTTTGCTTTCAATTTTTTAGTCCAGTGCTCAACTCCCTATTTGCTCTAATCATTTCATGCATTAAAGGATTATATATATAAGATAAAAATTTTCCTTGCACTTCTAAGCATTTTTTTTATCTGAATCACAACTTCTTGGTATTTCATTTCATCAAAATTATCTCTGTATTCTTTCCCAACTATTTAGATAAAAGGAATGGCCACTGCAAATGACAGGGGCTTGCCAAATTTACAGTGAAGAAAAAGATAACACAATCTTACTTTTATTAATTTCCTTAACTCATTAAAACTGTTCTCAGTATCGACTGCATATTTTGCAGTAATTAAGGTTATAAAGAAATAAAGTAAAACCATGAACCATCTCCAAGCTCCAGGAAAGGCGAAATACAGAACTTGAATTTAGGTTTTCTGAGCAATACATAGGTAAACATTAAACAAATGCACTGAGATTACTGCATAAACATTTTTTAACATGATTCACAGCTACATTTTTCCACAACATTAATTTCAGGAAATAAAACCATATGTGGGAGCTACAGAACTATGTACGTAGATGCAACATTTTTTTCCGATTTCCACTAATAGCCAAGATGTACCATGACACAAATGGAGAAATGAGCACCTCAGGAGAGCAATTCAACCAATCTATTATCTTGTTTCTTAGACTGAGATGAATCACCCTTATTTAACCAGCTTAACAACTCCATTAACTATAAAGGGATCCTCAAATTACCATTAGATTTGCAACCATACATTTGGACATCTTTGTTAAAACATATGACTCCCATCCTTTTTATCTTCCTTCTGAATTTGTAAGAGCAATACTTGTCTGTACATTGAGAATATTTTTTTTTTGTTAAAATGTAACAAACGAGCAGACTACAAAAACCTATGGCTCTTTAGATCTTGCATTTAAAAACCCAAAACCTAAGAGTGCCCAGGGAAGTATGCTACAAGCTCTCTCCAAATTTGGTTAAATCTTGAGAAAAATTAAGAAACTAGTAAGAGTACAGTGTACCTGTGCTAGTTTGATCTAGCTAGCACCCAAACATTAGCAATTAAGGGATTGAAATGTGGGTTTTAGCAATGCTTGTTATTTATTTAGCATGTATAGCCAGAATGCACAGAAAGTTTGTGCCTGGATGAACGTGTGTTGGAATTCATGCCGTGGCTTCTGCTACTCTAAGATATGCAGCTAGCTTGAAGTAAAACAAATATGCTAGCACAGGCAATTAATCATGCCTTTGTTCCTCCTGTGTATCCTATTCTATGCCATTCAGCACATGACCTTGTATTTTGGAATGAAGCTGAACAGCACTGCCCAAAGGGGAATTATTGAAGGTAATGTATTTATGGAGGGGAAAATAAATTTTTCTTTTTTTTTGTCTTAGCGAGAAATAAGGCAAGGACTACTAAACTGCATAAGTAAGTGAAGGATTTTAAAAAAAGCCCAGAGAAAGAGATACTTAAAAAAAAAAAAAAAAAAAAAAAAAAGGAGGGAAATCTGCATTTACTCATGGATACCACTTTGCACTGAAAGTCCACCCCATATACTTTATTTTACTCTTAATCCTTAAGCTTGTGTTTATCAGCTTCTTGACAATCTCTTATCAGTTCTACACTGGAAAGGTGGGTTGGGCCTGAGAGCTGTAGTTTCAGATACTGTGATCACTGAAAACTAAAAGCTGATCTAAAAAGCGTTCTGTAGAAGTGTGAAAATATCTCTTGATCATCTTTCCCCTCTAACTAATTATTTTTCATCAAAAATTGGAGTCTTTCTGATGCAGAAGAAATGTGTCTTTTTTATATATTTTAAAACTGACTGCTGCTTGAAATAGTATGCTCTGTCTCCCCTCAGTGTAGCTGACAGGATAACAGTGTCTCTAAGCAATGGTCAGGGTAAAGAACTATTTATGCAAAGCTAAACACTGAAAGAGGAATACCTGCTTTTTTTCAGGTGGAAAGCCAGTTCAGGCATGTCAAGAATCCAAAAGTCAAAAGACTTAACTGTGAGCCATGCTACTCACCAAAGTGACCTCAGCATTATATGGGAAAAAAAAACCAGGAGTGAAGCAGGAAGGAGAGACATCCCATAATCTGAGCAGAAAATCATCCATATACCCACATTTGGTATCACCTCCACTGAGAAGCCAGCAGTGTGATGAACATGACATCTCTCTCTGATCTCCTGAACTCTTCCAAACAAAATACTAATCAGGCAGGACACATGTTGGATAACCTCTGTGGGAATAATTTTGTTGAGAAGGGGGTAGAAATCTGGCTAGTCTGGTTCTACTTTCATTTGGATGGAGTTATTTCACTTGATTATGTCAGAATAACCCTGTTCTAGCTAAAAACAACAGGATAAACAATGGAATTCTATAAAAATATTATCACCTACATTTATATGAAATATTATTTTAAAGAGTATCTGGCACATGATGGGCTTTTGAACATAAAAAATAAATAAAATTTGGCAAATTTAAGGGTTTTTTACCTGTTAAATACAAAAGGTTTTAAAAATCAATTTGGTCCAATTTGTTAGGTTTCTGTGTTCTTTTTGGTTGGTTTTTTCCAAGCGCTGCTTACTTATAGAATTCTTTGTAAAAACTTCCCTGAGGTGAAAAATGTTAAGATAACATGAAGATTAGAAAGATATACTTTACAAGAATGTGTGTAGGTGGGAGAGGGATAAGATTGTATGTTGAAATACTAAACAAATAATAACTAGTGACTATATGAAAAGCTCTAACAATCCACAGGTTTTGAGTTCTGTACCATTCAGGTTTCATTTTATCTTCTTTGAATTCTTGGCTTCTCAGCTATGTGATTTAAAGGTCCTTCTATGACTTTCACAATAGCACTTCTTAATTTCCTTAAGGATCTTGGAGGAGGGTCAGGGAGGAGTAAGTATTGTTTCTTAAATACAGAATTTGGAAGAATAGCACTGATAAGAATTTTCTGTGAATGATATAGTCTCTTTTCAGTTTTTTCTCACTAAATTTCCAGGAGAGCTTTGCTGCTGTTTCTAGTTGCATGCAAAATAAGTAATAGTTAAGAGTTCCTACAAATTCCTGCTCCAAAGATTTCAAGGCCAAAAGAGGCATTTGTAATGATTTAGCTTGGTCTTCTATATTAAGAGAACATACGATTCCATCCTTTGTGTTGGATGTAGTTTCACAGGGCGGGTGGGGTTAGTAAAATATCTGTTCTTGAAGACATCAGAATTCACCACTTGCCTTGAAAATCTGTTACCAGTTAAGACCATCCGCTCTTAAAAACTACATTCCCATCTCCAAGCTGAATTGTTCTGCATTCAAATTCCAACCACTGATCCTTGTCATGCCACTTCCTAACATGGGTGAAACATAGAAACTAAGCATCCAAAAATTGCCAGCGGATCAGAAGCATCTTAGACTCTTTGTTTAGCAAAATCACCATTACTATTAAGTTTCATGAAACAAGGCCTCTCAGGAGACTACACTTCCCAGCTTTTGCGAAAACTTGACAAGTTCCACAATCCTTCAAAAAAAACATTATAAACTGTCCAAACTGTCAATTTTATGAAACTCAGAGTTTGCTAAATGTTTAAGATAATTGTGTAATGCATTGCTATGTCAAATGCTGTGGAAAAAGAGCCTATATTAACGCTTTATAGTTATTGTCATACCTAATACTCAATCCTACCATATCTATACTCTTTCTGGAGTCATCAAACGGGACAAAAAAGAAAAAAAAAAAGGAGAAGTGGAATTAAACTGGAAGTATTTGCAACTTGTATCACTGAATGAATCTGATGACCTAAGCTACATGGACAACATCATGTAAAATCCTCACAAGTCAAAATTAATACTTTGAAGAAAAAACTACACTAAAGTTACTATGTTTCAAAAGTACTCAAAGGATATGAAAACAGCAAGATTTAAACAAAGAATATACAGATGTTTAACAACGTATTTTTGCACCAATGTGCATACATTCCACGCAAAGAACAAAACTGAAGAACTGGGGGGAAAAAACAGTATAGAAGGTATTTTTTTACTTAAATAATACATTGCCCATTGATGAGTGGCTAATCAAGCAAAGCCATGAGTGGTCAAATCGGGGTACATCTGCATTTGCAAAAGTATGTCCTGGCTAGGAAAAGCAGCTCCATCCCAAAGACTTTGCAGACAGTCTTACTAAAAATGTAAGTCAACTCCACAGGAGATCTAGATTTACTCTTTTTCAGTTGTGGAAGCCAAGGGAAGGCTGTTCAACAGCGAGCAAATTCATCACACGTAAGCTCAGTCTCTGAGGGGCCCCAGCTGAGTGAAGTTTCCCTAGAAGCAGACAATTTCAGAAGGTAAGGCAGTCACTTGACAGATCAATAATTCAGTAACCAGATATTGATCCAGGGCTGGCTCCTCCTCACAGGTTTAGATGAATCTGGGACCTCAAAACAATGAATAAGGCCTGGTTTACATATGTAATTAAGAGAAGTGTAAAGAACCGTGAAAAATTAGAAGTTGCAATCCCTCATACTTAGAGTTATTTGCTTTAATACGTGGTAACAGTAGCAATCAAGGGAAGGAAATAATTTTGTCATATGATTTCAAGCAGAGTTCCTATGACTGATGATTATCAAACTACTTTAAATAATAGCAGTAACTACATAGAGACTAATAGTCTAAAACTAAATTTGCTTATTACTCAATATGTTGAAGTTACTACAACTTTAACATTTCGATCAATGGGTTTGTATTTCTCAACTGTAGATTCTTTTGAGGCTTCTTTCAATTTTCAAGCACACTAAGAGTAGTAAAGAGCATTTCCTCAGAAACAGCTCTCTTGGATGACAGAGAAATGGAATTAGTTAAATCCAGACTATTTTGGGGGTTGTAGACTCAACAAAGAGAAAAAAAGACTGACCTCACAGAAAATATTTCTCTTTCCTTTCTCATCCTCTTTTCTAAAGTTTTATTTAACCTTTGCAGGTCATTAAAGTGAACATGGTGCAAACATATTTTCATGAGCTGATCAAAATAAATCACATAATCTTGAATTTACTTGTGCTATGAACCTAACAATTCAGAAAAGGAGTTCAAATAGGAGCATAATTCAGGGTGGTGGAGACATGACACAGGAGTCACTGCAAGCTCACTACCTTGGTGTAGAGATGTGGGTTGGTGAGTTGTGTGTGCTGCATGGGGAACAGGTACACATAAAATAAGATACTTTACATGTAGGAAGTGCATTTGTACTTTCTTTTTTTAAGAGTTATTTTTCTTTAAACAAAAAAATGACTGAATAAAACATTTTTCTTTTGTGATCTCTTCCTCCATTCTTCATCATCTGAAACCCAAGAATTATGCATTATATGATTCAGGGCAGAAAAATGCTGGTGAAAATTGTCCTGTCCTGCTTATTTGAATCTAGCTCAGTTGTGACCCTTCAGCAGGTCTGAAGTAGTACATTTTAAAATAAGAACCAAGCATATAGTAACTGTGGAGCTTAAAATGACACACAGGATTTGGCTATGCTATTGCTGCCATATCTGCAGAACATACTACTAAATGACCTTCTGCCTACCTTTAAGGGGAGGAGCGGGGGGGGGTGAATGACACCTATATGAAATATTTGAGCTCATGGACTGGCTGATGAAGCCCAATGCAATTCCTCATTTTTAGGCTCCTTTAATCACTGCAGTCATAAAACTTCAGTTTAATGCATAAAGTCTGCCTATTCCAGCTACTCTTTCCTCTTCTTGCCTGTGTTTTTTCAGTGGTGGCAAAACAGTGAAAAAAGCTTTGTCTCATTCCCACTTGCCACTGGTGTACAAACAACAGGATTCTGAAGGAGCACAGGCTAACTCACATTTCCTACAGCCTAAAGGTAACAGCAGTTTTGTAGGAAATATCTATTTAAGATACCTCAGGCAGCACAGAAAATTGAGCACAGGTCTCAAATATCTGCAGCAAATACAATATACAATGATTTAATAAGTAAAAGCGAAACACTGGCAATCTCATGTCCTTTCCTACGTTTAGTGTAATGCCCAATTCAGCCAACAAGCTTGAAAATGTCCACTTCACAATTAAATGTACACCTTGCCAGTGCAGAACACTGCTGTGTTTAATACTTATATGATTTATGCAATTCTAAGTACACATGAAGAGGAAACTATGGGCAAAATTGGATTAGAATTCAGAGCAACTGTTACTATGCTGCATCAAAATCTGCTCACCCTCAAGGTTATGAACGAAACCTAAATTTATTATGGCTATTAATCCAGCACTTTAAGGACCTCCACTTGATTAGGATGAATCCTAAAATTCCACCCAAAATCCCACCCAAAATGCCCACTAGAGAAGTTCTGTCATTTGGATCTTAAATGTACAACACTGCATCATCTAGTCCTAAAGAAGAAGCTGAGTATGGTGCACTTTGCAGAAAAAAAAAAAAGGTATTGACTAGTTTCCTTTTCACTAGGATCTTGTATCTCTGTGTAAAACACTCTCAGTGCAATTCTCTCAGGAGGAACGTATTCGAGCACACAGTACTACAAATCCTCTAAGGTCGTGATGAGCCAGTTTGAAGGGCATTACTGAGATTAAACAGTGTAGACATTGACTGAATTCAGTCCAGGAAAGTCTTGAAGTAATACACAGAGTACTTCAGAGGGGTTTTTAACTGGCTACAGTGTCTCAGGCTCTTGAGCTCACAAGTTTTGCCTAAAAAGCAGACATCAGAATAAGAAATCAAATACTTTGAAGGCCCTAAAATAAAAAACTTCTAGGGCAAAACAGTTTCAGGGACACTGAATAACAGCATGCTTTTAGTTATGAGAATCTTATCTTGCACAACCAGCTCTCGAACACCACAGTAGTGAGTGAAAAATATTTTCACAGATTTCAGTAATGGAGGATCAAACCACAAACCTCTAGGCACAAAGAACCTCACTGGAGGCACTGGGCTTTGAATTAGGCTTCAAATGTTTCTTTAAAGGTATCCTTACAATCCCCTCTCTAATTATTATGTTACTCCATAACTACAAAGCTTTAGAGAGGCAGCAAGGTGTGTGGTAACAGCATTCCTACAGTCTTGAAGAAAATGTGCATTATACAGCAGTGACAGAAGTGCTATGCTGGTACTTAAGTTAAGAGTTACTGAGATTGGAATCCTGGCAAACATTCAGGGCAATGGTGTATCAAGCTGACTGAATTAATGTTTTACTAATGACTTGAACTTAAACAAGCCAAAATCCTTCTTCAGGAAGGGGAAAAATTTTTTTTGTCTTTTCAAAGAGCTTCCTAAAGGCCTACTACTAAATGAAATCCTTTCTAGTAATAAAACTAAAACCTAATTAGTTAAATCTGTTAAAAGAAAAATTAACTGAAGGGAACCCTAGAGAGAACAAGCCACACTATACCAATCTAAGATATTCTGATCTAGACCAAACCCAAAGAATAATCAACACTTGTCAAATTAATTAATTTACTCTAACAGGATTTTCACTCTGCTTGTATCACTCCTGGCTTTTAATTCACAGAATCATATAATCATCTAGGTTGGAAAAGACCTTCAAGATCATTAAGTCCAACCACTAACCCAGCACTGCCAAATCATCGCTATATCATGAAGTGTCTTTTAAATACGTCCAGGGATGGGGATTCAACCACTTTCCCAGGAAGCCTGTTCCAATGCCTGATGAGATTTTCCATGAAGAAACTTTTTCTAATATCTGATCTAAACCTTCCCTAGTGCAACTTGAGTCCATTTCCCCTTGTCCTGTCACTTGTCACCTGGGAGAAGAGGACGACCCCCACCTTACTGTATGCTCCTTTCAGGCACTTACAGAGAGCAGTGGAGTCTTCCCCGAGCCTCCTTTTCTCCAGGGTGACAACCCCCAGCTCCTTCAGACGCTCCTCACAGGACCTGTGCTCCAGACACTCCACCAGCTTCGCTGCTCTCCTCTGGACACTCCAGCACCTCAGTGTCCTTCTTGTAGTGAGGGGCCCAAAACTGAAAACAGGATTCAAGGTGTGGCCTCACCAGTGCCAAGTACAGGGGCACAATCACTGCCCTGGTCCTGCTGGCCACGCTATTGCTGATACAGGCCAGGGTGCCATTGGCCTTCTTGGCCACCTGGGCACATTCTGGCTCATGTTCAGCTGCTGTCAACCCCCAGGTCCTTTTCCCCCAGCCTGTAGCGCTGCATGGGATTGTTTTGACCCAAGAATGAGAGCAAGCACTTTGCCTTGTTCAACTTCTTCCAGTTGGCCTTGGCCCATCAATTCAGCCTGTCCAGATCCCTCCGCAGAAGGAAGGCTCCTGCACTCAAAAAGATCAATACTCCCACCCAACTTGGTGTCATCAGCAAATTTACTGAGGGTGAACTTGGTCCCTCATCCTTTGTCATTATTTGTCTCCCCATATCCAGTGCAGGATAGAGATTGTCCTTAGTCCTTTTTTTCTCGCTAATGTATTTATAGAAACTTTTTAAATTGTCTTTCACAGCAATAGTTAGATTAAGCTCTGCTTGGGCTTTAGCCCTTCTAATTTTCTCCCTGCATAACTTCATGTTATCCTTGTAGTCCTCCTGAGTTGCCTGCCCCTTCTTCCAAAGGTGATAAGCTCTTTTGTTCCCCAAGTTCCAGCCAAAGTTCTCTGTTCAAGCAGGCTGGTCTTCTTCCTTACCAACTCATCTTTTGGCACATGGGGACATCCTGATTCTGCACTTTTAAGATTTCCTTCTTGAAGAACGTGGCACTTTCCTGGCCCCCTCTGCTTTTCTGGACTGTCTCCCAAGAGACTCTGTCAACCAGGCTCCTAAACAGGCCAAGGTCTGCCCTTTAGAAGTCCAAGGTGGCAGTTCTGCTGATCTTGTTTCTTCCTCTGAGAATCTAAAAATCATTAATTTTGTGATAGCTGTGCCCAAAACAGCCTCCAACCACCACATCTCCCAGCAGTTCTTCCCTGTTCACAAACAGCAAGTCCAGCTGGGCACCTCCCCCTGTTGACTCACTGACCAGCTGTGTCAAGAAGTTGTCTTCCATACCTTCCAGGAATGTCCTTAGACTGCCGCCTCTCTGCTGTACTGGATCTACAGCAAACATGCTGCAAGCTGAAGTCCCCCAGAAGAACAAGGGCTGGTGAGTGTGAGATTTCTCACAGCTGCTTATAGAATATTTCACCTGCCTTTTCATCCTGGTTGGGTGTTCTGTAAGGCTCTCGCCAGGATATCTACTTTGTTGGCCTTGATTCCCACCCCTAAACACTCTACCTTACTGCCACCATCATTAAGCTCTAGTCAACCAAAACACTCCCTAACATACTTCAATGCCAATTATAAGGAGCAGGTAATATAATTTCAGGGAAAATCAGTATCCAAGCAAAATTTGGGCTTATGAAACAAAAATAATTGTCTTCATTTTTCCAGAAAAAACACAGAGGTTGATAAGGAAAGAATTGTCCTTATAATATCTAGCAAGGCAAACAGAAACTTGCAACAGTGAGAATGATGTAAATTAAGATGCACAAATTCAAAACTTTGATAACAACATATACCATCATTATATTTTCTCCATTTTTAATTTAACTTGGTTCTTAGCATATTTCCACAGATTAATACTCACTAACTTTTCTTGTTGGAATACTGTTTTTCATGTATCTGTTGTTTGTTTCAGAGGTATTTATCATTCTTTTATAAATATCAACCTAATTTTTAAAGAAATCCAGAAACTTCCTGCATACATTTTTTTACTACTCAAATGAACCTTTATGGGAACTCTAGGGGACTCTACATAGTTAACTGGCCAGTGAAATGATAAAAGCTAAACTTATCCTGAGGGCTGTTTAGAATCCCTTGGTTAAAACAAGTGGGGAAATGAAACAAGCTGTGCTGCTGTGAACAGGGTTTCTTTACAGCAGCCAGCATCCCTTCTCTAGAGCTCTTCAGAATATCCAAATCAAAAATATTTCCAACTGACTACCAAGATAATTTTACAAGCTTATTATAGTTCACTTTAGGAATTAGTGTCTTTCTGCAGGTTCTCATGTCACTGGCAATCAGTGTTACTGCTGAGAGTTCTCAATTCTTCTACTTAAGCCTAGGGTGTCTCCTTAATCCCTTTAATTCTTGCATTTTGACCTAATTTTACTGCTCATTGTCATGCTTCTTTCACTGCTATCTGGGCCTTATTCTATATCACAAGAATATAAAAGCTAAATTGTGGATTATTTTTAAGTAAAAAGCCTGTTAAGTACTTATAGGGCTACCTTATACCTTCCTTGTCTCTCATCTGACCAGGTCAAATGAAATCAATGGCACTATTCAGCTCAGCAAAACAAGCGTGATCGAGCTCCAAGCGCTAAACTGGTAAACTTTGTTGCAAATATATCTGTTCTTTGAAAGTGTGATTACTCAGCAAGTGATCTCAGTCAGAAACTAGAAAAATACTATCAACAGGTATTGGTGTTTGAGACATTTCCTTTCTATTCAACAAGCCCAACAGTCCAGGTCCTCATTCTGTATGGAAGACAAGACCACTGGCCCTGATTCAAGGAGAACTGGAATGGAATCAGTATCTGCCTGCTCTAAACCCTGATCTAAACAACCAGACTTAGGGTTATTCTGGGAGTCACTGCTCCTAACTGGCCTGTCTAAGCCATTTTATTCTGTGGAACACAGCAGATATTCGCAGCAAAGGAGAAATACAGGGGGAAAAGAGAGGAGGAACAAATACAAAAAAATGAGACAGAATTTGTTGGCCCCGTAGTAACAATGCCTAGCTGAAAGTGGAACATCCAAGTGTGGGCAATGTTCGAAAGAGTAATTCAGAAACCATGTACTTGGGCAGCAAACAGAAAATTAATACAAAAACCGGCCAGAATGTAAGTGAAGGCACATTAGTGGGAGTATGGGTTAAAATGCCTCTCGAAGGAAGGAATTGCATCTGAGATTTCCATGTTTGGACAAAGTGCCCTAAGTTCTGTATAAAAGACAATTAAAACCACAACTGACTCTCCTTTACTAATCCAAGGCAATATCTAAACCCACCCCTTCAATTACACTGCTTTGCTTTTCTAAAAAAATGATTAAAAATACAGGATGGGGAGCAGAGGGAAAACTTTGTTTTAGGACAAAATCACCACTGAACCCAAATAATTAAAACCAAACACAAATTCTCTTGCCAAATCACAGAGCTACCTTTATTCCTCTCAAAAAAACCTTTTTTCAACAAGACAAAGCCAACCTTTTCTATGTATATATCTGGAGAATAAGGTGATATTCAAGTTAGAAATGGAAAAATTAATAATTTCCATGATTAAGTCTAAAACGCCAGGACAAGGAGACCAGTATAACAACTAGTATAGAAGACAATGAAAGTCTTTCCACTGAGATTAGTAAGGCTTGTGCCAGTCTTTCTATATGCCCCATATAGGCATCTCTTACTCCTGTATATTTTCACAGATACTTAATTTTGCTGAGACCTTGCAGCCACATTCACAACAACAACCCCATGAACTCATTTTTTATTTACAGTAAAGTTTATTTTGATTATATTTTTTTATATATAAACTGTAGTGTCAACCTAACTATTTAAATCCCGTGGTAATACTTACAGTAAGAGGTGTGACATGTGGAAAATTGTTTGGGCACCGTCCTAGTGTATATTAAAACAGCAGCAACAAGCCTGGCAGTGGACCAGAATCCAATACAGTCCTTGGCAAATGATGGCAAACAAACCGCCAACAAGTCATGCCCTCATTTTTAAGCCAAAGATAAACATAGTTAATGTGTGTTGCTAAGACTGGTGTGCCCCAAATGCCATAAGTGAGGTCAGACAAGGATGCTGCAAATAATTCCCAATCATATTTTACCAGTTTTCTACTTTAAGAACTATCAGATATGCAGTCCAAAATGTCTGATCCAACATTATTATTACAGCTCACCCAGGAAAACCCATCAGCGTTTTGGCTTTGAAAAACAGCACTGACAACTGTTAGAGTTTAATAATTAAAGTCAAGGGTGCAATATTATTCTCTCACAAATTAAAAAAGCATACCAGAATGGTGAAGTTCCTAAAAAAAATACTGTTTGTTTAGCAAAACAAAGGATGACAGATTAAATAATTGTATTTCACAAACTTAATGGTGAGTTTTCTCTAGGCAGTGGAGCAGTGACTCTTCAGCAGAATTTCTTGCATAAATGTATTTGGGAAAAGTGTATGAAGTTTTCCCATAAATTGGGCTTAAAGGCTAACTTCAGGGAATTGTTTCTGAAAGATTCTTGCTTCAGTGGGGATTTAGCCAAATGTTAGTACAGCAAAATGCAGTGCCGTATTAAGGCATTTAGGGATCTGTAATGCAAAGTTTAAGTAAGATTTAGCTAATTATGTAAATCACCAGTTTTAGTGAGCCTTGGCTTTGCAATGCTTTGGCTTTAAGTCAGAAAAGCTGCCCAAAGAGCCTGAAATAAAACAATTCTTGTTTCCCTAGTGATCCTCACATTCCTAAAACAGCTATGAGAATCTGTCATTACTTCCCCTTTGAAACCATTCTACCCTTGAGGCAAGGTGCTGCAAGATATCGCAGCAGTCATAATGAAGCAGTTTGGAGGACTCCACTTAAGCACTGAGCAGAGGAAGAAGTTAGGTAAGGGACAAGCAGATTATGGTTCAGATTACAGCTGAATATGAAATGGGTTTCCCCTCACACGATCTGGGGTTTTTCTTCAGAATGCTCCAGACCTAAAAGACCCACATCAAGGTCATCTCATTTTGTTACTCAAAACAGGAAAATGTAATGGGACCGATTGTAATGCGAAATATTATTAGTGTGGCACTAGCCTCTTGCAACAAAAACTACTAAGGCTCAACACAGGAATTTCTTCCATGGGTGCTGCAATCCAGGTTGACAGTTTCCCAAGCTTCAGAAGACAGACAGGGGAGGAGGGAGAACAAACACTGCAAACTACTGCGATGAGAGCACTAGTCAAGTAACAAGCAGGCCAAGAACAAGGTCTTCTTTTAAAAATATCTGGGAGCAGACTGCTGTTTAAAAGAGATGAAAATTCCTTCACTGACTTTACATGACCTGATCTTGCACATTTTGGAGTTATCTACAAAACCTAAAGAGAATAAAGAATTTTTCTTATGTGAATCAAAAAAGAATACAATGGCTGCTCTCTAAGGCATTCTGCACCCCAGACACCCATTGCTGGGCAGGGGAATGTATTTCACTTTGACACCGCCTCTGGAGGCATGGAGGTTGTGCTGGGGTTTGAGTTTAGTGCCAGTTTTGTGGTGTGTTTGTTTTACTCTACACAATCAGCAGAATCTGGTGAAAAAATTGCCTTAAACCAGTTCAACCAGTTTCAGATTATTTGAAACAGCACATTTAATGAGAAAGTATCTTCTATTCTACAGAATGAATAGGTGGGCATTAAATCCGTATTCTTAGTCAATTACTATGACTTACTGCAGTGACATTAAGGAATCTCAGACAAGCAAAGAATAAAGAGAAGGTAAACAACAGACCTCAGTTTGAACTGCATTTCCTGAGCCCAGTTCATGTAAGGAGTAAAAATGCCTCAGACAACTCTTAAGGGATGCAGCGTAAAATTGTAGTGTGCAGTTTTCTGAAACAGGCAAAAGAGCTCAACACACTGGAGCTGATTTCTGTGTCAGCTTTCATTCCATACAGATTAGTGCCATTTTTCACAGCCAAAGCACCAACTTTATGCAGTGCCATGCATACATAATTTTCTCAAGCTTGCAGTAATGTGAACTTGCTGCAGAAACTGCAGCTTCTCATTAAAATTATCAGATATAAGGTAGTCTGTGAGTGTGTTTTTCACTTATAAAAGGCTCAAGCATTTTCAACTGGATCTTTTTTTTTCAGTCTAGTGAGTCTTTCAATAGTGTTCAAACTTAGATAGCAGAAATACATGCAGGAGTTCAACTATCAGTCTAGATTTCCATTTTACCTCCCCATGAGAAAAAAAATTTCCTGCTTTCCCTGCTTTCTGGTAGCATTCATTCCTTTATTAGTCATTAAATTAAGAACTTAATAATGTAAACGTCAGGATTCACCACTGTCACATGCTTGCACTTGCTAAGAAGAGTTTTTTCTCCACTTTCTTAATGGAATGTAGAGGCCACTCTAGAGGAATGTGATTCAACTGAGACTATTTTGCAACCTTTATGAAAAAGAAACTTCCACAGTTTCTTCAAGGTTTTGTGAAAATGGACTCATAATACTTCTTCAGTTCCAAAAGATCTCCACATGATTATTATAAGATTAGAATTCAAAACAAAATGGAAAGTAAATTCTTAATATGAACCACAGTAGTTTCTTTCAAAATGTTACACAGCTAACTCAGCAGCATCTGATACACTACAGACTCTTCTTATTCTAAGTACAACAGAAATCCATGGGCTCCTCCACTTCATAGCAGATCATCTTGAGGCTAAGTGCCTATATCGGAAGAATAAAAACACTTTCTACCTTTAAAAAACATTAGTGTTGATAAATAGGTGAATTGCGTTCAATTTATTCTACTTTTTAATTACTCTTATTAAAAATGCCATTTAAAGGCAGAAAATCTCTACAGCCATACATTTGCAGGTAATTGATGCTGACAATAAGACTTTCAGAGCTTTAAACCTGAATCAGTTCTTCCTGATGCAACCTCTAATTTTGGTTTGAATACAGCAGGCCTATCCTCTTGCTTGTTAATTATAGTCCTAAGGGCTTTCTTTCCTTTTAAATGGCTTTCCTTTCTCTTCATATTGAGCCCATTTCTGTTCTCTTTAGTTATAATCGCAAAGTTCATTATGAGATAGCCGTAATCCCCAAGCTTTCTTCATTTCTCTATACTCCAGTTTTCCCCCCTGGCAACTAAGCAAACAACCTTGTTCCAGTACCATATCTCATGCTTTCAGAGCCCAGGTCATGATTTGGTATGCAGCGTGGCACTCACCTTACCCCCACTGCGAGAAACGGAGCAGGCAAGGGGCCAAGAGCTGGCAGAGGGCTTGGCTCTCTTCCCCTCACCTACCCACCTAGTTTGCTGTTGCCCAAACTTGCTTACCATAACTACTACTACATGTGAGAAGATAAAACAAAATTCCAAATCCACAACAAAGTTCACACCAGAGCAGTTCAATGACTCCTTGTAGTTGGTCTCCAGGCAATCGCATGACATAACAGCCTCAGGCCCCAGTCAGACTATCATCGCTTAAGAGGCTGACAGAAGAGCTTCTGCATTTGTTCTCATAAGACATGGTGTAATAAAGACAGACCTAGAGGAAGTCATGCTCTTCTCCTATTTGCAGTTCAGAGACCATGAACAAATATCACAGGACAATGTAGAAAAGTATTTTACAGGCAACAGTACAGGTCTGGGGCAAAAATAACTTTCTAATTCACGTCACACGAAAAGAGCAGGAACTGCTGTTGCATGTTCCCCTTGCTGAGGCATGAAAGCCTAGAAGATACAAAATATTTGGGTTGCAAGATGTGACTTATTTTAGGGTTTTTAAGTTATTTGAAATAACATTAGCTGAATTATATGAACACATATTCATTCATTGAATCATGTTTTGAAATGCTTCTTGATTTGAACCAGATCACATATGGACTACCACACAATTCAGTTTAAATGATGTCCCACTTATTTAATTTACAGCATTAGGCACTGTAGGGTAGCACAAACCTGTTTCTACTGCAAAAGCTCTGATACAGGAGATGGAAGTCTGAAGTGTGCCTTTCTACAAAGGATGTTGATCACCTGTGCTCCATCTTTCACTCAGCTCTTGTGTGAAGTCTCTTAATATTATTTGGCTTAAAATCAAAAAAACCTAAACAATAGCCTTGGTACCACTGAAAGTCTGCCAAAATACATCTGAGTTGCAAAACACTGGCTTTGAAGTCTTTCTGAGGAGGGTGAAAATAGAAGTAGACTAAATTGCTGGATTTTTCATCCATTACAGATTCTAAAGACATTGCTAATAAGTTTGAGATATTTCAGATAGACAACTACTAATGTTTTGATCACAACTTCATACATTTTAAATGCATCTTTACCATCTTCAAAATCAGAAATACTCTGAAATGCAACACAGCTCATTTTTCTGTCAACAAATAGCCTCAGGAAAGCAAAGATCATCTTACCATCTAGCTAAGTAGTCTCTAAGACAATAATGTCACAACTTCCAAAGGCTCTAAAAAATCAGCAAGCACCTTGTTATCATAATGATTCTCTGTGTTATGAAAATTCCATGCTGTTACAATTGATAGGCTGTTACAACTCTGCCAAATAGATGCAGATGTGGCAGGTAAGCTTTCCAATGAAAGAAAAATTCTTGGATAATAGAGTTGGAATATATTAAGCACAATTTGCTTTAACTACATATTTGCCACTATGAAGTGTTAAATAGCACGGAGACAAGTCCCACAAATGTTGGGCTCTCAAGGGGCAACTCAGTTTTAAGAACTGAGCTCACTGAGAGGAAACTTTCATCAGCTTTAATTACTCCCATCACACAAAACCTTGAAATGATCTCAAGACTGAATATTTGTTCACCTACTAAAAGAATAACTCGAAAATCATAACAATGTCACCTTGTGGTGACATCTGTCATAAAAAAGTATTACTATGAAAAGACAGCATCCCAGGTTCCATTTTAGATACCTTTAAGCTTCTCTAACCTATATCTCAGTGAAAAGAAAACACTTATGGAATGTAATTCAAGTGTTGCAAACTCTTATCTCACTACCTGGTCTCTAACGTCACAAAGATTTGCAAAGACATTGCCAAAAGTCTCGAAAGGTAGTGTTTCCTCTGTGCTTGTCCAGCACAATAAACAGTAAAACATGCTTTAATATCCCAACCCAGCAATGGTAGATAATGACAAAACTGTCCAGTCTGTGACAGACAGGACAAATCCCTGTTCACTGATCTTAATACCCTTAATTGGCTATGCTTCTTGTGAAGCAGTAACACAAGCTGAGTACATGAGCTGACAATCAGCTAACTTGAAGCATTCTTTCTAGGAAGCATATTATTAAATCAGCTAATAAAATTCATTGCCAATTACTCATAGAGCTATGTATCACATATTTAAAAAGGCATTAAAGTAACATAATCTAGCCACCTGCTACCACACAGAGGAAAATCTACATTTAGGAATATCCGTATCAAGTCAGACTTTGAATGGAAAAAAAAAGCCTGTTGATGCATTTTGTTTACCCTTTACACTGTTCTTTCTTTGTGCTTTTAAAACAAACAAAAAACGCCTACATATTTTTTCCTCAAATGGCCACATGCCAGTATTCTCAATTTGGTTTTATAATTTTCTTTTGCCTCCACTACAATCCCAGAAAACAGTATTAGCCAGGAGAATTCACACCAATCACCTGACAAAGATCTTTGACAAAGTCAAGACATTGAGGATTCTGTTAAGTAGGTAGAATCAAAACTTAAACTCTACATAGCAGGTACATCAGAGATAATGTTTTGATATGAATAGTCTTAGAACTGGAACCTTTAAAAAGGTAGACAACAATAACCATAAATGAAAATTTTCTCAAGATAAAGACTTAGGAGAATTTATGCGTAAAGAGCCTGGACAGGGAATACAAAGGTAAAAGTACAGAAAGTCCAGGTATCTAAGTAGACTTACAGAATTTCACTTTCTTGCTAGATTAGGTTTTTTCATTAGGTGTAATTACAATTTCATTGACACCTCTCTTCGTAATCATCAGAAATAGCTCACAATATAGGAAAGTCATAAAAAAAATCACATTCCAGGAGGTAACACAGTCTTCCTTCAATTAAATTCAATGTTCTTCAACTCCCAAAGCATACTTAAATTCTTTGTCTTTAAATAACAAGAAAAACTGAGATTTTAGGAGTACTCACCACCGTCTTCAATCAAGAAATGAAAAATGTCACTGGTGGCATTGTCACCCTCTCGTAAAACATAGCATATCTTCATATCATCAATATCAGCTGGAAAGAGTCAGGAAAAATAGATTTTATTTTAAATGATGAAGGTAGGAAACTGTTTTTATAGAAAAAATTGACATGTATTAAATAGTTTAGCTTCAACAACAGAGAGGTCGAGGTTGTACAGCAGAACTGAGGAATTTCAGTACTAACAGTGTTGAAGTTTTACAGATATCATTCATTCTCCCTCCCTTTACTTCTCCCTCCCCAGTGCTCTTTTTCTTTTAAGCTGTATTTACAAAAAGAACTGAAAAGAAATTTAAAAACATGGGCTTGACAGTCAGAACTATTTCATATTTTTAGTGGTCCATTTTCTTAAACAGAGGTGTATCTCCACAAGGATATTGATATTGATTCTGTCATTCTTCAACCTGAAAAGTACTGTAGAGGACAGTTATAGTGACTGACTGTTTTAAGAACCCAAATAGATGCAATTAAAGTAAACAGACAAGACTTCAGTAAGAAAAAGACCTGATGTACAATTTTTAACCATTAGTTGCCATAAAGTATGTAATAGATAACAAATATTTGTTAATATTTTTTTTTCCTGGTTTCCTTGAGTAGTGATGAGAAACATTTAATACATAAAAACTAATTTTTATCACTTTCTTTGAAGGACTGCTCTTGGTAAAAACCCAGGTCCGATAACTTTTTCGAGAAAAAGTGTTAGAAATTAATAGCATTAAAGTGGAGCTCAAGTATCACCCAAATTCCCCTCTGATGTTAGGGTGGATGCATGAGTAAAAAAAAGTCAAAAGCACTTTTGTTAGAGCTTCACAAAATCTTCAGTTCCAAAAGTAACCAGACATCTTTGAGAGCAAACAAGTTAAGAGCATTATTAGCAAATATATGTAACTGAAGAATCTCTTCCATAAATGTTTGAAAGTTAAAGATCAAAAATTCATGGGGCTGTAAAGAGGATGCAAACAAATACTTTTTCATGCCAGTGGAGCAAATAAATCTTTCATCCTGCAAACACACAAGTACTCAGCTCTTCTCGTGTGGGTAGCCTTATCAAAATCCATGGTTCCAGCATACATAAAGATAAGCACTTGAACCAGTGTTTGCAGGACCAGGACCACCTCATAAGAAAAAAAGGCCACTTGTCATCCAAAGACCTTAATTTTGTCAAAATAACTGCAAAGAATGACCTGTTTTCTGTTCCATAAGAACATGTACAGAGTCACTTGAGCAAGCCTATGCTATCCTTTCACAGCTGATTAGGTTGTGCTAGTTATATCCAAACTTGCCTAGTTGTAAGCAAAATTCATAACCATGTAACTACAGTGCCTGCTGAAATTAATTTTGTATTGGAATTCTCCAAAATAATTTTGAAATACATCCAATATAATTTTATATTTAAAAGAAATATTATTATGTCCACTAGCATAAGGCAGAAAGCTGTGTTCTAAACAATTGCTCTGCCTTCTCTTTCAGTTACAGGCAATCTGAAAAACCAGACTGCTCACGCTGCTTGCACACAGTGAATCTTCTTACCCTACTCAAAGTGGTCAGGCTGCCTGTTCATACAACCACGGGCACAAATCCAAGAAACAGGAGTTTGAGGATGGACTTCACTAACTAGCAAGCAGCCTTCAAAATTTTTTTGCATGCCACCCTGAAGAGTCTCATTTGACTTCAAAGTTGTCCCAGTTTTGAGTAGACATAGGACCAAATGACCTCAAGGGGTCCCTTCCAACATAAACTGGAAGACTCTAACCGAGTATTACAAGCCCCATAAGAATCCACACATGTTGATGAAACTGGAACTATTCAGCATTTTCAAAGAGGTGGCACATGGCAAGATAAGAGGCCTAAAAAGAGGGGAAGATCAAAACATAAAAAAGAAAGTGTGCAACAGCAGGTCCAATAGTCAATACAGAGGCTTCCCAAAGTCCATTGCAAAATCTGCAGTTACACTGGGGTCATAATGAATATGACAAAAAAGGGTCTTGTTTATTTCTGCCCTGAACATTAGAAAATTATTTGTCTCAGTATAGCATAAGCATGACATTCTCACAGGCCAATATTATTGAAGAAATGTATATTTCTTAAAAACAGTCTTCAATCCAACACAAATGAAGAGTGCTTATGCTAGTACTGTCAGGGAACCTGTGAAGTTACACCACTTTCTGGGGATCCTCACTAGCTTTAAAACCAATCTTTCCTAAGGGCTGCATGCTTCTTACCCAGACTGGCCAATGCCAGGATATTAAGATAGCCTTCATGCCACGTGGTTGGACTGCCAATTCAAAGCTAAGTAAAAAATTCACTTTGGTCATCAGACAAATGTACGCCTGGCCACATGGCACAAGAGAGAAAGCAAGACATACCTCTCCCAAGTGCTCCCCATCCTGAAAATAATGAGGTATCACTGTGCTATGCAGTGGTCTACTTTCAAGAAACACCTGTTCACCAATTCCACATTCTTCCATGTAAGAGAAAACCCACTAAAATAAGTGATAATCTGTCTATTTGCTCACTCCCTTTCTCTTTTGTTTCTCACTTATTCTGACAACACTCTCAATATTACTCGCAGTTCACTACTGAAGCCTTACATTCAAGGAGCTGTGGTGGTTCCCAAAGCTTGGACACAGTTTGGTCTCTTCTCATCCTCTTTTTTGCACTAGCACTGAGAAACTTAAGACACTCCAACCACTGGAAAGTTCATCAGGCCTGTTTGAAATATTTGGTATATCTGACAAGAACACTGCTACAGCCAAGACTGTAACATGGGTATGTACCAGTGTCGGCTCTGTGAAATAAACACAGCCAACTGCAAGTGTTCACCTCAAGCCTTTCCACCTACACAGCCCAGGCTGGCTGGGCCCCTTTGACTTTGAGTGTCCATACTGTTGGTGCTGTCTGCTCATTCCACAGCTGCAGAAGGCTGAAAAAAAAAACCTGATTTCATTGTTAATTAACTAGCCATTAAGTCATTGCAAAGTAACATGGAAAATTCTCCAGATAGCTTATGCTCACATTTCAATTAAAGTTACTTCACAGCTTTGGGTTGAAGCTTTATTTCAGAACATATGACACATGTGGTTTTTGCCCTCTTTATACCACCGAATATTTTAGTTCCATGTAAAAAGTACCACTGACATAATTTTAAAATGTTTACATTACCTTTTAATTTACCACAAACACTTTGTGGTAAAGATTTGTGTAATTAAGGAAACAAATGCACTCATAATATATTATTTCCCACTGGTGGGGAAATGATTTTGCTTTTACAGTTAGGTGTGCTCAGACTGTACAGCAACTGATACCCTAGCCATGGTATGACCATTAGTTAATAATAGCTTGGCCACTCCCATAGCATTTTCTAAATAAAACTGGTTAAAGAAAGCACTGTCTCTTAAGATGTACAGTCCAATTCTGTTATCCAAATTTTTATCACTATGACTGATACAAAGTGCAAATCACATCAGTTATTTGGACTAAGCTCTCCAAAGAAAAAAAGCTCCTTTACTCGGTGTTTATCCAGAAGACCACATTTCCTGTTCAAAGCTGTCATGGATGTAATAAAAAATAAACAGCTATAAAAAATTATGAAGCCATTATAAATAAGCTTATAGTTGGAAAGTTTCTCCCATCAATTATTACAGAGTTTAGCATGAAAAATAATGTTTCCAGTGAAAGAAAGCATATGAATTATTGTAGTACCTTGGGTGAACTGGCTGATGCTATGGTTGCCTTTCCCCAGGTGAATCAGGAAGCCATGGCGTGGACCCTCTGTGATTCTGATCTTAAGAGTAACATGTAAACTGTCCCTGTCTTCCACTTTGAGCACTTTGTTGGTAATCAGAAACCCAGTGTGACCTGTGGCCAGAACACGGAGAGTCTGAGCACCCTTATTTATTACCACTTGAGGTACACTGTTGTCCACAGCCATTATTCGAATCTTCATAGTCTGAGGTTTCCTTGTTTCAAACACAGTGTTGGGGAAGACATAGAAATCAGTATGAGTGCCATCTGTAACAGTGAAAGAGAAACTATCCTCAACTGATTCTGTGCCATCATGTTTGTAGCTGATTAGATTTTCATTCAGATCTTGTTTAGTGAAGGTGGTGACTGGTTTGGAGTTATTGAACATGATCTGGCCATGAACTGGTATTTGAGTGATGATAAATTTCAGCAGTGCATCAGGTGTATCTCTGTCTTCTGCAGTCAGTTCAAATGGGGTTATCAGTTTGTATTCATTTTCACTCACCACCAGGTTATGGATGGTGACAACAGGTTTCTTATTGTCCACATCACTGATAGAAATTCTGAAAGTACGAAACACAGGGTTATAGCCATCAGTCACCTCAAACTCAAAGCTGTCCATTTTCACCTCGTCTTCTGAAGTATGAATGTAATAGACTTTATTGCCTGCTAACAGGAGTTGAGTGAAAGTGGAGATGGGTACCCCAGGCTGATCTGTGCATTCAAGATGACCACGAACGGGTGGTCTGGTAACAGTAAAAACTAAGTTCTCATCTGGACTATTCAGGTCACTGGTACTAAGCAAATCAGTAGTAAGGGTTACCTTCCCTCCTTCCTTCAGAGAAACTCCTTTGCTGATGACATCTGGGAAGACAATATCAATGCTGCCTATTGTCACATAAAAGTAGCGGTCAATGAGAGGATTTATTCCATCTGTCACATCAAACTTGATAAGATCACGAACTCCTTGTTGGCCAAAATGCACATATCGAATCAAATTTCTATCCACTTCATCTTGGGTGAAGTTCATTCCCAGGGTGATATTTTCAACTCCACCTGAAGGCTTTATTCTCTGCAAGAGGCCTTGCCCTGGCCCGTAACTTATAATATATGTCAAGGTTTTGTCTTCAGAGTCGAGATCAGTAGCCTTCAACATCCTGTTATTAATAGTTCTAGTTTCCCCTATTTCAATCTCCAAACCATCATTGATGGCCATTCTGGGCGTCTCATCATCTACAGGAATAACCATGATGGGTACCATTTTCCTAACGGTGTGTTTACCATCTGTGAGTTGCACCTCAAAACTGTCCGCCCTTGTCTCAGAGTCGTCATGTTCGTAGAGAATGTTGGAGCTCTCTGTTATCTGATCCAAGGTGAAGCTCTCCACTAGGACAGTTCCATTGACCAGCTGGTTCACAATGTGGCCATGCCTGGGAAGCCTGGTGATTGTGAACGTTAACTCATCAGCAGGGACATCCACATCAACCGCATTGAGGATAGGGGTATCAATAACCAGGCTCATGCCTTCCATCACAACAAACTCTCGCATGAAGATTTCAGGCTCTTCGTCATTGATCGGCACAATAACAATGGGGAAGAAGTGCCTCTGGGAAAAGTTAATGCCATCGGAACAGCGCAAAGCAAATCTGTCTTCAATAGGCTCTACACCCCTATGTATACTTTGGACATAAAAAATATGCCCTTGACGGAGGTCCTTCAAGGTAAAAGCACTTATAGCTACACCTGCCCTAGATTTTTCAGATCCTGGGGCAGGAGAGATGTTCTCTACATACCCAGATGTGGGCTGAGCAACAATTGTGCATAGTATATCATCACTAGGAGTATCCACATCTTCAGCCCTGAGGTGAGCAAGAGTAATGACCCGTTTGTCCCCTTCTGTCACCATGAACTGCTCGCCCACAAAAATCTCTGGAGCTTGACTGTCAACAGGAAGAATGGTCACCAAAACTGAAACTCCTTGAACAACACTGCCCCTGACACGCCACTTCTCAGAGAGGTCAGACAAGGTAAGGTTGAAGGCATCCTCCTTGGGCAGAAGGCCTATTTCGCCACCAGTGTGAGCATATACCACAGCACCATCCAGCAGATCTCTCTGGGAAAATCTCTCTGCAGGCACCCCTTGAACCAGGATGCTCCCATGCTGAGGAGGATCCTCTACAATGAAGGTCAACATTAAGTCATCTGTATCTTCTGTGCCCTGAATGACATTAGCAGTGATTTCAGCAGCACCATTCTCCAGCACATCTAGGTAGGAACCAAGAGTGCCTGGGGGCAATCGTAGTGTAGGAACCTCATCATCAACTGGGTGCACACTCATTTTCAGTGTGATGGGCACAAAATGAACCCCATCACTCACATCAAGCCTGCAGGTATCACTGCTGGTCTCAGCTCCACTGTGCACATACACCACCCTCCCTTGCCTGATATCCTCCAGGCCAAAGACAGCTCCTGGAACCAGACTGTACCCAGAAAGCTGCAACTGGCCATACCGAGGAGCCTGGGTCAGGATAAATCTGAGACGGGCAAGTTCAGTGTCCGTGTCACTGGCATCCAGCTCAGTTGGACTAAGGACATGGCTGCCTCCCTCAGGCAAAGCGAAGCCAGTATTAGTGATTTCAGGAGGCTGGTTATCCACAGGCTGCAGGTAGATGGTGAAAGTCCCTTTGGCTGCATTGCCAGCCGCATCTTGCACTTGATACTGAAACTGAATCAAATGAGGGGCCACCCCCAGCTCTTCCTGTGGGGGGCGGTACGAGATCTTGTGATGGTTGATCTGGGCTTGGGTGAAGTGTGTGACTTCCACAGAGTGATCCTCAGTCAGCACGAGGGATCCAAGGCGCGCTCCATACGCCTCGGGAGGGTGGTTGGAGTCAGTGTCGGTGGGGGGCTGGATTACTGTGTAGCGAAGTTCACGGTCTCCTGAGTCCTGATCTGTGTAACACAAGTGCTTCCTCCGCAGGGGGGTCACCTGCTGCTCTGCAACTATTAAGTGCAGGCTGCTGCTACTGTGAAGCTCCGGGGCTAATCTGTCTACAGGATGTACCCTGATGACAAAAGTCTGTGGTCCAGAGCGGTTGGGTGGGTCATTGTCATCCTGGACTCTAAAGATGAACTGGTCCAACACAACCCCAGGGCCAGGGCTGTGAGCCCCAAAGTGGTGGTAAAAGAGACGCCCTTCCACAATGTCCTGTTGCAGCCACTCTCTCACTGGCTTTTCATAGATGTGGGAGCTCCCTGCTACACCTGGCACCCTCCTCCAAGAAAAGCCCTCCTCTTCTTCCTCCTCTTCCCAGCCAGGAGGTGGTTGTGCTTGACGGAGCAGCAGCTGCCCAGCCGTGGGGCCAGACTCCACTGTGAAGAGCAGGATGGCATCCTGCGAGTCAATGTCAGTGGCACTAAGAGCACGGGTGGTGATGGGCACTGTTTCACCCTCAGCCATGGCAAGCCCTGTGTTAGCATTAAGTAGGGGTGGCTGGTCATCAGTGGGCACCAGAGTAATTGGGAAAAGGAACTCAACACGGTGGCGAGAGCCACCATCTTCCAGCCGCAGCACCAGGTTGTCACTGAGTGGAGACTCGCTGCCATCGTGCTGGTAAATGACCCGGCCAGCTGCCAGCTCAGCCACTGTGAAGTGTTTACGAGGGGCAGCAGGTCCTGGGGTGTCCTCCAGGAGAGTGAGGTGGCCATGCCTCAGCCCTGCCACCACACTCACCCGCACCTGCTCAAGGTCATCCTCATCACTGACCACCAGGTTGGGGCTGGGACCTGGGCCTGAGAGAGGCCTTGACTGCCCCTCATAGAGCACAAGACCAGTGTTGCGGGTCACCACAGGTGCCAGGGTGTTCATGGGCTTCACCACAATCACAAAGGCAAAGGGCTCTGAGGCAGCACCCTCTGGGTCCAACACCTCCAGTTCGAGCTCAAAGAGCCGCTCCCGATCAGAGTCCTCCATGGGTGGCTGATAAGCAATGCGCAGCTCCCGCACATCCCGCTGGCTGAAAGAAGTGACAGGCAAGCTCCGGTCATCTGTGCTGACCATGTGGCCTTGGCCAGGGCCAAAGGGAGAGGTGATGTTGAAGAGCAGCAGATCGGGTGGTGACTCTGCATCCTCAGCTGACAGCATGTCAGGAGTGAGGGCGGTGAGCACAAACTGGTCCACCTCCATCATCAGCATGGCCAAGAAGCTGGGTTTCGGGGCCACGTTCTCAGTCCCGGCGCGGATGCGCACCAGCACCTGGAAGTACTCGCGCTTCAGCAGTGCCCCGCCGCCCGCCGCCTCCCGCAGCTCGGCCACCAGCGGCACCAGGTCGCGGTTCGGGGAGCCGCCGGCGGCCGTGTGCCGGTAGCGCAGCCCCAGGCGCAGGAACTCCTCGCAGTCCCACATCGAGGAAGGCATCGGGCCGCCCCCCGCCGCTTCCCCGCCCCCGCCCGCCGCCGCCGGCGGGGGGGTGAGGNGTTGAGGATCTCTCCGTACCGGGGCAGCCCGGCCAACAGCGGCAGCAGCCCCACCCGGCAGCGCTGCCGGCCCGGCTCGAAGGCGAACTCCAGGCTGCGAGCGTCCAGCGGGTTGCTGGTGCCCCGCAGGCGCTCCACTGTGAGGGGCAGGTTGCGGGTGACGATCTCCAGCTGGGTGAAGAGCACCTCCACCTCCAGCACCAGGGGCAGCACCAGGGCGCGGCTCGGCGAGTCGTAGCGCAGCTGCAGGCGGACGCGGTCCCGGGCGGGGCTGCGGCCGCCCAGGTGCGAGTACTGCACCTCGCGGGCTCCGAAGTCGCAGGGGAAGCGCCGGGGGCTCAGGCGGCCCGGGCGCTGCCACAGAGGGTCCTCGTCCAGCACGGTGAGGTGGCACCGGTCACCCGGCTGCACCTGCAGCACCAGGTCCCGCGCGGGATCCAGCCAGGCGGAGCGACCCAGGGGCACCCGCAGCCCGCGGTTGGCCACCACCACGGGAGCCGCCTCCGGCGACCACGGCGAGGAGACCGCGGCGCTGCTGCCTGGCGGCGGCTCCGCCGCCCCAACCCAGGCGCAGCCGGCCAGCAGCAGCAGCAAGCCGGCCAGCAGCCGCTGCGGCGCGGCGGGGAGAGGCTGCATCGTCCTTGCCGGCGGAGCAAAGCGTCGGGAGCCTCCGGCAGCGGCCGAATCCCGGCCCCAGTTGTGCCGCCGGCGCGGCGCCACTCACCCCGCGCACACGCTGCGCTCTGAGCGCGCCGCGCTCCGCTCCGGAGGGGAGCCCCGCGGCCCGGCTAGCCCCGCCCCGCGCCTCTGAGCGGCCAATGGGCACCTGCGGGGGGAGAAGCCGCCACGTGCAATTGGACAGAACTGCGTGCCAATCATGCATGTTACGAGGAGGGGCGGAGCTCCCCTCCCTCGTCCCTCCTTCTCGCGGTCGCCCAACAGGTTGCGGAGAAAGCGTCGGGAGAGCGGCGGGATGAGCCTTAGCGGTGCGGGAGTGGGAGGGGGTGGTGGGTACGGATCGCTCTGCTGGCACCAGCTGCCGCGGGAAGGGAGCCCTCGTATCGGGGGGGGGGCGGCGCTGCTTTCCCGCAGCGGAGGAGCGCACCTCTGCCAGCCCCAGGGGCAGCGGGAGCGCACCGACGCCCCCTGCACTGAGCTTCCCCGCTCCCGCCTGGCTCCCGGGAGCAGAACTAAAGCTGGGCTGTTCCCGACTTGTCGCCGGGCAGTGCTAGGGTTTTCCCTTCCCCTCGGGGTGCGGGGCGCCAGGTGAGAGCGGGGCGGCGGCGGTGCCGCCCGGGTTCCGGCGGTGGCAGGAGCCGGGCTGTCCGAGAGCCGAGTCCGGATGACGGGGAGCGGGGGGGCAAAGTGCCCAAGGGAGAACGGGATGGGTCACACAAGGGGAAGCGGGGCTGCGGCGGAGCTCCCTGCCGGCCCCGCGGTTCTGTGCGCCACAAAGAATATTGGATAAATATCTGCGGCGCAAAACGCATCGGTTGGTACCAGTTCGTGTCCAGTGTCACTCCTCGGAGGCGGCGAATCACAGCAACGGGTGAATGAAATCTTCACGGTATTCCTGCCACCTTGTGCCTGCGGTTAAAAGCACATTAATGAGAGCCCGAACTTGGGGTTCCTTGCCTTTTAAAATTCCTGATAGCAGGCTCTGAGTTTTGATTCAGCTTGTCTCACAGTTGCTAACATTCTTTCTTGTTCATGAAATGTGACCCACACTCTGGTTTAAGAAAGGTTTCTAACAAAGAGAAAAATACGGTAAAGCGACAGATTCAAAGACAGCGCAAGGCTGTTTCAACATTTTTGTAATTTTTTAATTCCTTCTTTTAAAATGATCTTTTACCCTATCCTTCAGTGGTGGAGCAGCATTATGGCATGTGATCTTGTTTTCTGTATGGCAAAACTCGAGTTTGGAATTCAAATTTTGCAAGTGTGGGCACAGCAGCTACACTTAAGTATTCTTTCTAATAAATAATTCAGCTTGGTTTGGGGTGGGACGACATCAGTAGACATCTACATCCAGTTCTACAACCCTGGATTATTGTAATTTGTGAGATATTTTTATATTCTGTTACTGACATACCTATGGAATACTGCTGAAAGCTGTTTAATTAAATAAGCCTATGCAATAGATTTACGGACTTGGATGCTGCTGCAGGGGGTAGTAATTCTAGTAGTTAGATATCTAGCAAGTTAAGCAACACTAATGCCATTTGTCTACCCTTATGAGACATTCACTTTGGATTTCAGCAGTGAATGTCTTATTTGTAAGATTCAAAGGAAGATACTTCAATTGAGTCCCAGGCATCAATGACCAAGGCATTCCAACTCTTAATTTTTTGGAGATATTTCATTGCTTCGGAAAAAAGAAAAATAGTAATAGATGGAGTTGCCCCATGTCTCGTACAGAAATTTCTTATTTTCAGTGGATACAGGGTCTGGTTCTTTGACCTCTGTTATCTCCATCACCAACTAGTAAATCTCCATGTACAAACAGCAGAAGTCCTCTTTATTTTTAAGAGTTGCTGTCTTGTCAAACAAGTCAGTGAACTCTTGAGCCACAGTCCAAGTACACAGTGCACAACTTGCTTTATTTCTTCTTCTTTTCACAGGACAACATAAACAAAAATGCTCTAGATTATAGAATTGATGAGAATTTTGAAAGTATTTTCCTTGGCTTGTGCCAACACTTGTGTTCAAATTGTACTTGAAGAAAATTCATCTTGGCTAAGTTCTGATCTAATGACATAGATGTAAATCCAAACTGTTTTCCTACCAGTTGTCCCTGAAGTTAGTGTGATAAATCAGAACTAGGCCCAATAACAAGTCCATTGATCTTTTAAAATAAATTTTTAGTGAATAAAAGAACAAGTATTTGACAAGGGGAAAAAAAATATACATATCTTTGCATGAAAGCTTGGGGTTTTGCTATACTACTAAGCTTTATTTCCAAGTCTAAATAGAAACAGAAAGATTTAGGACACAGAAGACCTCCTCATTTAACAGAGCATTAATAAATAAATGTGCTCTGGAAATCTAGTCATGAATATTTCCTCTGAAATAAATTACCTGTGAGGTCCAGCAGGATAAATCTATATTTTAAGACATTTGCTTACTTAAACAGAGTGCAAATATATTCTTATTTTAAATGCAACCCTTCCTGGGGGCATCTGTCTTCTGCTTTTGATGATGAATCACAGTTGTATTTTCCTTATTGAAACCCACACAACTAACAGTCCTGTGTAAACCAAACAGAAGTTTACTGCTCTCCAAGTCTTCATTCAAATGTATAATTATCAAAGACTGCCCTCTGTTGATATGTCATAATCTAAACAGTAGCAATGCCTGATTTTTGCTATTACTTTTCGTAGCTGTTCTGTAGTAAACAATGTAAATAATTCCAGGTATGCTCTTCAAATGAGTTAGTAAAAATGAAATAATTTTGGTTGTTAAAAGCTGGTAAAGGAGGCTAAATATGACATACAAATGTCAAGGGTTTTTAACCTTTTCCAACAGTGTGAGTATTTCACAACTTACAAGGGCAAAAAGATTTGCCATCTCTTGCCAATGTGTATTTACTATCTTGCCAAGGAAATTAAGAGAGCAGGGGAAGAGGATGGAAACAGCAAATGGGATTCATGGGCACATTTGGATACTTAATTGGTTGTGTAAGTAATTTTGCTAATACAATTCAACTCTGAAGGCCGTGTAGAAGCAAGGTGCACAGTATCTACTGTGCCTCAGAGAAAATGTCTATCATTCACAGTATGTCAAGTAATTTGGTGTTCAAAAACCAAAGAACAATCCTATATAAATAGTCTGCTGAAACAAAGTGAGAATTGGAAAATTTTAAGTCAGCCAACTGAGAGAGTGTTTCAGTTGCCTGTGTGTTGCTCTACTTAACCAACAATCTTTCTGTTGCTTCCATATTCTTTTTGTTCATCATTTCATTAATGAATTATTACACAAGTGGCTATTTATAAAATATCATAGGTTTATGAACGTAGGCATAGGTTTTTGCCTGGGTATATGCAAGAGTATTGCTAAGCTGCAACTTTCAGTCATCCTTTTCCTGCCAGGTATCTCTAGAGGCAGATAGCTGCCTCAAGAGTTGTCCCTGAAATGTCTTCTTTACCATCACACTCTGTAAACGGGTCATTGTCTTGAACCTGTTCTCCGTTTCTTTCATGACTTCTGTTTCAGTCCAAGTATCTGTTGCCATGCAAGCAGAGATGTTGGTGAAAAGTCCAGCACTACTAAGTCTGGCATCCATACTTTATTCCCCACTGCCTTGTAGTGTGAAGAAATGTAACTGGTTTCTGTCAGAACAAAGTTGCATTCCTTGATTAGTGAAATTTACACAGTCTGTTCTCAAAATTGTTTTGGCTTGATGCTGGGATGAATATAGTGCTGGTTTGTACACAGTAAATGTGACCACATGACCTAACCAACATTCACTCCAAAACCCAATCCAAAATCACCCTCCATCTTTCTAAAATTCTTCTGAGATTTTTGTTGTATTAGCTTATGAGGTTTATTCTGCTGCTGTCCCAGTAATTGTTTTCACCTGTCTGACACTGGTGCTCTGCCCACCCTCCATGTTCTTATTTTTACTTCAACCTTGGCTCTTTGAAAAACCTACTTTTCAAGTCAACTTTCTTCAAGCTCTTTCCCACTTTAGGTCTCATCAGAAGCACTGTGATTTCCTTTATGGTGTTTTTTTTCCCTCTGCCTTTTGATCACTCTCACTCTTTTTGTTTCAAAGCCAAAATATAACTTCTTGATCTATTAACAAAGGGAAGACTCTTGGTAATTCACTAGACTAAGTAAGTTGTTTCATCAAGCTTCTTTACCTATGGTTTATGTCTTCTGTTTGGACTCTGAAGTTTTTTTTACTGTGATTATGGAATTTATAACATTATTTTTAAATGTATACTGATACACACATGCATGTTCTTTGATGTGTAATGAAGGCAACAAAAAAGACACTATAAGCAGCATAGCTGTTTCCAAAAATTATTTAAAGACCTTAAGACCTAGAGTTTCTCTCAGATTGCTCTTGGATAAAATTGGTGAGGAGTTGGAAATTCTGTTGACAGGAAGTGGCCAAGTACTGTCACCAGTGACAATGACAATTTAGTCTCAATATACAATCCAGAATAGGTACTTTTTTGTGGTTATGTGTAGTGTTAGATATATTTATATAAATTATAGTTATAACTGAAATTGTGTATCAATAAGGAATTAGTGGTAAAACATTTCATTCTAGCACAGATGTTAAAGGAAGTTGTGGTGAAACTTTTTGGAGTGCAAACTGACTACAGTTTAATATCTTTGTTGTGGGAATATCTATCTAGTGGCAATATTCAGTTTAGTGTTCAGTTTATGATTTTAGGGTTACCCCCTTATAATAAGCAAGGGAAAACTTGTACATAAAAGTGATATGTTTTAATAGATTTAACAGAAGTTGCTATACAAATAATAGAAAAGCCTTTGACCACATAAGCCTGTCTTATCTTCTGGCCTGCCTTAGAAACAGAGCATTAAGAATATTTGCCCCAAATTAACTTTCTTTTGGTAAGTTTATGAAGTAGCTTGAGAGAGAAGTTTGGCAGTTCCTGTAGAATGAAGCTATGTATGCTGAAATTGAATTCAGAAGATGATCTTCCTCCATCATGGGTTACTATGGTTAATCATTTTCTTTATGTTTCGTGTTTAGCTGAAAGATCAGTGGTGAGGAGAGACTGTATTGTACCAAGTACTCACATCATGTTAAGGTGGTTCATTCAAAGAGTCAATCCATTTTTCTTGAGAGGAGTGATCTCAGTGGTTTTGAGGCTTTCATAACATTAAGCATGATATGTTATCAAAACAATTGCAGCAATATCTAGATGAATGTTACCATCTATATTTTGGATGTCTGTTTTTTTTTATGGAAGCAGGTGTATTGGTCTGTGAGTGACTTAATTGATGAAAATAGTGCAGTAATTCTGCAGCTGACAGAGGATTATATTTAGTAAAAATATTTAGAATTGTTTTAATTTATCTAAGCCAAGATGTTGATTTTTGCCTATTAATAGAGCTCTTTTCTATCAACTAAATATTTTTTATACCTATACTATAAACATGACATACTGCACATTTTGTGTAGTATGCAGTCATGTTCCACAACAAAGACTGTTAAACTAGGTCCAGAACTTCAGTCAAACAAGCTGTCAGGTATCCCCAAACTGAATGCTTTTAATAATTCAGGATGATGTGGTATTTGTTATAAAATGTAACAAAAGTCTTTTGAAGAATGATCCTGCCATCTCTGTGTTGACCTTGGATAACTATTAAAATTGCATATCAAAGGCTGAAGAAATTGCAGTTTAATCACTTAAGATTCCCTTCACTGTAATTTTTTCTGTCCCGCTTTATAAAAGAAATTTTACCTAATCTTTGTAGCTTTGGTTGTCATAACAAAACCACCCCACACAGGCATTTAATCGTATTGTAATTCAAACAGTATCACTGCCATGTATACGTTTTCCTGTGACTATAAACTACTGCTCTTTATGTTAGACAGCCACAGGCTAGAAAGTAAATGAGAACTAAGCCTTAAGACTGTGAAGAGGACAAGAAGTAGCATCTCCCCTCCCTCCTCATATCCAAGCAGTGATATCAACCACTTACTATGTTTCCTTTCTCCGTAGAGATTTCCCTAAGTTAGCCAGTGTTAACTTTATTCCCATTTTACACCCAACTGGAATAAATACACAGGTATCTTAAACTTTTGGGTCTGATACTGTGACTTCCATTCAAATAAACCTCATATTGTCTTCAGTGAGTTTTGCCAAGGTAAGAATCACAGTCAGTTTAAAATATGATAGATGAGGATTTTATTAATACGTGAGTCATATGGACACAGGTGTCTGTTCACCTGGATACCTATTAAAATTAGTCATTTTTGTAATGCTGCGAGTTGATTTCCAGACTTTTCTGTAAAATTGTTTCAAACCAGTTCTCCAAAACTTTCAAATGTACCATCAATTAGTGTCAACATATACTATGAAATAGGAGCTATTCTGGATCAGTAGCTATCGAACCACTAGATCAAACTGATTTTGCCTTGCTATGACTGCAGGTGTTCATCACAGAAAAAACACAGTGGTTAACAAGTAAGAATCCCAATTTCAGGTTACATTGCATTTTAGAGGAAAGATTTTTGAAGGCATGGGTAAGTACTTAACGCCTAACTTCATCTTTCAAGCGACATAGACAGTAACTGGAAGCCAAAGAACAGCTGAGATTTGTGTTTGGAGAAAGGTATTTGCAGCACCACCGAGGTACAGGTCTCTCAGAGAAAGCGCTCACCACAGAGCTGGGAGCATGCAACTGGCTGCCCTTAAACAGAGCCCTGAAAACCCAAAAACTTGGGCAAAGCAGTTTCAGATTTCCCATCTCAATGGTGTATGTGTTGAATGTGAGAGAGAATATGGCTGTCTAAGATGAATGATCCTTTGGTACATTCCCCTTTTTAAACTTAAATTTTGTAGTTAAATGAGTTTATAGCATTTTAGTAAGGAGACAGTCTTTCAAATATACATTCAATAAACACTTATGAGATGTGTCATTCCTCACCCCCTTGGACATAGAAAGACTGCATTCAGGCCATTTTTGGTGTCTGACTTAGACCTTGCACCTTACTTCCTCCATTGATAGTATGTTAAACCAGGTTCTATCAGCCCCAGCAGGAAGAGATTTGAATCACTTATTGCTGCTTTGATACTAGAAATTAAGACAATTTGACAGCTGTCAGACAGACACTACTCCTCCTATGATAAATGAAGGGAGGTGGGGGTTAGAGGCATCTCATCTTGTGAAAGATGTTTGAAAAGTGCTCATCTTTCCGTCCTTGCTATGGGAAAGCTTACATTCCTGGCTTAGACTAGGTGCTTAAATCCCAAACATGCAAAATTAAATGTGATAAATGCCACTCTGCATTATGAGAGATTCAAAAGCTCTAAGCCTGTTGCCTCCAGGACCTCTATTATTAAATTATTTTAAAAACGTAATTTTGGATGCACTTCCAGAAGTTCTGCTACTTCATATGTACTTGTATTCCTGGAGAAGCCAAATCTAAAGTATCCTCAGGCTTTCTTGTGAGGCAGCTCTCTTTAGTGCTCCAATATGGAACGGAATCCAAAGCCCAGGTGTTTTAACATGTTCAAAGGTGCTGTGACCTTTGAGATTTCTGAGTGGTTTGTTTATAAGAAAGCAAAAATAGTTAACTATCAGTTTCAAAACACTTCCCACCATTCCGATGTCTCTGTAAAACACAACTTGGTAAACCAAATTAATCCCTGACAAGTCCAATGGGAACATATTTAGCCAAATGGCACAAAAGAGAAAGAGCAAGTAGTATTTTGCAGTCAGAGTTTCTGGACGTGCTTAATGACTGAACACACAACATGTGCAGCTACCTTCCCCAGTTTTAAAAGCAGTTAGCCATAAAACTTATTTTCTTTAAAAAAAAGCTCAATTAGCAAACATACACTCACCAAATAATGGGGGTCAGAGGCCACCAGTATCTGACCCACCATAAACTTTACTCTTGCTGTAGCATGTAAACCTGCAGCTAAGCAGGTGAACCAAGATCTCCATCAGGGGCTACGCAACAGCATTGCCAATTGCCTTAGACAGCTAAATAAGTATTTGCAGTCAGATAACCTTAGTATTTGCAGTGTTTAGGCTATTTCCAACTATTTACTTCAGGGAAGTAAAATTGGCAGCTTTATTTGAAAGACTCTCAGCCAGAAGGTGAGGTGAGTGTGGTTGGTGTACATTCCAGATCCACTGTTCACAGAATTTTTTGAGCTGTATCACAATCAGGCCTTCTATGCTCACTGTATCTCTATAAACAGTGCTGGGACTTTATGGGAGATTTGTGCTTGACACACAGCCTGTGATTAACTTGCACCCAAATAAGCACCTTTGTATCTTTGCACCATTTCCAGACATGGCAGTTTTCCCCACTACTGTTTAAGCCATAGGTCTTTAGTGTTGTGCACATAGGCTTTAAGAAACTACTTTTTAATTTTTTTTATCTGTTCTGTGCCCATGATGGATTAAATCCCACAATGAAAGTCCAAATCAGCACTAAACTCATCATATATATCCATAGGAGAATTCTCCCTCCCCAGGGTTTCTCATCTATGAAAGCATTTGAATTAACCAAAATTCTCACAGAGCAAGTCCCCATTTCTCTGTGCAGTATTCCAGGCTATTCATTTATATTAAAAACTTAATCCCTGTAAGGTTACACGCTTCGTAGTATGTCTAGATTTAGATTTGTTTTTCTGCCCCTTGCTGTAGACTGGTAAGAGGTCAGTAATGAATACAACACAATGTTGCCCTGAGCAGTCATTCCTAGATCAGAACCCATTTAAATGCCCCAGAAAGTTTATACTGTTTTGTCTAATAAAATATTTTGGACTTGTGGAAGTTAACTTTCTTCTGTCACTTTCACTTAAATTTCTCAAGCCTGTAACTGAGAATTCTCTTATGTACCTCTTTTTCTATAACTACACCAGGACTTCTCAGTGATGAAGTTTTCAGAAACTTTGCTGTGAAGCACGTTTCTTTCTTCGATCTGAAACAGGCAGCCCAGAATATTATAAAGCATTAACTCAAATAAATGGTCCAAAAGCAAATAAAGAAAAAAGCATATGTGTATGATATCTACAAAAAAAAAAAATTCCTAAACACACACACAAACAACTGAATCTCTACAGACCTCTCTACAAAATAAAGTGGTACTAATCATAGATCATCCACTATGATTTCATTGTTGTTACTGGGTTTATGTAAATGTCTGAATAAGATAATGAGTGATTTGCCATGAAGATTTTGAGTCTTTATGGTCTTTTTATGTTTTAAGGAAGAGGTAAGCCAGCTGGTATGTACAAATGAAGTAGTGATTAGAGCACCTTCTCAGGAAGTACTGGAGGCCAGTTTTAGACTTTTGACTATCAAAGAGGACTTAAAATGTTCCTCCCACTTACCCAAACTGCCAGCTACAGAACAGTTTTGAGGTGCCTTCTGTCCTTCTAGAAAGCTAGACTAGCAGAGAAAAGAAAGGAAGGGCTGGTTACTGTCCAATCTAATGACTGAAGACTCCACTCCCTTCACCTCAGCCTTGAAAATTAGACAAAACACAGTAAAAAAAGAAGAAATATTCTTTGGAGCTTTTCTTGCTGTGTACTTCACAAAAACCATCAATCCCCTTCAAGTGAGTGCACTCCCCCAGGACAGCTGGGAATTCAGATGAATGGAAACATCCCATTATACCTGCCTGCAGATGCCTACAGTGAAGGTACTTCTGTGCTCATCACTCCGAGCTCCTTTTGTCATCAGTGGAAAGAAAAGCTGCTTTAATTTGCAATTCATCTGACCTACCTTGGGTATCTACTTTAGAATAAGATGAATAATGCTCTGAAAGCATCTCTGTCTCCATTTCCTACAAGAAAAGCCTGCATGAGTAGGTCAGGTGCAGTACTGGGATGAAAATAGATGCTTCTAAAAGAGCATCCTTTCTATCCTGAAAAAGGGAACACTGGAGACATGGGACTGAATTGCCCTTTATCAGTACTGAGCAATATACAACAGGGAACCTGAAAACATTGCTTATATCAGAGGCTTAATGTTTACATGTCTGTGGTTATTAATATTTTCTCCTATATGCTATGAAGTGGCAATAATAGCACTTAATCTTTGAAGAGGACAGTATGTTAGAAATTCTGAAATGCCCTGAAATTACAGTAGTCGAAGTGCATATTTCTAAGGAGAAGCAAAAATTTTTTTTTTGACAGTAACGGATGAAATACATTGAAAGACAATGCATTTCATGTTGTTGTTCCTAATTTTGGTTTTTCTTCAGTGCTCGTGATTAGGTGCTACACCATATCTGTATTTTTGCCCATTATGCACCACAACAGCACAATCTCCTATAAACTGTATTTGATATGGAATGGGATAGTCTACTGTACCAACACAGATCTTGTAATAAATACTTTTCCAAGACATGTATACATATGAATATTATGCATATACATATTTTGAATTAAGTGGAAACCTTGTTATATTTTGCAGGAATATTTCACAGGATAAAATGCTCAAAAGTAGGCAGCCGTGGGCACTTAAAGTGTTTCATTTATTTGTAAATACACAGTAAAATTGCACTGTACCTTTTCTGAATACTTGAAATACAGTTTCTAACTTAGAAAATTTTAATAGTTCAAATATTCTGTAGAACATTTACATGAATCCCTCTAAAGGGTCAGATATTTGTAGTAAAAAATATTTATTATTATTATTATTATTATAGCTTCTTTGGTAAGGATTTTATTTACAAAACATTGACGCTTAGAACCTGTGACGTAGGTCTCTTCCCATGCCGGGTGACTGTGGATGTGAGGTGACCTTGGGAGCACCCGGCTCAAGGTCTGGCAGCAGTACAAGGTGTGCTTAATTCATTGTTATAACGGTGTTCAATCTGACCAAAGTCCTTCAGGAAACTTTCCCTATTTCTGAATCAACAGCAAAGGAAACGCAGTGAGTTGTAACTCCTTTGACAGTATTCTGTAGAAATATCATCACTGAGGTAGCTTGCTGCCAGACATAACTCTGCTGGGTAGATTATCATGTACACCTGAAAATGAAGCTGTAATATTCAGAAGTCAAAGCCTGCAAGTGCTGTTCAGGAAAGCTTGTCTATCTCTGCACAATTTATGGTCCAGCGTTACCTCAGAAAACTGAATTTTCTGCATCCATTTGCAAGTTATGACATGTCTTTTTCTAATATTATTATTTTTTTATTCAGGATGCAGTAATAGTTGTGGGCTTGGTCTGTTATCTACAGCAGTCTTTAGGATCTCAGTTTCCACAGAAATAAATTAAGTTTAAGCTTGTATATACATTCATGGATTCAGCCTTTTGTCCCCATATTTTTCCAGTGCCTAACCTTGTGCAGAGCCCAGCAGCTTACTTATCAGGAAAGAATCAGAAAATTGTAGGAAAAAATAGGACTAAAAAAGGATGTCAGGTGGTCAAGTAGTCCACCTTCCTGCCCTAGGGTGGGATTAACTCAACCTAGACCAAATACCTATTTGTCTAATCCAACAAAGCAGGTTGCCTGGGGAGGCCGTGCAATCTCTGCTAGTCAATCATAAATAGAGACAGTGCAGATCAAAACCTCTTGCTCTGCCTTGGAGCAACCATGCACACTTGGTGCACTCAAGGAAGGACAAGCTAAATCCCAGAAGATCTTTAATGATACAGTCTAAAGGCTGAGATGTCAGCTAAACTCTTTGATGGGAACAGATCCACCTGACACGGCATAGGAGAGACTGCAGCAATTCAGAATGCTGCCTGTGCCAAAACATGTATTTCTACCACATAGTCTTAAAGAACATTTCTTTACATAAAAGAAACAAAACCAAGACCAAAAAGAATGTTCTTTTCCATCACTCACTTTTAAGGCAGTCAATCCGTCTGAAAATAAGAGTGTTAATGGAACATGTGCTGCTTTGGGAGGGCTTCTTCTGTAACGTTCTGGCTTTGTATGTGTTCATGAAGGACCAATGCTAACACTTTGTGTTAGTAGCTCTGTTATGACTTGTTTAAAGATAATGCAATTTTATTATTGTATTTTGCAGAAATGACAACACTCTGCTCGAAGGTGTCTCAGCCGCTGTTTGAGATATTTTGTCATCAGTGCTCAAGGGGCTCTAATTGGAATAATGAGTCTCACCACTAGCTGAACTTCTTTACTGTATTTAATTGCTGTTTCTAGTTATTGGTACATTTTCCCAGTTGCTACGTTTCGTACCTACTTCCACTGCTTTCCAAACAGGACTAACAGGAATCTGTGTTTCTGTTCAGAAGTGTACACCTTGGCTGGTTCTAAGCAGGTCTCTTGTATTAAAAAGGGGGCTTTTGCACAGGAAAAAAACAAAAAAAGTGGTAAATTACAGGATCTAAAATGAAAAAGAAATAGACCTCATAAGAAATGAAGCCTGTTTTATATGAAACATAACTTTTATAAGCAATAGACATACAGAACCTACTACACACATGGAGTTTGATTCATTAGCAAGCAGAGTTTTCCTATTTTTTCCTTCAAATTCTAAACACATTTATCTGTATTAGTGTCTCCCACTAAAACAACAACCCTAGAGATGGAAGAGTAAACAAAGGTTTCCTGATCTTGTTAAGATTCAGTGCAAATATGTGGTTCAAGCTGTATTCCAGAAGTGCTGTCTGAGGCTCTTAGATGCATATCTGAGCACTCATGCTAAACTCTTGCATTACAGGCCACCGAAGCAATGTCATCCTGTTTTCTGGCTGGAGGGGTCGTAGACTTGTCCTGTAGTCCTTCCAGGGCTGTACTACCTGAGTTTCCTTTAAAGCATCTGAAATGTGCCCAATATGTGTCCAAAATGCCATATATGTTCCTAGAAGATTCTCATAAGCCGGAGCCAGCATGATCAGTAGACTATAGGCCTCAGGAGAGAACTGATTAAACTCCCTTCCACCCAAAAGCACACACATAGAAACATCCCCCACTCCACCAGTTTGATCTACTTTTATTTAAAGCAATTAATTCTGCTCTAACAAGCAGTCAGACAGAGAGAATCGGTGATACCCAGTATTGGCTGATCAGACCACTCTCAGATATCTCTCAGGGAGTGGTCCATCTGTTAGATGTTCATAGTACTTGTCAAGCATGTCATGCTGGTAGTATACAAGCTTTCAGTAAATGTTGATATAAAATTTAGTTTGCTTAAACAAAAAAAAAGTAATAATAAAGTAATAATGCTGGGAAATTTAGCTACTTAGGTCTTCATGTCTTTACTCCATGTCCCTTCTCCCCCAAATTTTTTTATTAGATACCTTGAGGGGTATTCAAATGCCTGAGCATATGTGTCTAGTGCTCTCTTAGGTGGCACACAGTACTGAGATATTAAACTGGTCTAGTTAATATGTTAGAGAACCTATGGAAGAGCAGCTACAGCCCTGTGAAGCACAGAAGCAAGAAAAAAAGCCAAAAAGACATGCTAAAGGACTTGAATCCCACCCTTCATATGTCTCAGATCCTCCTTTCCTGTATCAAGTTGCCTGTTAGCAGCTCCCTCTAAACACACACAGGCCAGAATTCTCAGGTGGTGATTAGCAAAGCTCAGGCCAGGGACTCAACTCTGCTTCTTCACTACTGTCAGATTCAGGAGTCAGCAACATCACCCATTGTTTATCTGATCCCTCCTGCCTCAGTTTGTTAAAAAACACCAAGAAACACTCTATGGCCTCCCCTCTTCACTGTTAAAGCAAAAACACAGCTCAAGTGCCACCTCACCCTGCCGCTCCTTCTCCTTTCCCTGACTCGTGACAAGTACTTGCTGCTCTCACAGTCTGAACCTGTCTGTCCTTCACTCTAGCACCGTGAAGGGTTGCAGCTACTCTGCTGTGCCCCTAGCACAGTGAAATCAGAGCTGCAGGCATTGCCAACTGAGAGAAGCAGAGAAGGGAGCAGCACAGACATTCCCACCCTTGGTCCAGCTCGAGCATGTTCCTTGGGATTAGAGCTCATGCCAGAAGGACACAAAGGAGCCCTTCTCACATGGAAAGCAGTCCTAATGATATAAAGTGGAATTTATTTTGCATTTTTAGGACAAGGCTGCTTGTGCCTGATGAAAATCAGAGAAATAGTGGAGAAGTATTGTAGGTAATTTCAGTAGAATCTATGATTTGGTAATACCTGGAAAGACTAAACATGCCTGACACTTTATTAGAAACAGCTGGAGGGAGTTGAAATAACTCATTTAGATTTGACTGGATCGTGATCTCTTGGTAAATCGCACAACTGCATGATCAGCGGATATGTATGGGGCTTATGTAGGTTACCAAACAAGGACTGTAAAACACAGATCTGAGCATTGCCTGAACAAAGTAATCTCTTCAGAGCTGCAACAAGGCAAGCGTGAGGTGAGGAGAGGCTAGGCTAGACAGTATGGATGAGCATGTCCTACCTCCTGCTGCTGCTCTCAAGGAACAAGGGCCTCAGGTCTGCATGAACAGAGATGATGGGAGGAGGGGGCAGGATAAACAACAGGACAGTGGATGAAGGAAAATCAGGGCTGGGCACCAGAGATGTTAACAACTCACGGTAGTCTTATTCTTGTTTGTGAAATATTGAAAGTTCTTTAAATTGGGTGGGAGAGAGAGGTGGGGGGAAAAACTCCAAAAGTGGCTAAGAACGGGCAAGGAAACTTATAGAAGACAAGGCAGTATGAGATAACAATTTGAATAATTAGTGACCGTTTTAATGTTCTTGTTGTTTCTACCACACTTTCTTGTGTTAAGTTAAAAATGTCTATTTTGCTAGCAGAGGTCTCAAAAGCAGCAGTTGCAATGAAAAATTACATTGTGCCTCTTCTGAGTGGGATTTTTTGGTTTTGGTTTTAAATGCAAGGACGACTACAGCTATTGTAGTTTATCATTAAAGCTGAAAGCTTGTGCTTGCTTTCATTATGTGCAGGCCAAGCAAAGATAACAGAGCTTAACTTTGACAAGTAATTTGACAGAGTGAGCATTAATAGCGTGGTTTAGTGCTTTATACCAATTCAGCAAAAGGGTTTGGCTGTTCCTGCCCACAGCTATTCCTGACTTTTCTTCTCAGAAATTCTTAAATTGCTGGGAATGTACAGTAACTAAAATTTATGGTGTATTTATAGGTACAAGAACAAGTGGAAGGCCTGATAACCTTAGCAGTGCCTTTACAGTAGAGTGGAGCTCTGTTCTTTCTCATATGCACACACCCAGCAGCCAGCCCTAAATATATTGATGTTTTCACGTGTATGCACATAAGTATCCAGTGACAGTAACAGCAGTGAACCAAGATAGACTTTCAGAGTTTTTCCATTTGGAGGGGGGATGACCTTCAGAAAGCCATCTAATCGTGATCCTGGTAGACATTACAAGCCTTTTTATAAACTCTAAAATACTTCAGTTATTAATCTCAGGAAATATAGCTTCAGTGCTTGAGAAGCTTGTTATTTTAGATATATTAATTTTTGTAACTTCCACATTTTTTCACATTGGTAATGTGTTTGTAACTTCTTTGCATGTTAGTTACACTATAAGACTCAGAAATATTAACCCCAGAGCAATGTGATTTACACGCATTGCATTTAACATTTACTTATGATGGGTCCATTCAGGAGACAGGCACAAGGTACATCCATGAGAGAAGGCATGAGACAGGCACACCAACAACCCTGCTCTGGAACTCATACAGCAGCAGGTTCAGGGATGCAGGTCCCACATGAGGCTGGACAGAGAGAGTCCGACCTTTTTGGTGCCCTCAAACCCCTGCCAGAAGCTGAGAGAGAACTTTTCTGAAGTTTGCCTGGAGAAGCATTGAACTTGCATTGTCCAGTGTGAGGCATGATGGTAAGAGGTGGAGGAATTCGTCTGGAAGGCCATCAGCTGAGCCAGGCTTGCTCTACAAATCATCCTCTGGCTGCTAATGGCCCCTGTGGCACTGAGCACATGAAGAGATTGTTTCTGTTTTGTTCTCAGCTGAAAAGGAAGCATTAAAGTGACTAGAGCAGAAATCAGCGGGGACTGAGAGGTGAGTGAGTATTGCCTGAAGGTGATAAAATAAAATCGTAATGTGGAAAGAACAGAGATATCCTCCTGTTTGAACAAGGGAGGAAATGGAGTAAAATTTGGATGTGGTCAGAAGGGTCTCTAGCAAATGGAGCCTGAAAGTGATTCAGGATTCCTGAGCCTCCTCTATTGTCAGCTTTAAACACTGCTGGCAAAATGTGTCTCTTCTCCTTGATTTATGCAGAAGTTGACAAATGTGCAACTATTAACTAAAAAGGATCCAAAGAGCAAAATTCTGACGATGAACCTCATGGGTCACTGTAATGCTACATAATGGATTTTCTGAGGGGGTCAGTTTCTTTTTTTGAAAAACCCAAGATTTTCCATTAACATTCCCTCTCTCCTCCCTTTACTCCTTCTCCTGCTAGATTAATAGATGAATAAATCTGCAAAGTCAAACATTCACGAATATGTAAATGCCAAGATGAATGTTACTTTGCAGAAGAACCGTCTGCTGGTGTTGCCACCTGCCCATGTATTCAAAGGCAGATAGCTTATTTTTTCCCCTAATCATTGCAAAAGGGTTGTGGCCAGCCCTGTGTGATCCTTGCTGAACAGCTGCCCTTACTCCCAGAGAACATCCTTGTGTACAGGTCCATCATGAATTCATTCAAGAAACGAGGGCAAACAAAATATTTACAGCTCAAGTGATCTCTCAGCTTCAGCTCTTTTTCTTCTTTCCTTCCATTTACCTCAGAATTATCCGTGGATGAATCCAGTAACTCCAAAGGGTACTGCTATGCTCTTTGATAGGTGTGTTTCAATACTTAAAATATACTGGTCAAACCCTCCCAAGTGACTTTCTGAAAGTGATGGCAAACAAAACCCCTTTTCTTTTAATTTCTTTATGTCTGATTTCTAGTACTGTATGTTAAGCATGTTTTGGCATCAGGTTATGTATTTCTGTAAAGAGCAGAGTTAAAATACATCATAAGATGGATGGCATCCATAGCTTTGTGTGAGGGGGAACCTTTTTGTGTCTTTGTGAATATACCAACTGGCTTTATAAGTGTATGCTACAAATCTTGTCAAGCAGGACTTCAGGCTCAAATAAACTCTCTGGTTTCTGATCTCAAATGGAATGTTTTAGTGTAGCACTACGTGTTGTTAACTCATGACTAAATATTTAACAAAGACATAAATTGTGGGGCCCTATTTCCTGGGCAGAAGGACATGACTCCTATCTAAATTTTCCAAATCATTGAAGAAAATTTGATTTAGCAGTTTGGTATAACTGTTCTGTGGGCAGCTTGATGCTTTCAGTCTAAGCGTTTAAGTTAAATGTCTCCAGGGAAAGATTCAGCACGTGCAATCCTCACTGAAGAGAGTGGGAAGTGATGAGCCCCTTAGAAGTGGGAATTAACACTTTGAGGGATTGCATCTTTATTATTCAATAAAGATATAAATTATCTTTACTGACTACTTTTGTGGATTTCCTTATTTTAATCCCAGAATGAAACCATCTGCTCCCAGACGTTTTTTCCCTGTTCTCACCAACAAATTATTAAATTACCTGGAAATCTGAAAAAAAGCTAATTAGTAGTTAGACATGATGTGTTTTTGTGATGCAGCAAATGCTGTTCTCAATTATATACATTCTTACAAGTAGCAAAAGAGAGTGCATTAACACATGAAGGGTTTGATTTGTCCTGTTCAAACGTGGATTTCCGCAACTCAAATAGGCACATCCAAACCAGTTATGCAAGTTTCTTTAGTGGCCAGACATTATGCCAGTTTGTGCAGCTGAGCATGAGACCCATCTCGTCTTAAAGCAGAAGCCTACATTTGGTGAAATGAACCCCATTTCAGTGGTTAGACCTCCACTGTTTGTGTTAGGAACTTAAATGTATCAGATACAGACACCAATAATCGGTTAAGTGGGTCCATTCATGCTGCATTTAAATCACTGCAAAAGCAGTGGGATCCCAGGGCTTTCTCTTCTTATTTTGGCATAATAGAATTAATAAAGTAGTTCTGCAGTTCTGCAGAAAGAAGGCAGAGAACAAAGATTTTCCTTCAATTTTTGTGATGCGATCTGGTATCATTACATTACTGCTTTTATTTCCTCCCTCCTAAATGCTCAGTTATTAGTCTTCAAAGCTAGAGAGGTCTTTTCAATTGACTGTACAAATCAAGAAAAATAACACTGCTTTATGCGAGTCTTAGAACAAAATGGAAAATTCTAATTTTGGTAAAGAAATAAAAGAAACCTTACCTCATTTGCAGCCTTTATTTTGTTTAAACTATTTTTGTGTTAACTGTAGACCCTCTCTTTTATTTTGGAATAATGTTGACATCTTTACATAGTTTGACAATGCAAATGTATGTAAGCTGGCTTGTCTTGTAGAATTTACCTGTCCTAAACACCAGTTTTCAGATTTAAAAATTCATACACTAATGCTAGTCATACTAGCTAGATGAATTAGAGTCTATCAGTATTAATACTCTTTCTTCTCAGGGCCAAGGAAAACTCTAAGAAATCCTGTCCAGGAATACATCTATTTAGATGACATAATCATGCATTCTGAGCACAACTGCTGTTTCTCTCTACTAATAAATTCACCCTTTTCAATGCAGGAACATCCCCTCCCTACTACTGGGGTTCCTTTTATTCTAGAAGAAGTTAGAAATAATTCAAAGCCTTCTTGTTGTTCATAAGTACACTGACTAACTCTCTATACTCACATGTTTATTCTTCTATTGGCACAGTCCCACAATGACTAGATTCTAATTTATGGTCATGCCTATCAGCTTTCTTTCCCCATCATTTTATATTTACATTTTGTTTTCTTAACTGTGTTCCATGAGGATGGCAGTTGTGGGGGGGTTTTTTGTTGTGTGAGGGCTTTTTTATCTTATTTTTAAGAATAGGATTGTGTTTGTCTTGTTTTTCCAAATTTTATTTTAAGAATATCAAATAAATAGTTAAAGGTAAGCCTTTTTTTCCAAGTAGTATTTTTTCCCATGCCTGCACCCCTCATTCATTCACTTCAAAATCATTCTTAGCCTTGTGAGTAGTATTAATCATTGTGACTTTCTTGTTTTCAGAGCTGAAAATAACCCGGCAGTGCTCACTCTCGCTGTCTGACTGTTAACTCAGTGACCTCTTACCATTTGTGAAGAGCTCTCATTCAGTGTTTGCCCTTCTCAGGTATAGGACTTTAGAATTAGGAGAGTGTTGTCTCAGCAGCTTGAAAATTCCAAGGCTGATTTAATATTAGCAGCATAAGGACCTTCAAACCCACTGTGAGGACCTCAAACCAAAAGGAAATGTTTGAAGGTGCTTACGTTGCTAATATTAAATCAGCCTTGGAATTTTCAAACTGTTGAGACAATGCTATGATAGATAGATGCTAAAAACCCCGAACAGAATAAGCAAACAAAAAACTCCAACACACAAGAAACAAACAACGAAAAAAATTGCTTGGATTGTTCTGTCTGACTTGCATGTGCGTGGTGGGACTACAGACATTTACACATTTGTTAGACCTGTGGTCTGTAAAGATGTGGTGTATCTTTGTTCTCAGTTATCTGTACCTCAGGAAAGGTGGTTCTACTTTTTTCGTGATGGGCTACCTCTGTTCCCACATTTTAATCACTGGATCTTTTCCTAAACAGATCTTGGACACTGACTGTAACCTTCTGTTTAACAAAAAGGCTCATCATGTTCTAGTATTGCTAAAAAGATTAATTTTTTTTTAAACTTGGCTGCTTCAATTCTTCTTTTTCATCACCAAGATTCCCCAGCAAGCAGGAAAAGGGAATCCCTTTTTTTTTTTGTTTTAATTATTACTATTTTTATTTATTTTTGTTTTATCTTAATAATTCTTCCAGTATTAGAAACTATCAATATATCTTCTGAGGAAAAAAAAATAGTTGCCTTCTGAATCTTGGCAAGGTTCTGTCTCTGCTGTCCCAACAGCGCGATGACATCCGCCTATGCCACCCCTTCCCCAGTGAGACCTGTCAGGACACTTAATCACCTTTTTGCTTGTATACATTTAGTGAAGCAATGGGATTCTCTGTGTAAGTACAGCACTTTGTAGCATCTCAATATAGCTAGTTTCTAGGCACTTTCTTGCTGGGGCAAGAATAATTAGGTCTAAATTTAAGTTCTCCCTCTGAATGCCAACTCTTACCATGGATATGTTCTCATGTTATGCTCCCACTGAGCTCTGCAGAAGAGTGAAGATGCTGTCCAGGAAAGGAATAATGAGCCAGCTGCCCAAATGGTCTCAGCTAAATAGAGAAGCTGATGAGTGCTTTTTGTCATATGCTATTTTGAGGATTACAATTTAGAGTAAATGAAAAGATAAATACAAGAAGCGTGACAGTGCTGCCAGGAATGTCAGTCCTGACAAGATGCGTCCCTAATGTCTATCAGTGTTGTTAGCAATCTCTGTGAAGCTCAGTAGCAGTAAAACTATAATTTACCATTTTCAAAAGAAATTTCTATCACCTGGGGAAAAAACCCATTCAGGTGTTTGCCAGTTGCTAACATTATTTTTATTTTAGTGATAGAGATGTTAAGATTCTTCAGCCAAAACTCATGAAAAGCTTAATCTGTGGGGATGAACACTTCAAGAATCACTTGAAATTTCTGATTTTCCCTGATTAGGAACAGTATGGCTGTCTGCAAAACACACAGGATCTCATCAGCATGGGATGGGATGGGATGGGAAGGGAAGGGAAGGGAAGGGAAGGGGTATGCTGGTCTTGCCATTCTGATGCTGAGAGTGTGAGCACTTAATGTGCAGACTGTACAGATGCTCTGCCAAAGAAACACTCAGCAGGTAAACATTTAAACTTTTAGACATCATTTAAACAATGTGCTGGACAGAAGACACGGAAAATAAATTTTATAGTGAAAAAAATATTTTTCTCGCACTGGAAACTGTTGCTCTAGAATTTGATGTGCTTTACCACCTTCATTATGCTCCTAGGAGGAGCAGAATTTAATTGCAGCATGTTTTATGTATAGATTGTCCACAGTAACGGTAAACAATCCAGTTATCATCCCTTTCAGTTCTCCATATTGATTTCCTTAACCATGAAAATGTAAGAAATTCACCTCTTCCCCAAGCTGGCTGTAGCATTAATGACACACTCAGTTGAACTGTGCTTTGAAATAGCAAAATACATTTTTTTTAAGGAAGAAAAAAAAGGAAAAATAAGTAAAGGCAACTAGCTTTCATCAACTCATGAGCAGCAGAGGAAAATGTCGTCTGGTTCAGCATTTTCATGGGGTGCCTGTGACCCACAGAGGATGTCTGTTCTGTGAGCCATAGCACACTTTAATTAGGAGTTTGATGATAAGCATATGCTGCACTCTCTGAAATCTTCTGAAGGTTGTCAGTGTCTGAGATTCACAATTCCCTAGAACCAGAAGATTTCTGGAGACAGGAGAACACAGAGGTCATACCTACATTTGTGCTGTGTAGCTTTGGAATTTGCCTAGTATTTGACTGTCTGTTGGTGTCACATGGCTGATGGCACACACTCCATTTCTGAAGTGGAAATTAAGAAAAAAAAATTAACAGGAAGAACTCTAAGGAATATCTTAAGCACTGGGATCTAGGGATGAAAAGAGATGTATGTGTAGGAACTGCCTGTGAAAGTGAATCATCCTCTGAATCCCACATCTTAGCAAGACTTCTGAGGCATTTGATTGTCACACCAAGAAATCATACACATGCTTTTTGTTTTCCAGGAATTCTTTACAAATTTTGGAAAGCTTACAAAAGGAGATGTCATTTTCTAAAGAAATAGCTACATGTGACACGAGAAACCACATGGATTCCCTAAAATATAAACAAACTGAACAACAAATTTGAAATCATCTGTGCACTGTAGTCGGAGAAAAAAACCCAAATCCTGACAGAGACCAACTATTAACTTTCTGTGCTTCCTGTTTGAGATATTGCTGAGACAGGATTAACCAGTGGAGTACTTTGAAGCTGTTAAAACACTTCATTTTTAACCTTCATCAATGTGGGTATCTCAAGCAATGTCTTTGATATATCCTAAGTTTTGAGAAAAGTCCTTCTCTAGCATAAATTCACACACAAAACTATAGATGAACTGAATGTTCACACCTAATTTTGCAGGCACCAAGAAGTCTGATAATGAAAAAAATTACATCTTTAATTAAAGGAAGAGCACATATTCTATGATATGTAATCTGTGCCTCATTCTCAAAGGAAAATATTCAAACTTATTTAAACATATCTAGCACACAACTACACAGAAAATAAAACTTTCTAAGAGGCCTTCTTCTTTTTCTACCGTCCTTTTCCAGTCCCTTCTCCTTGCCTCCTCTCTACCTGTAAAATCTAGATTCTGCCAAACCAGGTCTATCTCAGATCTTTGTTTCCAGAATGAAATTTGAGGATAATTTCTCATGATCTATCTTGAAAGTGAAACAGGACACAATCCATCCAATTCCTGTTCACAGGAGTGACCTGCATGAGTTCATCCCTGATGGAAGAAAGACCCTGATTCTAGCTCTGTCTGGTCCATCAGCATGGGTTATTATTGAAATAGTCACTGTCTGTGTGGTTTTTCCCCATTAATGTATCTTGTCATAGAGTGTTCAAACTGATATAATTTCTACAAGGGATTCTGCATTCCTACACCCCTCAGGATGCCCAGGCCCCTAATGAAAATAGTGGCAGAAAGCCATGTGGCTCCTCCACAAACTAATCATCTGTCCAGGTGTTCTCTTAAGGCTGGCTATAGGTTTTAGCAGACATTCAACGCTTAGGAAGAGGAGCATGCTGCCCACAGATGATGGGGCCTTCACATTAAGGTCTAACCCAAGCTCTGCTCCACTAAGATCCTACAAATTTGTCCTCCACACTGCCAGGATAGATAGAAACAACGATGACTTAGAGAAGTTTGTTTAGTCTGGGAAGAGAAGACTATAGGAACCACTTTCAAATATATAACGGGATATCACAAAAAAGTAAAGGAATAAATAATTTTCCCTGTCCAATGGGAAGATAGGAGCTGATGGGCCTATATTGCAGCTGTGGAGAAATAGATGGGGAAAAAATCTAATTGCTAGCATTATGGAAGCACAAAAATAGATTACTAAAGGAGAAAGGAGTTCCTATCATGGTTTTAAAAGTACAGTAGATAAATTTATGTCAGAAATGACACAGGCATGTTCCTTGGGGCTGGGACTGCAATGCCTTTTAGCATGTCTTCCAGGTCAGCTGTCTACAAGTCTACAAATAACTAAAAATAAGCAATAAATGGTTAGGAAAATAAGCTCTCTTACCGCATTTCACACCTGAATCACGCAAAGACAACAGAACATTTTTAAAGACAGTGAAATTTTTTTTCTTAGCAAGGTGTGCATAGAGAGCTCCCACAGCACCTAATTTGGTCTTTCTTATGTCCATTGTGTAAACAATGTTACTGTGAATTTAAAATTAGAAAGTCAACTTTTGGACCAAATTCTCTGCTTGTACAAATTGGCCTGGCTCCAGTTACACTCATGGATTCATGCTGGGTTTTATTTACCATACCAGGGTCTGGCCATTTGACTTAGAGTCTCCCCTTGACTTCCCTGGCCTTTGCATCAAGTCTTTGAGCAAGACTGACTCTTAACTCATAACGTGCCGGATCCACACAGCCAAAGTGCTTCAGGATGGCTTGAACTGTGGGAGCATTCAAGGCTGTGTCTAATTAAGCAAATACAGGGAGCCAGAAAAAAATGGGCAAGAGCAGTTAAATCCAGGAAGAGGTCAACCCCGTTGGTAATTAGCAGGACAATGGATCAAAGAACTCCACTTAGCACAGGAAATATTGAGCACCTCGTCTTTATAGCTGAATCTGATAAAACTTGGGTTATACATTTTCTACTAAATGAACCGGAGGCAGCTACAAACAGGAGGCTATTGTTTAACCTCTGTGGGAATTTCAGTTGGCTTATTGCATGCTTGATGGGCTACAGAAGAGCAGCCCTTATGCCACATACTGATGTAGGTCTAATGATCTCTTATCTTCACATCCATAGTGGTTACTCCAAAAGCAAAGAAAATGAAAGCCTTTCAAATAGCTTTTCTACTAAAAAACTTCTGCCTCTGGTTTTTTTTTCTGTGTTTAGTGGATTTTTTTGTGTTGTCTTTCTCTTCCGCTTACAAATAAATATACCCAGTGCTTTATTTTAACAGGTTTCGTTCCAAAGGAGTAATTCTCTGGTTTTGTATTACACCCTTCAAAAACTTAATCAGACAACTCTGTTAGACAGAAAAGGTCAGAAGTAAAAGTGAAAAGAGGAAAGGTCTTCAGAACCATTGTTACATTAATCCCTAAAAATTACCTTTTAGCAAATACTGCACTACTCCAGGCCTGTCCCTACTGACACTGCAATTTCATTTCTTTGCAACAGCTTAATTAAGGAAATAACACACACGTCGTACCTGCTGGAGTCAGTCTGAACTATGTTACCCTTTGAATTTATGCACTGAAGTAATAAAGAGAGAACAAAATGACAACCAAACATCCAGTTCTCAAAAAAGAAAAAAATCCTTTTCTTTGCAGATAGCTACAACGTTATGTATTCCTCACTGCTGACTGCAGATGAAAAAATCTGCTTTTTGATTTTTCTCTGGAGATGCTGCTAGTTTAATCTTTACTGGTGGCTGGAACATAAACTCTCCACACTCATTTTACAGTCAAAGGACAGGGACAGTTCTTCCCTGGGTAAGTGCAAATACCTAGCATTTTGCTCCTCCTCTGGCCTTTTCTGAGATGAGACTATCTCTGTCCCTAGAATATAAAGAATAATGTTTTCTTTTTCTTTTCAGTCATAAATAGCCTTTCATTATTGTCTCCAGCATGTATCTGAGATCAGAAGCCATCTGAAGTGGATCAGTCACATTCAGAACTGAAATTGCCTCCATCAGTATCAAATTCACTGTAGAAGATCTGATTTTCTGTTGCTGCTCCCACATCCTTATAGGACATGTACCACCACTGAAAGCTGCTTTCCTGAGTTTATGGTAAACTGTGTTCTGGACACTTAAAAAGGGTACAGGGATCCAATCTCATTCTCAGATGACTTCATGGAGTGTTTCCACTGCCTTGAATGAAGTTGGGCCTGCCTTAGCAGAGTCAGAGCAAAGATAGTGCTGCAGCAGTTCTCTGACCGTACGTGGCATATTCACAAGCCCTTGGACTGCCCTTCAGTTCTGATTTTACACTGTGGAATAACAACTTCCTTTATTTCATGGACATTAAAGTGGAGTGGTGCACAGTTTCTAATCAACAATTACAAAAAAGAGAAGGGAGAAAAGGAAGGATCATGAAAGTCAATTACCAGCAAAAGCCTCCATGGCAACTAAACTTACTACTTCTTTTCTTTTTAAGCCTCCTCGTACATGCCATAAGCACAAAGCATCCAGGCCTCCCTACAGTTCATTGGTGCCAAGTGGATTAGGCTGGCAGAGGCTGTGCTGGTTTAATCCCCTTTAATGCCTTGCACCTTCAGTCTGATGAGCAGCCAGACCCTTTTGCTCCAGCTCCACACTGAGCTCATCAGCAATAATGGCTTATCATTACCATCAGCAATAGGAAACTGCTTTTCCCTGTGCTCCAGGCCTTCATGCCCCTTAAAAGAGCTGAAGAAAAATACAAGCTATCACTGAAGTTTTCTTCCCCCTTACAGCTGCAAGTTGCCTAGTGAAAGGTAGTAGCATTTATGCACATTGCCCCTGAAAAGTGTAAATGAAAACTTGGCAGTAAAAGGCCAATTCTTGGCAAGCCCATGAAGAATATTTTTCACACCACAGAGAGATGGCATTCACTCACATCTGAAGTGTATCTGACCGGAATACAACCCTGAGTAGTATTTCACAGGCTTTTCTATACTCAGGGTAGAATGGGCTGGATCATACTTGTGTTCTTGGAAGTACCAGGAGAGAAAGGATATATTCAGGCTAGGGAGGGTGGGGGCCCTTGGGCTCACCCACAGAGCATGACCTGGCCATACATTGCAAAAGACACTTTAATGGGACTTTTTATTCCTATTACTGAGACAGAATAAGAAATGGCAAATCATAGGAAGGGCAGAAGAAATACTGGTAAATCTGGACACCTATCTTCCACCCAGAGAGGCAGAGAGTGCAGAAGTGTAACACTAAGCCTGTTCTGGGGAAAGGGGCAAACTAGACAGCTGGACTCCTGCAAACCACCATTTCAAAAGCAGTTCAGTGTATAATTTGTCTGTTCTTCTGTGTGCCTTGGTATGTACTGGTGTGTTGGAGGGCAACACTCATTGCAACATGTGGTAACCAGCCTCACTCCTGCTAGCCACCCAGTCTTCCATGTTCAGCTAATTCTGAGTTTTGGTATAAGGACTGATGCCCCAAAAGAACATTTCATGCTCCACAGATGGCAGCAATTTTAAAATAATTTCCCCATACAAAGCATCAGGACCCCTTTTATGCCAAGCTCTCATAGCACTTCTCTGAGGGAGCCCAGCCTATGGTTGTTCTACTATTATTATCAGCTATGGAGGGAAAGGCATGAAAGCAAAAGTGCTAAACAGACAGAGGTATCCAAGTGAAACCTGGCTGTATAGAACAGGAATGTGATGATTTTGGCTTCTTGCTTTAAGTTGTCCTACTATTAATGTTTAGCGAAGCTGTCTCTAACAAGATCCATACGAAAGAAAAATGGATAACTTTAAAAAACCGCTATGGATGGCTCAGAAGACAAAAAGAAATATTTGTACATTTCATGAAAAAGACTGACTTAAACAGATGAACCCTTCCTCAAGTAATTTTAAGACATTTGAATATCTTAATTCCTTTGCCCTTATTTTTCATTGTCACTTGTGTAATGTCAGCCTTTTCACAGGCACCTATAAAAAGGAATTTTACTAGGGTCCCATTATGTTATGAAAATGTCTTTCTTTGAGGTTTTTTGTTAGACATCATTAGATATTAATTATAAAGGGAAATTAATAGATATTTTTATTAGCATAGGAGAGACTGAGAACTTCTCCAATACGTGCAAAATTTAGCAAGCCAAAGTCCTGTTCGCTTTTGCAACGTCAGCTTCACCACTCCAATGGAGAGAGTTTGAGCACCACGTTTTTAAACAGCATTGGCATGAGAGGGATATTGAGCAGATGAATATAAGGACTGGCTTTTGTACTTGCTTTAAAAGTCACTTACGGTTTTTAAAAATCCTCAAAATGACCTTGAGAGCAAGAATAACACTCATGCCTAACATTCACCTGCTGGATATTTCTGTACTGCTGGCAGTGAGTTACAACCCAGGCAATTCTTTGCTATCAGAAATATTACCATGTTGTTTATATATCCCATAAAGTCTTTGCTACATTATTTACTGATGAAGTCAAATATAACCCAAAAGATATTTCTTGCCTTTATTTCTTGTAGATCACATCTCCAAAATTTGTCCAAAGTGGCAGAAATATCACAGCATAACAATGTAGTGAATCAGTTCTATTATTTTACAGTGGTATTATTTTACAGCAGCAGAGGAGAAGAAAGCTTCACTGTTATAATACATGGATTTTTTTTTCTGTTTTACATGATAAAGAGTCCAAATAAATACCAAAGAAAAATCAGTGACAAAAAATGTGTGCCAGTAACTGGGTTTCTGGATGCCCAAGGGCTGCCAGGGATCCTGGGTGATCCCTGCTCATGTGTGCTGTACTTGGCTGACAGCACTAATCTCAGCTGCTGCTGAAAGCTGTGTGGAAGAAGCCTGGCAGGGTACTAGAGGGAGGCAATGGAGACCAGGCTCTTTCAAAGTGAGAAAATGTTAGAAGTGACATGCTGGGCTTCGGGTGGGGCAATTCAGCAGCTGTCCTGCGTAACAGCTGGGCTCATGCCAGAGCATTTTGTATGGCCCTGTGCCTTCACTGACTGTAGGGGACAGAGCCATAGTAAACTTGGCTTCACATGAGCTGACAAGGTGACAGCTGACAGTGGAAATTACGCTGGTAACAGAACAGCCCCATTGAATTACTGGGCTGTTGTCATTAGGACATCATTTTCTTAGTTCTACATGCTTCCCAGCATTTAGTTTTCAGAAGTTCCACAAGTATTTGGGGTTAGGGGTCAGTTCAACAAACTGCTGCTTTTAGGAAATCAATTGTCTAGGCTAAATCATGCTTATGTTTCCTTTTAAACCACTAGTTATACAGATTATAAAGTACGGTGTATAGAGTACACCTGGTTTGGTTTGGTTTAGTTTGGATTTTAAACGACCTGCTTCTAAGAAAAAAATGAATTAATCTCAAGAGGAACTTCTCTATTTACTAGATGAAAAGTCAAGGAGAACACATAAATTCACCCTGGACTAGTGACTGCTCAGCTTAATCTCTGTCCAGGCTGCACTGATGACAACAACTATGTCTCCTGTACTTATAAGGGGAGTGTAGAAACATTAACCTCTGCAGACGCTTAACATATCCTATTCCGTGAGCTCATTACCACCAGACAGGCTGCCACTTTCAGATGGCCAAAGTCATGTACATGAATCCCATCTCAGACACTTGTATTGCGCTAATAAAACCATATGAAGAAAAATACCGAGTTTCTATCTCCTCATGCGAGTTCATTGACTTGAGTGAGGTTACTCTGATTCACTCGAGTGGAATCCACGAATTATTAAGTTGTGCTGTCACATGTTTAGGAGTGAGGAATGCTTGTCTGGTCACCGGATGGTGTCCTTACTTCTCAGGATGAGAAATGGCAAGGCCAGTCAAGTTCCCACAGACTCTAATAAATTTCCTTCATGGCGACTCAGTGTCTTCTATAACATGGACTAAGTAAACATCCAGCAGAAAAGAAATCCTATTAACTTCAAACAACTGTGGATGAGATTCCCAGTTTGTGTGTGTGACCTATGGCAAATCAAAGTGTTTGTTGCCTCAGCAACTCAGATAACTTTCTAAGAGAGAACCAAAGGAGTATGTCTCTCTGAAGGACAAATTATCTTGCATCAGCTTTACTTTTCCGGATGAAAAATTCCTGCCCCACAGGACCTTTGGCCACAAAAACAACAAGAGGGACATTAAACATGAAATGGATTTCTTTCTGTCTTTATTGAAACGTGATGGCTTCGTTAATAAATCTCTCCTTTGAATGGGAGCTAAGACAAGCTGTGTGGTCTGTAATTACCATGATTAGCCAGTTTCCAATCTTCCACAAAGCTCAGGGTTTATCTGTGGGGGCATTTTTACTGATATTTCCGTGAACAGTTTGAATGAAAAACTCAGCAGCGTAAGGTATGGCTGTAACTACATTATTTTCAGCTCGGTCTTTGGGCATTTGACTCTCAGCCTGTGTAGCATAATTCCCAACACTTTACTCGGCTCACAGTGGAAATAAAATTGTGTTATGTCTTCTTTGCAAATCACACACTTCTCTGTTTCATGGTTTGTTTCCCAAGAAAAGCTCTACTATCATAGGAGAAGATATGTTCTTACTGGGAAAAAAGTTATCATTTGAAGTCAATGTAAACTCCCTAAAACTGCTAAGAGCTAAAATAAATGTGTATTTTATGTCTCTAAACTGGTTTAGGATGCTTGCTAAAATTGCATTTTCTTTAGCATTGAATGGATTGTATGAATGTGTTTCCATGCATTTATGGGTTCCCAAAGATCTGAGCAGTCAGATCATGTGAATGAGACATGGAGCTCCTTCTTCCCAAAGAGTAGGCAAGCACGGTTGTGGGTCAGAAAACACGGGGCACATTTCTTCATGTGAATAGACATAGCAGCAAATAAAGATAAATAGGTCAGTTAGAGAGTTGCTGTGAAACAAGATGTGACCAGAGGAAGGCACAGACCTCTCACAAAGGCCTTCCAGTCAGATTCATTCTGCACACGTGGTCACCCTTGGGGGCTGTGGCTGGGCACTCTTTTTGAAGAGCAGGGATGATGGGATCCTTTGGGCTAAGCAATGCCTCAGAGCTGCTGGCTCCAGGACAGCACGGAACAGCCGTTCCCCTTCTCCATACTCACTCTGTCAGGCAGGGCTGTGGGTAAGCCAGGTGACTGCCACAGAGCCGCCGCTGCAGCCTGGGGCACCAGGCAGTGTGGGGGCTTTCAGCTAATGCACAAACAGAAGGGATGGCCAGGCTGTGGGGGAGGTGGAAACGGGAATTAATTGTGAATCTTGAGCTCAGTGTGCATGCATGAATGCTCAGACCTGAATGACTTCCACAACTGCGCTTCAGAACTTGTCAAGTGAGAAAGAGAAGACTTTTCCTCCCCATTTTTCAATATACTTTAATGTTTTTATTATAGTCTGACAGCTCAGTTACAGTTTGCCATTGAAAAGCTTTGCATTGCATTCATTACAGAGAGCTGGCACCTAAACGTAATAATTAGCCTTATTCAGTGAAATACCTGCATTCCACAGAATCACAGACAAGGCACAAACAAAACCTATCAGTGGTTTTAATCACATAATTCATGTATCTGGGCTTTACAGATAAATCTCCTGAAAAAATTCTTCTGCAAGGAAAGAGCATGTTTAAAGTGGAAAGAATAAATGAGAAGACGTGTTGAAGCAGGCTCTCTCATTAATTTCTTTATTGCCACTTTTTTGCATGATTTTTCCTCAAATAAAATATTTCAGGAAGTGTTTCATAAAAGGAGGTGTTTCAGTGAAAAAAGGACAGTTAAGAAATGTTACTTTTCCAGCGCCCACAGAGAAAGCAAGAAAAATCTCCCTGGCTCCAGAAATCCATTTGCACAATTTTTCCTTTGTCCATCCAAGTGTTACTTTTGGTAAAATTTTATATTTGTTTATGATTTCACAAAGAAACAGAGGTGAGGAAGGTGGCAAGCACTCTTGATTAGGCCTATTTCAGACACTTCCTGTAAAGATTAAATTTTAGAGAAATGGGTTTTCTGCTCCCCAAACTGGTATTTATTAGGGCATGTTTTGAACAGAGGTCTCTGAACCGTGTTAAATACTTATTATTTGAAAAAAAAAAAAAAAGAAAAGAAGCTCCTAACTACACAGGCTGTGCACTGAGCTATGGGATGTGGGATGGCATATGGGACCATGCTTGTAGGGACAGCAGTAAGGAACTGTACATATAAGGTGCTAACTATGTGTCTTACATACTGGCTGGTCATTACTAGTGGAACTTGAGGAAACCAAATTTAATGCTTTTACATAAAAGGTAAAAACTCACAGAAAACCACTGTATTTTCACACAGGTCCTGCCCACATCCTCTTCCATGTGCCTCAAGCAGACACAGTAGAAAACAGAAATTGAGACAGAGAGAAAAATACAGATTCCTGGGAATTTATGGGAAACTTGTTGGCTTAAGGTATTTGTAGGTTTATGGACCTTGGCTTAAAGCCTCATTGACGATGTGGTGTGAAGAGAGAGAGAGTGTTTCATTTGTATGCCAGACTTCCCTAGGCAGGGTTTGAGGGTAGGACAAATGCAGTGCTTTCTCTCAAACCTGACAATTAGGTCAGAGTGGCTGTATTATTTAGCTATTCAACATTTGCTTGCCTTTCCCTTTTCTTCCCCTTCACCTTTCCATTCTAGATGTGACCGAAAGTGTCCATGCTTTAAGGTTAAAAATATTATCAGTTTCCACATGCTGATACCCCCCAAGGTCTGTTCCCCAATGCCATGGTTTTCAGCAGAGCATAAAACTCAGGGCCCAGCCTCCTGTGTACATGGAACTTCTAGAAACCAAAGCAAAACAATGCCTTAGGTTGCCTAAATTACCTATGAATCAGACACAGAGGGACAAATTCATAAGGCTGATGATAGTGGAACTTGTGCCAAAACAGACACTTTTGCAACACCAAATGAGATTCTGACCTCAACAATTTTGTAGTGGCTGTGCAATTAATTAGCAGGCTGAGAGCAACTGTACCCTGTACTGGCAACTCTGAGCAGTAAAAAAAGCTTCAAGGAGGCCTTCCAATGAAAAATACAGTTAATACTCAACAGCTTTTTATTAAAACATTTAAAATTTGTACTATCTTTTTACTTTTTATGAGGCCTTTAGGGTATTCTCTCTCACACTGTTGAAATTTATCACCTTTTTTTCCTAACTTGGCTGTTGGATTATAAAATGAAAGGTTCTGAAACAATAAAATCATTGGCTTGTGTTATACAGTTAGAGAAATTCAGAGAAGCAGGAACCACTCTGTATAAATGTATGTATAATATTCCTAATTGATATACAAGCCTTGCCTCCATTCATCAGCTAATTCGGCTTTCCTTATTCTGTTCTTCTAGTTAATTTAAACCTGTCACATTTTTAGAGCACAGGAAGCAAAGGGAAGGCAAACTGGTGCCACATGTGTCGGATCTGGTATACACGCCAGAAGAGGACATTTCATGTGACATGAAAGGTTCTGCCACCTTTGGTTTAAAGGCACATCCAAGCCTCCTGGTGCCACTCAGTGACAACTACCACCTTGTAACAGCGGAAGCTAATGCAAAAATGAATAGAACATGAAGGTACAACAGGATTATTCTTTCAAAATAAGAGCCATGTTCTGAGTTAATTACAGTTAACACATAGTGGGAAGGAGAAAACCAGAATTATATAGAATTTCCTTCCTGATCTACCCCATTTTGGCTACCCTCAATCTGAAGTTTTTAATTCTGGTGGAGCAACAGAATAAGGTAACAGAATAAAATTCACATGGTCTCTTTCATCGGGTACCAAATGTTCAGTCTTCTAAAGAAGCATAGGCCCAAGTGTGTCCATATTGCTCTCCTCCTGTGCCATGCATACAGATAGGAAGGAACATAGTCTGCTGTGTCCCAGTGTCTCAAATATCTAAGCAATAGAGAATTCCATTTCCCTGTGGAAAAGCCTGTGGCCACTAAAAAGATGGGTGACAGATGAGCTTCGTAGCCAGAGATTTTTACGCTATAGCAGAACAGATAGTACCTGTAAAACACAGCATCAGCTAACATTTGCTGGGATGTCTGGAGAAGGAAGCTGCTGAGAGGAAATGATAATCATTAGTGTGCATTTGTTACACCACTGTACTGGTTCAAAACTTCACATAATTGATTTTATTTTCCCATCAAAAATTGGACAATTTACACTTCAATAATAATTTCTGGAAGGTAATGTTATCATAATTTTGTATTTTTTTATACCTTGGCAAATTTTTAATGGAAACTAGATTTAATTCTTGGTAGTTTAGGATTTTTCCAGACTGTTTACAATTTTTCTCCATTTTGTAAACACTACAGAATAAATTATTTTTAAATACTAGAATTGACTATATAAATTCTTTAAGTATTTTAAAAATTTATTTATTTGACCGTGTAAATCAATTGCATCTGAATAGCATCCAGATATGAGTAAATCTATGCACAAACACAAAACCCAGAAGAAATCCTAACAAAACTGGGCAGATGACAACGTGTTTTGTGCAGGTCTCTGATCTGGAGCAGGACTGTGATAATGCATATCTGGACTCTCTTCAGCTCACACACAAATGAAAACACTACAAAGGTTTGCCACTCTTCTTTCAAATCTCAAAACACCCCTGGCATGTGATCAGGCAAAAGGATTCCATAGCTTCCAAAGAAGCATTTTCTTCAACCTTGTATACGAAAAAATAGGAGACTTATGTAGCCTCTGATACGGTTGTAAAATCTTTTTCAAACACTTAGAAACGTTTGTTGGTTTTTTTGCCTACTTAACTCAAAAACATGATGGTGTTTCAATCACAAAGTTAATCTCTGGAGCCGAGAGATGTCAAATGGGATACCTCCTTTCTTTTGGTCAGGGGAAAATATCCCATGGAACCTGCTTACATTTTGACCTTACCTGAACTCCAGATAAGCAATCTCAGAGTGTGCAAGTATGTGCAGTTTCCTGTTATGTGAACTTAAAGAAATTACTGAACGCTTGCTAACCAAAGTATGCAGTCACTAAGGTGATACAAGAATGACATTATTTAACCAAAAGAATGCTTGTCGTGGAAGATTGCCAGAGGGGGAAAAAATGATACAAACTTAAATCTTTCTAACAACTATAAAGTCCTGTTTAAATCACCTTTCCTAAAATCGTCAGTGCTGTAATTTGTATGGGCTCTGTACTTCAGTAGTAACGTCCTGCATGTTTGCCAGGTGACTGGCACATGGATGACTCTGCTCAAACCTGCTTTCATGAAAGGCAGATGAAGGCAGAATTGTAATATTTGTTGCAGGATTAAATTGTTCAGGATAATGGGCATAATCACACCAAATTCCAGTGAATTTGTCAACCCAGTGCAAAGGTTAATTGGATGTTACTATAGATTTTGGGACTTTATTTAAAGGATTTTCCAAAAATAAGGGATTAATACGTACATCTCAGCAGGGAAAGTTGCTGACATAACAGCCCTAAAACTGCCAGATGGTAGCAGACATTCATCACTTCTCAGTCAGACAGAATTAGACCCCAACATATACAACCCAGAAAAATACCAACATGCTTTGCAGATGCAAAGAAGGTTCATCTCAGCATCCCTGAAATCACTGAAAACATAAGAATGCTCTTTTCCCTCAGAGTGCTCAAATTTGAGGGAGAGGAATTTCAAGGCCTGGGATAAAAAAGCAAGTGGATGTGTGTTAATAGCTTTGTTATAACCAATTATTTGCATATCAGGCTCTATCAGAGTCTTCCACCCCTAGTAATTAATGTGCTGTACGACCCATGTTTAGAACTTTCTCGTCTGTCCATGGCTCTTGCCTCAGTTCTTCTTGTAATAGGGTGCTATCACTTTACTTTGTAGAGGTAATGATCACATCAGCAAGCAACAGGCAGAAATGAACCACCTAACACAAGGTTCCTGTATTGTCTGAAGTGGTTGTTTCAAAGCATAACCACTGAAAACAAAAGGTGGGTGCGTTTCTGCATCTGACTTACAGTAGTTTATAACATGTCATGCTCAGAAGGCAACATTAATTTCTTAGTCATCTTCTTGTCTTTATTTCTTTCTTTCTTGCCCTGCTAATTAGTGATTTCCAAACCTGTGATTTCCCCTCCCTTTCCTTATTTCCTATAGCTCTCTGTTTGTTTGCACTGATATCACATTTTTGTTGCACAGGTCCCAGCAGTACAAATTACTAGCACACAACTGTACTTGCTGCTTGTTTCAATAATTCTAATAAAGTTAATCTACTTAAATGGGTTAATCAACCCTAAAAAGGTAATTCAGCCTTTTTGAAAAATTATGTAAATGGTGATATTATGCACTAGTCCACAATTTGAGGTCCTCTGTCTTTGCTCTGTTTCTGTTCTTTATGTTCTTTAAGTATTCTTTAAATATTTAAATATTCTTTAAAATTTCTTTAAATATTCTTATGTTCTTTAAATAAACGTTCTTTAAAGACATTTTCTACTTTTCTTCCACTAAAAATAAAAATATTGAAATATGTATAGGTGGTATTCAAATGACTTAAGTTTGTTTGTCTAGAGGTCAAGTTCTTAGTCTAAACCAGTTGTCCAAAAGTCAACAGAGAGATAGACCAGCTGCAAAGAGTTGTCCTACTGATCTACAGTGTTTACCATGAGAGAGGATAAATGGCTCTATAGATATTTAAGTCTCGGCTAACTGCAGAGGTTAACTTACCAAGTAGTTTAGACTAGATGCCTATTTCAGTTGATGAAGTTCAGAGAAATAACAGAATATCTCCCTGTGTGCCTCTTTGTCTCCTGCCTCTCACACGCGTTACTAAAATCCATCATGGCATTTTCAGAGAAAAAAGTTCTGGAAACTGTATTGGGTTTACATGGCAAGGTTTTGGCAGTGGGAAGGGGGGCTGAAGGCGTGGCTGCAGTAAGAAGACACCGGCAGCTCCCCCATGTCAGACAGAGCCAGCTCAAACCAGCTCCAGGACAGACCCACCACTGGCCAAGACCAAGCCCATCAGCAACAGGGGTTGTGCGTCCGTCAAGGGAAAAGAACTGCCGCAAAGCAGCAGCTGTAGAGAGGAGTGAGAAAATGGGAGAGAAACAGCCCTGCAGACACCCAGGTCAGTGCAGAAAGAGGAGAAGGAGGTGGTCCGGTGCTGGAGCGGCCCTTGATAGAGACCATGGTGAGGCAACCATGCCCCTGCAGCCCATGGGAGTCCATGGAGGAGCAGAGATCCACCTGCAGCCCATGGAGGACCCCACTCAGAGCAGGTGGATGCCTCAAAGGAGGCTGTGACCCACTGGGAAGGCCGTGCTGGAGCAGGATCCTGGCAGAACCTGTGGAGAGAGGAGTGTATGCTGGAGCATGTTTGCTGGCAGGACTTGTGACCCCATGGAGAACCCATGCTGGAGCAGCCTGTTCCTGAAGGACTCTTCCACTCTGTGGAAGGGACCCGTGCTGGAACAGCTTGGGAAGAACTGTAGCCCATGGGAGGGACCCACAACGGAGTCCACGAAGGACTATTTCCAGTATGTGGAACCCCCTGCTGGAGCAGGGAAGAGTGTGAGGAGGAAGGAGCATCAGAGATGGGTGATGAACCTACTGCAGCCCCCATTCCCTGTCCCTCTGTGCTGCTGGGGTGGAGAGATAGACAAGTTGGGAGTGAAGTTGAGCCTGGAAGAAGGGAGGAGTGGGGAAAGGTGTTTTTAGGTTTGTTCATTTTTCTCAATATCAACTTGTCATTAATTGTCATTAAATTGAATTATTTTCTCTGAATTGAGTCTTTTTTGCCTGTGACAGTAATTGTTCTCTAATCTTCCTGTCCTTATCTCAACCTACAAGTTTTTAATCTTATTTTCTTCCCCATTCTATTGATGGAGAGGAACTGATAGAGCAGCTTGGTGGGCGCCTGGCAGCCAGCCAAGGTCAACACTCAACATTAACTCAGTTGATATTTTTCCTCTGATTGTTGCCATCATAAGTGAACCAGTATTTAAGCCAGCATTAATCTCTGGTAGTCACACACACTGGTATCTGCTCTCACAGATGTATGCAGAGAATAAATATTCTTTCAGATATTCTAGTTTAGTTCTGCAAATGAGGAAAATATTTTTCCTTTGCTGATGCTAATCCTATGCTTTTAGTGACACATCTCTTACTTCTTAGTGAAATCTAAGGAGAATTCAAAAATTATCCAGTAAGGTTAGTGGGTTGCATTTTTGTTGACAAGTCATTTCAGAAAACTACAGTACAGTTGGAGAAAGCTGTTAATCCAAAGAAGGCCTGTTATAAAAGAGCTGAACTGGCTGAACTGAATGTTTTTTTAGATTGTGTCACCAAACTCAGACTTTTAGGACTAAAATTGACAGTACCACTCCTTCATTTTTTCTTGAAAAGTTTCCAAATAATTACTTCATAGCCAATATTATGTTTCACTACCTCATCATTTCATGCTTGTTCTGAAATAATTGCAAAAAGCACACTTTACCATTTATATTATCTGATCATACACTTAATAACTGACATGCAAGTGTGGTGCCTAATGCAGGTACTTGCCCGAACGAGATTTCTCCATGTGCTTGCTGAAGAATGGAATGTAGATGGTTCTTTGCTTCCTCCTCAGCAGTCTGCAGCTCTCTAATCCTTACATTTCAGCTCTTTACATGGATGTACACAAGACAGAGCAGGCAAAGTACACTGCCCTAAGTAACTATGCAGTTAATACCACAAAATCCTAGAACTGGGAGGCTGAGTTTCTAAACACCACATTGCTAGAAAGATACTGAGCAGCGGAAGATTGGTCAGAAGAGTAATATAAAAATTATGAAAAGAGAGAATCAGTTTATGGTGGAACACCAGGAGAAATCTGAATAGTTTGGCTAAGGAATGACTAAGAGTAAGACATGATAAGTGACTCAAAATATCTAAATGTTGCTAATATTATAGGTAGAAGGATTAGTATAGTGTTATAGAGGATAACTGAAAGTAAAAGGATGAATTTAGATAAAGAAGCATGTGGGCAGTCACCTTCAGAACTCTTGTCAATAAGTTTAAGGCTTTCCTTACTCTTCAAAAGCCACAAAAATAGAGGAAAAAGCATAGTCTAGAAATTTTATTTAGTTTATAAATTATTTAGTTATTAAAATTTCCTAAAAAGAAAAATAAAATACATTTGTAAATTGTAAAAAAATATGTGTCATACACCTTATACCCCACACAGCTTTCTATCTAAGTTCATGGAGTGATGTAAGTAAAATCTGAAAAATTAGAGACAGCAAGCGAAGCAGCAGATGAACATAGCATGGAGATATGAGATTGAACTCAGGACAGAATCAAAGATTTGATTTTCAGAGAATGTATAATGTGATTAATGATGCTTCAGGATGATCATAGATGAATTAGGTTATCAACCCATTTGGTTTACTTGTAGTGCAGCCTGTCATGATCAAGCTTAGTTTGACTAGGTACTACTACAGAGAAGGCACTTTGCCCTTCTGTTCTGCCCAGGAGTCAGGCAGAGAACAAAATCGAGGTGAGGAGGGATAAAACCTAGATTAGGTTGACTGAGAGCCAAGATGGACAGCACCAGTTAAACCATGTGCATAGATAATGTTTATATTTTTCAAGATGACTAACTAAACTCTTATGGATCACAAATACATTTATTGATATTAGACAGTATTATATATTTACTAATCCCAGACACCTTGATTTATTCATAATGATTCTTTAAAAATAATTTATCTGGGTTGAGGGACTGATAATACTTTAGATCCTATCTCTGGAGATTACCAGAAATCTGCCTACCCCAAGTTCCTAAAACTAATAAAGGGAAAGTGACTTCCAATGCTTACATTGTTTTAGTAACTGTTAGCAAAAATAAAGGTTTTCTACTGTGTGTTTTCAGGCCTTTCTATTGCAAATTTCAGATAGTCTTTGTTGCCACCTTCTGGTTTTAATAAATATGTGTAGCTCCACAACCGCTGAGCCACATACTGTAGCTGCCAGGTTGACATGTTACTATATCTTACCGAATCTCCATGTCTGTCATGCATATAATGCAGCAGTAGATTTTGCTTTAATCATCCCTTGTTCCCAGGATAGAAAGAGTCCTTTTCACCAAGCAAACACAGACAACCAGAGAGAAAAATCCATGACTTAAAATCTTAGCAGTCAGCTCAAACAGAATACAGGAAGAATTTAAACGTTACTAACTTAGCTCTGAAATGCATCTGTGCAACAAAAATCTATGGTTGTTCTTGCAGACAAGCATTTACATGTACTAGAAGCAAATAATTATGCTATTTTTGCATGTCTGTATGTAAACAAGGTTTTCTTAATATGGATTTATTTTGAAGAAAATATTTAAGGAGATAAGCTAAAACCATTGTATTTAATCAAATGTAACTGCTGGAAGCAATCACCTCTACCTGTTGTATGAAAGCTCTGATCTGAGCAGCAGTACATACTCAAAGCCCTTGAAGCCTGGACTCCTGATCCTGATGCTCTACCTTATGCTGTGCATCTGGAGGACTGGAAGCAGAGTGCCACTTCCTGCCATGCTCCATGTGGATGTGGAGTTATGCCAAATCTATCAGTTGCTAACCTACTTTTCTACTGAAGAGAAAACTTAGTACAGTTGTGATTTATCTCCCCAGACAGGCCAAGATTGATTCACTGAATGCTGCATTGTTGTTCATTATTGCTGTTCCGCTAGCTACTCACTAAAGCACTTACACAGTCCAGACAAGAGTTACTGTAAAATTCACCAGACAGGCAACAAAATTGCTCCTCTTGTCCACCTGGGCCTTCTCCAAAAAATACAGCTAATACTTTCAATTCTTAGAAGTGATGTGGAGTCTTCAGTGCTATAATTCTACAGTAAAAATGGTTAAATGTTAAAAATGGTTTGATCTTTTTTTCTGGTTTTAGAGGATTACCTCTTATGCACAGCAAATGAATTCTCCATGTCTCAATACGTATGAACAAAAATAATGATTTCTTGGAGATAAGAGTATGGGATTCAAGGAACATGGTACAAAGTACAGAACTATAAACAAAGGTAGATAAGAGTTTAAAAATTCTTGTACTTTGTTAGAGTTTATGTAAACTTAGAAAGGAGTTTATCTCATCTAACCCCAAACATCTTAAAGTTAGGTATCTGGTCAAAGTTGAATACCTTTTCTTTAGTTCTTTGTGGCCGAACTACAGATCTCCAGAGGGCAGTTTACTTCATCCTAAAATATATGTGAGGAGAACAAGGTATCCCGCATGTTTATGTCAACAATATAGTGCAAAAGCATGTATAGCAAACCTTCAATAGGCACCTAGATTTCATATGGATAGAAGAAGAGGATTTGGGACTTATTCTGACAATTACTGAATTTTTCTTTTAAGGACTGATGTTACTTTATAAATAAAGATTGCTTTACTTTGGGCCCTTAAACTATACAAAGGTTTGGGTTTTTTTAATGGAGAATACATGTCACATTCCATGTTAGGGTTATAGGTAATATTGTGGCTACAGGTTAGTGTATTTTTTTGCACTTTAAGTTTGCTTACATGTGGTAGGAGAATATATGTGTTAGATTCAGAATAAAGCCATAGTCCTAAGACCCATCAGATGTTTGTCTTCCTCTTCTTTGTCCTTGGTGCTTCCACTGAGCTGTGCCTTAGTCTCTTTGTATAGAGACTTCCATGCGAAGCTAGACAGCTTCCTTCCTAATACCACGAAAATTAGATCAGACATTTTATACTGTTCTGTTTCCATATAGAACTTTGCGTTCATAATTGAGAAATGAAAATTAAGAACATTCATTTCCTCTATTACTTTCATTTTAGAAGCTGTGCTCAGATGCAGCTCATCAGTCACAAGTATGGAGAGAGGCAGTCACAGAAAAGGTAAGAACATGTCCACAGCTTCACTGACAAGAAGTATTACTATAAAGTAGTACAGGGAACTCTGCTTTTTTACTCCAGGCCTACAGGAGGCTTTTTTCCCCTTCCTTTGTTACTGACATTCCCATGTTTCTATCCAACATCCCCCATCTCCCAAATGTCACTATGCTCTCCTGTGGCAATGTTGATGTTGTTGGGATGTGTTATGTTACATTTACCAGGCTATTGGTTGAAGGATCTTCATAACACCCTAGGGTTTATCTCAACTGATTCTCACTGTGGGCAGAGCATTCCTGTGTTGCTTCCAGAAAGTTTAGCTCCCACTGCACAAGCCCAATGGAGCTAATGTGAGTGTGAATAGCAGATGTGTCCAGAACCTCAAGCTGACTGACTGAGCAGTCTGACCTGAAATGACAGGAAGGATAAGAAAATGTCCTGAAATACCATCTAAATGGGGTAGAGAAAGTGTCACTGGAGAAGCCATGTGCTGACTCCTTAAAATACCACTTGGTTTGTAGTATTCATTAGAATGCAGGTCTAGATAAAAGAATGAAAAAGTTATAAAATACTACTGCTGCAGGTGATGTGAAACTTGCTTTTATCCTATGGTTTTCTAAAACTCAATTGCTAATAAGCTGTAGTTAATTTGATCCGCTATCTGCAGCTAAGGAGATATTTCTGTTTCAGCAAAAAAAAGTACTTTGTAACTTTCCAAAACTATCAGGGAAATATGTAAAGCAAATGTGTTTAAATTGCCTGTCCTTATGTTGAGTCATGTCACGTTAAGAGTACCTCTTAATGTTACAAAGAAGCTTTGGGTAACATAGGCCTCCTTGTGTTTCTTTCTGCATACTTCCAGAACTGTCAAACTGAGTTTCCCTTTTTTTGTACACCACAGCCTAACCCTTGAGAGGAGAGGGCTTTGAGAACTATCTAGGGCTTACGCTGACCTTTCTCTATTACAGCCTGCTTCTTTCCTAAAAACATGGGTCAAAAAACAACCCCGCAGAGCCATCTTGCAGTATAATACATTATATATGTGCCATTGTTAGATGACTGAGGTTACGAACGATGATGCCGATACCCTCATGAGAAACAAGAGATGAAAATCCAGACAGCAGCGTCTCAGGAAATTCTTGTCTGGGAACTTAATGTCTGAACACACTGAGCTGGAAGGAATTCGTTGTGAGTGGCCATGAATGCCCATATGAGCCTCTCTACCTACAGGGAGAGTGTATAAAAAACGTAATAGTTCTGGGGTCAAGACACGAATGAGGAAAGAAAAAGCAGGTCAGAAGTGGGCTTGGTAGGTAGGAGAAAGATGGCTCATTATTTCACTAGCCATATCCACTATTCAATCATGTTCTTGGGACAGAAGTGAAACCCACCAAGAGTACATTCCAGTTGGAGAATTTCCACAGCTGGAATGGTTTCATTAATACAGAAAATCTGGTTTGATTGCAGAACAGTGTCTCTACTACAGATTTTTTAACTTCTCCTTTGGGGGCCAGATAAGCCTACATTTCAGTCTTTTGGATGGAGGGAGGTAAGTGAACGTGCTTATTGTTGAAGGAAAGGAAGGGTGCATTGAGCTTTTGCAATCTTTCCACACCAGGAGTGGAACATGGCCTAAAAACATTGAACTTATTTGCTAATATTAATATTTTTGTTTGCAAGGCATGACTATATCTATTATTTGAGGATTATAAAGTTGAAGTGAAAGCTGTAAAAACATTTCTCTATTTGAAAAGAAAACTTTTAACTGTAATTTTGGCTCCTACTTTATAATCAAGTAATTACCCCAATTTAAACTAATTGCTTATCCATCCCTCCATGATATCCCTAAATGCATCGGTTTCTAACTTGTTCAAAAGGAACAAAGCAATGCCACCTGCTTTTTGGAAAATATATAGCCTTAAGGGTATAATTCTAGTGGGTTTTTCACCTTGTGAAGCCATCCCTGCAGAGTGAGTGTAAAAGGCTACTCAAATGCAAATAGCCTCTTAGAAAATAAATAGAAGAACCATGTGACCAGAGAAGTGACTTCTGGAAAGGCTTTCCTAAAAAGCAGACATGCAGAGGTGTACTGCTGACATCCACATAATGAAATGTGCAAAGCATTTAGTGTTGTACATCATACCGAAGTGTGCAGACTAATATGAAATGTTTTTTTCTTGTGAGGTTTTTTCTTCTTTTGAATCCTGTGACATTCCACAAAGGTGCATCCCTGAGAATATATTTTCTGGCATTCCTGAGCATCTGACACAGAAGCGGGATGAACTGTAGGAAAAATAAACTGTTGGTCCAAAGTCCTTCTTCAGAAACACCTGCTTAATAACAAAATACGAAAGAAGGAGTGGTGTTACGGGAGTCACCAGTTACACATCAAATTGCCAAATGTTTCACTTGGTGGCTCTCAGCCCCTTTGATTTCCCCAGGTATGCTGTGGGAGTACTTCCAGGAGGTTGAATTCTTGGCTGAATGTGGCTGAAGAGAGATCAGACTGGGATAACAGAAATGTAATTTATTAGTATGAGTTTTTCATTGCTTTTCACCAACAAAGTTTTAGGGATTTACAATCTAGAGATAAAAGATAATATACTTTCATTCAGCCAAATGAAATGGACATCAAAAGGTCTAACAGTTAACAGAGGGAGTTAACATATTACTTCAAAAAAACATTAACTCATATTAAAAAAGTTATTATATTTTATGTCACAGCAATGTCATTAGCTGACATTTATTGTTTATATTTTTTTTCTGATTTTTTAAATTGGGAATACCATGAAATGTATACCTTCCTTCAGTGAAACTGCTGCAAAAGGTGTCTGTCTTTAAATTGATTTATTTCATATCTCTTTACTTTAAAAATGCCTGCACTGCCTATTTCAAATTCCTTTAGGATTTAGTGAGACCGATGACACTGTGACAAAAATCTGAGCCAGAATTTGAAAATGACTTTCATAACTTAATTTCTGTGTTGTTGAAGCACCAGAAATAACCCTGGAACTAACAGAGTTGGGCCAACTTAGACCAGCAATAACTGGATACCTTTCCTCTAGTCAGGTAGGGCAATATGTTAGGTTTGTTAAAGGAGTAGCAATGCCAAAAGAGGGAATATTATGCTGCCAGCATTGATTTAATTGTCTGCTATACCTACTGCTGCTCTGCTGCAGAATCAAGCCCTGCAAAGGGCTTGTACCAGATTATGGCAAAAGCACAGCTTGAGCGTTGTCTCCTAATTGCTCTCCTGTCACTGTAGCACATAAACTGCAGTTTGCCTTGCATTTCTGAAGTATCTTTGTAAGATGAGACTCCAACACTTTACTACTTGTGCTATGTTACAGCTCTCAGATGTGACTGCTCTCAGGTTTAACTGTTGAGTTTGAATGGCGTGGTGTGGGCAGACATGAGCTCTACCACCTGTCCTCTGTGCTGGATGGATGAGTTTTGATACTGATATCCACAATAAAAAGCAGAAAGATCCAGGCAAAGCATGGTAAGCAAGCCATTTGAGACAATGAATTGTTTTGGGTAATGTATTTGCCATCTTTGCAGACTAATCTGAATTGTCAGAGCCCTGGGGATTTGGGCTGGATGCTGCTTAGAGTGTGGCTATAACATGTCACACAGGTGACTTGGTACATGTGTGAGGGATATTGTTCAGTGAGGAATGGTATCTCTCAGCTACTGCTGTTACCATACTCTTTACCCTTCCAGGAAGCAGAAAACTCAACTTTCTCCAGTCTATCTTGCATCTTTCTGCAATCCTCTTTCCTCTTTCCCATAATTCTTCCTTTCCATTGGTGGACCCAACCTTTCATACTTGAGGAAGCAAAATTTGATTTTCCCTCCCCTACTGGAAGCTTTGAGATGGCCACAGCTGTGTTCAGCCAGTGAACCTCACAGACCTGTTGAGATTACTAGTGCAGGCTCAGTGATGAATGAACATGATGTACAGCTTTCAGGAACTGGATTTTATTCAGTCAGCTGAGAGTGTGGGCAGAACAGGCTCCTGTCTCTGCTCAACTTTGTAGACACCAAATTCTACCTCTGTGATGCAAAGAGATACTCAAAGGAAGGGTAAGGTGGAGGTAGAAGGGAAGAAAGAAAGGTGAAGGAGTGCGATGAGGCCATATGAGGAATCATTTTGGAAAAGATAAAAGAAGTAAGACATAGGAGAAATCAGGAGATATTTTATCAGATATTTAAAGACAAAAATCTGAAAGATAATAGACATTTGAAATTTGAGTTGCATCTGAGGCAGGCACTGCTGAAGAAGGAACAAGGGAATAGATGAAAGAGGACATACAAGAAGTCTGTGAGAAAAATCTCTTGTGGAAAGAGAACCAGGAGAGTGTTGCTTCTTGTATATCCTAGAAAAAGGATCATATTTCAGTGTACCATGATCAATTTCGAGGTTTTTTTACATGATTATCTGATATATTTTTTTACCTAATTATCTGATATATTTAGGCTTTATACACCTGGATTCCCATGAGTCCAATGTAAGTTTAGGTACCTAAACATCCCTGCCTCTGATCTTATGTCTTATGTGCTTAATGTGTTATTTTGCTATAATCCAAGGTTTTCAATCTAATTTAACACATCTCTAGACATTATGGTTTTGCAAACGGATGAGAACATGCCTTGAAACCCATTAAAAATATTGATTATACTTATGGACTAGTGAGGAAATAACATCTAAGGGTGGAGATGGTAGCATAGGGTAGGGCAGCATCTCCAGAGCAATTGTTAGTTATACAAGTCAGGTGGAACAGGTCACTTCCATCACAAAAGCCTAAACCCAGCCTCAGATCCCAATCTAAAGTGCTCTCACATTTCCAAAACATAAAACATCAAGTGGAAAGTAACAACAAGTGAAACAAGTGTTGATTACAGAGGAACAAACCTTTCAAAACTGGGCTTAACCAGGGATCAAACAGGCTTTACATTGCACTTGAATATGGCATTAGGAGAGTAACAATGAGTCATGCCAAGGCCTGTTTCAGTCTGCAAATCCCATGGTCATAAAGGAAATAAGCCTTTCCCTATTCCTCTGCATCCAATAAATCTGAGGAATGCAGGATGGTGTCTCAGAAAGTATAGTCTTCTTTTGAAGAAACCAGTAACTTTTTAAAAAATGGTATATGCTTTGACAGAAAAAGGAATTTAAACATATGGAAAATTGATTATAAAATACTGGGAAAGCTTGCAACTAGCATCCTTCTCTCCTAGCAGTTTTTGACCAAAAATAGAATGGATTACATGATGGGTTGCCCAAAAATAGAACGGGTTACATGAAAGGTTACGGCAGTGCTTGACATCTACAGCAGTGATATAGGATCTCACCTATTTTCTGTCAAATAATGAACATTCTTGTCAATTTAATGTGGTGACTGAATAATTCCACCAGAAACATCAATAATCAAAGAGTAACTCATTTTGACAATACCTCTAAAATAATAAATAGCTTGGACACTACTGTGTATGTAAAATGTGAATAATTACAACAAAGTCACATATCTAGTGTAACACAACATAAATCTTGAAATAAATGTAGGCTGAATCCAAAATACAAACTTGGCGCCTTGGCAAGGCATTAATATAAGTGACACATAAAGTTTTGTAAAGCACTTATTTTACAGTTGAGTTCATTTTACAATGAAATCTTTGCCATGCCCATATTTATAAAATTCTACCTTAAAAAAAAAAAGTGAAAGGAAAAGCATTAAATTCTGTAAGTGGCTTTTAGTAGCAATTCAGTACATGTTATTATGCTGAATGGAGTCAAGGCTGAGTGTGCCTTGCAGGGGTACAAACAGGTCTCACCTCAACACTTTCAGAGAAGCTGGTACTGCCATCCTTATTTAAACAAGGTGGTTTTGAAAAAGACCATGGTTTGCTACAAGTCCTGAAGGCAAGGGAGTATCAGGAACCCACACATGATTAAGGAGCATTGTTGCACCCAGGTATTCAGCAATAGTTTGATAATCTTGGTGATAAAATTGCGACCTTGCTTCTAACCCCATGTCATTGGACTTACTGGGTGTCTTAGTGTTTGCTTTCCTCTCCGGGTCTTTTTTAACAGATGAGTGATCTGGTCCAGTTCACTGCATGGCAGCAGCATCATAAATTTTAACAGAAAGGAGTCAACAGGGTTGTGTGGTCTCGGGCAGGACACCTTCTTGCAGCAACAACATGGTTTCCACCTTCGGACTTAAAAAGGAACTAATGCAGTCTGACATTTTCAAACTTAGCAGGGCTTTATTCTTAAGGTCTAGGATTAGAAAAGAATTGGAGAAATGGGTAGCAATGAATATGCATGTACAAAAGAAAGGAGTGTTACAAGTCAGAGAAACGGCATAAACTCCAATTTAGTATGAACTTCCTCCTCACTGCTGGCTGTCAGTGCCTGTCACTGACACAAGTATTCCAGGGTAACTGAGACAGAAAAATACTGTATCTGCTTCCAATGGCCTAGCCAAACCATATGATCTCGTCTCCAGTACACTGTTTGCAAAGGTAGAACTAAACACAGGTCTTCAAAACCCTTTGTCCCCTTCTGATACACGAGTGGATGAAAGGAAGTTACGTGGAGACACCTTACAACAAAAGCAAAGCACCGAGTTTATCTTTTGTTTCATAGATGAGCAATTATTTGTAGCACAGATATACATAGTTGAAGACTTCTGGATTACTGAATAAAAGTCTAATAGCGGAAAAAAAAACTCCTCACCTTTTTTATATAGTGTGAAAGGGCAGATTTCAAGTCTTATGTACCTGGACTGATTCCCAGACCCTGGAAGAGCTCTGAAATATGGCTTCCCGTGCTCTCCTGTTAAACTTTTTCCGCCCAGAATGTGTAAGATGCAGAAAACACCAAGCCATCCCACCTTGCAGCAGTATCTAACTACTGCAGTAGGGAGTGAGACACAGTGCTTTCCCCTGGTGATACTGGTGTCAGATTCAGCTTCCAGGACCTGACTAGGCTGCTCTTTTCCTTTGCTGTGGAAATCTGTGTCCTGGGTAGCACAGTGCCTAGGGCTGCAGACCAGCTAAGCCTCCTCGTTCTTCCTGCACACAAATGGCTCACTTCTCCCCCAGAAGAGCAGCTTCACTACTTCCAATTCAAACTGAAATGCAGCTTTGGGACAATATGTTTCTCCAAACTAGCTCACTGAAAGACAAGTATGAATCTCACAAACAGTAACAGCATTTAAACTAGAGAGGAACAGTCTTTTGGGGATATATTTAATCATAGAGTTTGTGAGCAAGGAAATTTTTTAAGAAGAATTCATGAGAAAATAATACTGTGTTTGATACTGTGTCTTCAGAATCATAATCTTTTTCCAAGTAAGAAATTTGCTTCAGGTGAAAGCTGTTTCTCTTGTGTTCTGATAAGGCCACTTGTGTGAAGTTAGGCTTTCTTGTGGTCACACACAACAGCTGCCTTCTGTCACAGGGCTTCTCAAGAGGAAAATTTCTGACATTTCACCACTGTAGCAGCCAGCTGCAGACTTATGGCTTCATGTTTGGCATAGACTGAAAAAACCAAAAACTATGGTCCACACTCTGTATTTTGCTTTACTGAAAATATTCCAGAAAAGAGAGAATATGTTTAGTAGAGTCTCAAATATGAATGGAAGATTTGCATCTGCCATTAGAGCTTTAGGCAAGTTTAAAAATAAAATTTTTCAATTGCAAAATATTTTTTTGTTACAGATATTGGAGAAATCTGCTCTATATTGCTATATGAATTTGGTAGGGAAAAATAATCAAACCACCCAAACGTGATGGCTCTCTCTTCCTAGGAGGGAGATTTCTTAAGGGCAAGAACATCTGCAGGCTGTTGCAAGTCTCTGGTAAGATGATTAAAATCATTGTCTGTGACAAAGATTATGCTGTGCAGGAACACAGCAGGGAGAGATCATTTTGTGTAATGTTCTCGTTTGCACTGGCAGTAAAATTTTGGATCATGACTGTAGAGAGGCAAATAAGTATCAGTGGCCCTTGCTGCAAATTATTCTTAACTATTAAATGGTCTGTGTTTTCCTGTGGTATCCTGAATTAATGCTGTTTAATGCATTCCTCTTATGCAGATACACACACTTATTTTGCCAGATCCTGTAGGTCTGGTCTGTTTATGCCACCTTAGGTGTAGCTTTGTGTAAAGGCTTGTTTAAATCACAAACAGAAGAGCTGAGTTACTCCAAGGTAGATACTCTGATTTCTGTCTGAAACACAAATAGAACCACTTTAGAAGCTCTTCTCTATTAATCTCCTATCTTTGGATCTCATCTTTTCTAATGGTCCTTTTCCCTGAGATATGACCTCCTTTGAGACCTAGTAAAAGTCTCCATAAATAGAGATACATCAAAACATTTGAAATTTCTGGAATCCAGCTCTTCAGATGGAAAAGGACACATTCAACCAAAATAAATGGAACAGTGAGATCTAGCTGTTGATAAACCATCAAAACCCGGTTTTCAGATACAGTCCGTGTAAATACCCTTCATCCACAGAACAAAGACAGTGTTAGTGATAGCAATATGTGCCTGAAATCCAACACTGTCAAGGTTTTTTCCTCCTTGTTTCTCCCCAGCACTGATAAGTTGGTATGCATTCCTGTACAATCTACTTGGAAGATTCAAATTACACAGTGTTTGTTAAACCTGACACTTGGCCAAAGAAGTACTTAACAGAACTAATACAGGGACCAGTGATCAAATGACAGAGTCTTGAAAAAGTGTCATTATCTATTTGATGAGTGACAATTTAAGCCTCAGTTTGCTGCTGGTCTGTTTTGAAGAACTGAGGCTCCAAAAACATAGTTCATAACTTGACCATATCCTAAGAGCTCCTAATTAATTGTTCATATAGGCAAGGGATTTTAAAATACCACCCCCCTTCAACGTAAGTGCAAAAAATTTCTCCATTCCTTTGAAGCAAGGAAGTGTGTGACTAACAGAGAAAGTGTTGCTATTACATGGCGATAAGAAAAGGTCACCAGTGCAGAATGCACATAATATGCAGGAATTTTTATGAGAAAGAAACATTTTGATCTTGAAGAAAAGATTGACTATGGGTAGCAAATGTGGCACTATAATACTGCCCTTTGTTTTGTCCCCAAGATCAGAAAAAGGATTAATTTATGATCAGTCAAATTGCAGGAAGAATCTGTAATTCTCTGCCATTCCCTCTCAGGGATTAGGATCTCCTTTGGGCAGCTGACTTCCAATCATGGGATATTGCTGTATGTATGGAAGCAAGGAGTATTCCTCTGTAAACTCCAGCTATTCCATTTTTTTCTAGTCTAAAATCCCATGCAACACTGGAACTAATCCAGAGAAAGCATAGTTCAACCTTCACAGCAGGTTTTCTGCTAAGCTGCAGCAGGAACAAAACTTGACGGTCCAATAAACAGAACTTTCCCTTCTGAGTTCCTATTAAATCTAAACCAAGAGGGGTTTTTTGTGGGTTTTTTGGTGTGTTTGGTGTTGGGGTTCTTGTTGTTTTTCTTTTTTTTTTTAATTTGGGTGGGGTTTTTCTGGGGTGGGGGGAGCTAGGAGAGGAGGTAGAGAAAATCTTCAAATGAAATCAACATATCTCTTTCTTAAGACCCTACAAATGCTGGCATGACAAAGTTGCAGTGTGATATGCTCCTTGTATCTGCAGTACTACTTCAGTGCCCTCCTTTATCTCAGTTGCTGAAATTTGTCATTGCTCTGATCCTCCTGGAAATGTGGAGAGCAGGCTGAGGGATTGCCTCCCTCACCTCCTGTCATCAGCACTGATTTGTAGACCCCCATCTGCCTGTCAAGGAGCTGTGTCCCTCCCATACCCAAGACAAAAAGCTGTCTTGGGCGACAAGCCAGATGCATTCTAGTTTTGTTTCTCATCCTCTCATGAAGCTCTTTAGGTTAGCTGCTTAAAATATGATGTAGCCATCAGATTTATTATTTGACTTATAATCCTTTTTTTTTTCTTTCCCTCTAGAAAGTATTTCCATTGTGCTATTTTGTGACATTTTGAATATGGCACATTTGAACCTCAAATAATATAACCAATGTCCTCTCTCCACAGTACCCCGTTGCAGAGCATGGGGAAACACTATGGAAGCTCTTTCGGCTTTCTTAAAATAATTTCACTTCAGTGATGCAATACCTATTTTCATCAGCTCAAGGGCTACCCCTGCTCCGGATGTCAGCTCAGGGGCGTCAGCTCAGGCTGCCCCTACTCGGTCGGAGGCGGGGAGTTCAAAACACAGAGAGATACTTCCCTCTACTGGGCATGTTTATAAACTGGTGCAAAATGAATGTTAAAAAATAAACAAGTGGTCTCCTTCCGTGTTTGACACTGCAAGGTCCAGGTAAATAATCACAGCATTTAGCTTTGTGCATCTAAATGTAGATGTTTCCACGTGCCTCTGGAGGCACCTGCCTTTCTTCATTGGCTGGATAAGGAATCAAGCTCACGAACATTATCTGTTTGTAGTTGGATGTCTCATGTAGGTAGCAAGCACAATCCTATTGCTCCCAAATACTTTAGCTGGACGTCAGCATCATCAGAATTTCCAAGCCCATATCAGTATAACTGAAAAATTTTACTGGTTCACATGATTATTTGCAAACATAGAGTGGACACTGAGTTCATCTCAAAAATATAAAGCTCTGTGCTCAAGATTACTGAGGGGAATACTGGAAAGCTGGGCCATGATTTGTAGGACATGCCACGGGCTATGAGGAAGAAGTGTTACAAGGCTGGATTTTGGACTATTTGCAAATTACTGTTGGGAAACTAGCAAACTGTTCTCTCTGGACCTCCAGTTTATTTAGTAAGCAATAGATTCATACGTCTATTTGGATGGGGCAGTTCAGCATTTTAGTCAGATGTTAGATATGGATATTTTCTTGAATGGCAGTTATTCTTGTGCTGAAGAAAAACAGTTAAGGGAGTCAAAAAGTGTTGGCAAGCAAACAACTGGTTAAAGACTCAAAGGGTTTTCAGACCTCTGTATTATTTTGGCATGTTTTTTCAGTAGAATAATTTATATTGCTGTTCATGTAAGAAGAGTTTAGATGATGGAGCTGTTTAGCAGCTGGGATTCACTGTATTTCTCCATACTCAATGAAATTTTTTTTTCATGTTGTCAGTTTATTCCATAAAGGTCATATTTTCCAGACTGACTAGGGATTTTTTTATAGTATAAGGATTTACATTTTTATGAGTGCTCAAGAACTTTTATTGCTGCACATTTTGTAGAGAAGTTGAGTATGCTTCAGCAATTTATATTATGGTCCACAGATGGAAGCAGTATGCAGGCAATACAAATGAATCAGACTCCCCATTTTATGTTGATTATTCAGCTAGTCCTATGTCCCAACAACATTCTGCAATCCAGACTGATTAATTTATGATCATTGCTTCACAAATTAAAGCAATACCCTAAAATAGCATAAATTTTTACCACCTCTATTCATTTTGCCTTTACAGCAATATCATCTGTCAAAGAAAAAAGTTCTTCTGTTTTATTGAGTTACACCTACAGTTCAGGCTTTGTTTCATTGTGCTACACCCAGAAAAAACATTATCCCCACTGTTTTCAGGAAGCTATTTGTCATTTCAGTATAACCCACAAGTTCTCACTTTCCTAAAAATATTGAACTGCGGTTCTGCTGGATTGTTGTTGGTTTCCTTCCCCACAGATTGCTTCAGTCCACGAGCCACAATTATTTAACATAATCACATTAAAAATCAGCTTCCCTCTTTATCTTAGACACTAATACATGGGTCTGGTCCTTTTGTGTCTGTCTGTTTATTGACAACTGTAGAGTTTCCCCATCTTTGACTTTCTATAATCACCGTCAAATTGAGACAAATTTCTAAATTTATCTCAATTTATAGACAATTAGTAATTTTTATTTACTCATGTACTTGTTGTATGATAACATCAGATAGCAACAAGATGGTTAGAAGTGCCACTTAAGCAGAGTGAGTAACGATGTGCACAGTCAGGCTGGCTTGCCCAGTAGCTGTTATATGGTCTTGACATGAGCTCTGTGAATATCAGAAGAATTAGGATATATGGCACCTTAACTAGTGGAGAAAAGGCTATCCCCTGAACGCATGATAGTGTAGAACAGGACATTGGTTCTCACAAAATGTTTTCACAACAAGTGAAAGAAGCTCATGGGGTAATTTTAGCTTTAGAAGAAAAACTGCTGCAGATACGGAATTGTAAGTTGCTATTAGTTCTCTCACTTTGTAACCAACCGATCTCTTAGGAATCCCCACTCCTCCAGCTAAGAATTTTATTCCTGTCATCTCTGTCACAGGCTACCTGGCTGTAAGACTAAGGCAGTATATGCAACTGAACACCAGAATAAAATAAAATCCACCTGCTAAAGCTTGACTTGTTATTTCTAATATTCTAACACATCCCTTGACTTTTATTAGCAAGAAACATTGGGTTTTGCATTAATTATAAATAGTTTGCCTTGTGTTTTTAAGGTATTTTCAGTCAGTTGCAGTCTTCCACTTCTCAGCTTTCACTGTTTTCAACTGAGTCATAGTGGGGGCATTTAATTCTGTGTAGACTCTTCTCAGCATGCTGGAAACAAACACAGGAAAGCATCCCTTTTAAATCCTCCTCTTCTTCCCAATATCCTTGAACTTAATAGAATCTCATCATAAACTTTTTAAAGATATTCTCTCTTAGTGTTCTGTATTGAGGCTGAGCAGCCTGTAAAAGGTAAGAAGACAAAGCACGAAGCATCGCTGAAAGGTACCTCAAAGTATTGTAATTTCATTTCAACAGTAGTTCCAAACTGCAGCAAATACAGATCAGAAATTACCTACCATCATACACTGCAAAAGAGGCAAATTCTCTCTCTTGCCAAGTAACAATTATGTATCTCTGCTCTGACAAGTTTAGAAAATTAGATTAATTAAACTCCTTACCTTCAATTTCTAAACTATTCAAAAACATAATTATTTAGGTAAAGTAAAACTTAAGTACCCAGGAATAAATACAAAGCAGTGAAAAGAATGACCTGAATTACTCCTGAGAATTCAGGTATGTTCTATGTCATTCTATAGAAGGCATATCAAGACCTTAATAGAAAAAAGATAAGTTAAAAACGTTTTACAAAATTAATGAATTAAATCAATGCTTTAGAACTCTGTAAAAAAACGCCAAGGCTTGAAGAAGGTTCATATCTGTGAAGTTTTTCAAATTAATTTATTGGTAGCATGATAAAATTCCTGTGTTTTATTTCACTGATTAACTCCTTCTGAGTCTGGCAGATCTTTCCTAGGAAGGCAAAGTTTTGGTTGCATTCCTTGAGTATGTAATTACACAAGATTAGATTAGAATTTATATGCCAGTACCCTACCTTGCAACATGGAGAACTGCATTAAGCAGATTGCAGTTCCTTCACAGGTTTGTCTCGTATATCTCATGTCAACATACAATGCATGTTCTGGTCCTCTCCAAAGGTACAAACTAGTTTCACATTGGTAAACATGTTAAACAGGAGAACAGACTTTTAAAAAATCACATCATAAACCCCATCTAAATTAAACAGCCAGAAAGGCACTGAAACAGTACTTGAAATACTGTCTTTAAAGTGAGGCGTGTATGCAGTTAAAATTGGGTGGTTGCAAAGCAGATAGGCTTATTCAGATTTGCTGCTTGTTCAGCAACATTAGGTCATCTCAGCCAGACTCTAGTTTACTGTCTAATGAATAACAGCATTAGAATATTTATACAAACCTGTCACTATTCAAGAAAGGGAAACTTATTTTTAATATAAATCGATATATAAATGAGAGATTTCCAGGTAATGAAGTCCCGGATGGGAAAAAGTAGGAAGTATTTTTGGTTTAAGCACCTTAATACCTAATAAAATTTTATTTCCTGGCACAAAGCCCTAGCTCTGAACTTGAAGATTGTTGACCCAGCCTAAAGAGGCTGAGGATGGCACCAAAGAGCTGCCCTAACCCACCATATGCAGCCAAACCCTGCCTAGCACACCTTGCCGTAATTAGATCATTTTGCAAACATGACAGCTGGAGAACTTTCCACGCTTTCCTGTTCAGCCTCATCTTATTGTTGACATCAGTGTGCAGGATTTGGGAGAGACTTCAGATCCCATGCAAATCAGAAATGCACCGACACAGAGATACACTCCTCCTTAGGCGAGGGGTACTGAAGACGGATGATCAGGTGTCATCATCACTTCAGTACTGATCTGTCTGCTTTGTGGTGTGCTCTGGAGGTACATTTAAGTCTCAAAATACTTTAGAGCTCTTTCAAAAGGCTGAGATTTATGGAGCTGTGTGATACAGAGTCATCTTATTGACCGATGTAGAAAACCAAGAACATAAACCTAAAGGAAGTCCTGTGGTTTGTCACAACTGAAATTATTGCAACTCTGTCAGTATTAACTGTGGAGATTTGGACATTTACCAGTGTAGTTGCCAGATTCAGCAGGCTTATGGCCAAATAATATCGATTCTTTCCGGTTACTACTGAGCCAATCATTCTGAGATATTTTGTTGTGCTGAAGAAACCTCCAAATCTGATATGGGAAAAGAAAAATATCTTTTTGTTTGCCTGAAAACAAATGTAATACTCTGGCAGACAGATATCTATTGATTGCTTTTGTTTTACACACTGGATAATAACTTGTTTAATTTTTAAAAATAACACTTGATTCAACCTGAGAAGACTGATTTGATCTCAGTAGAAGTGTTTGTCAGCAGAATGCATATGGAAGTGATTCACTACCTGTTATTAAAGGTTATGTCAATTCCTAACATAAAGAATAAAATTTTAGTGTTGAGGTTTAGGTTCCTGCTTATAATCTTTTGGATAAACGTCCAGGTCTTAAATTTGCTAGAATGTAGCTTTATTTGTATATCTTTAAAGTACACAATATGGAAATTTGTATGTTCATATTTAAAAGAAATATACTAAAATTTTAATTTCAGGATCTTTTTTGGTTAATGAAAACAAGAAGGCATCACAGAACAAGTCAAGGCAGTATTCAAATAAAGATTGTGCATGACAAGGACAACTCTGGAAACTGAATTTGCAAGGTAATTAGCACATTCTATGACACTTCGCTAAAGCACATCAAGACCACTCTCTGCCTGTGTTCTTTTTATGTCTTGAGAAGAATATAAAAAGAAAGTGAAGATCAGATTTAATTATCACTTCTTCATGTTAGAACTGATTAGCATTTGCACATTTCCACATGGATTCTCTTTTGTAACAGAAACATTTGAGCTATCATAATATCATAGAGGTCAAAGTGCCTTTAAACTAGTCCAAATGAAAACCAAATTTTATTTGTCTTACTTCTGGTTTAAGCTGTCGACAGTAATTGAATTGGTATTGAATATTTAAATTATTAAAGCATGTCTATATTGTTATTAACTTGTAATTTAACTCTTCTAAAATACTACTGAGTAATGTTTGTGGGTGAACGAGGGCAGCTTTTAAACAATTTTATTTCTCCTATGATCACCTCTCCTGAGAAAAGAGTAAAATATGGAATATAAGGGCAATAAATTGGCCTGTGGTGGCTGAACTGTATGCAACTTGGCACCAGTGCAGGCAGAAGATGTTCAGCATCAAAGGCTGGGGGAGAGGTTCCTGCATTCATCTGTAACTGCTCTATCAGAAGTAGGTCTTGCAATGCTGGGTCAAAATCACCTTAGTGGATTCATCTCCCGGTGTATGAGTTCATAGAAAATTAGTATTAAATGGTGATAGTATTTGGAGGGTAATCTCTATCTTCCACTGATTTAATACCGTTCGATTTCAGGAAATATCTTCCTGTTGAGTATCAACATAATTTTTCAAACATTAATAAAGGCAAGTATGAATCCCCAAACCTCTGTTATCTATAGGCAGTATCTTTCAGATTTTAAACGTTAGATCTTCTGAGGCTTCATTCTGTTTGCAGACCCTGCTAATTGTATCTGGGGATAGATGTTCCCCATGCAGTGGCAATGCCACAGCTTTACTGGTTGAGCACGTGTACTCCCATGGCCTGTAAATGTGCATTAATGCTTTGGGCGATGACAGCACCCTTGTGTTCATTCCAGTAGCATCTTTCTTCATATTAAAATCTGTGCTCGAGGTTCAATTTTGTGTTATTTGCAGATGCAGAATCCTAATCTGTGGATATAGGCTGAGTGATGACATTTTGCCGTAGTAAGGTATTGGAACAGTTTCGTTAGGGAAATGATCGTAAGGGCCAAGATTTTTGTGCATGAACCATTGTCTTATGGTCTACTTTTTAGATGCTTTATAGAAGGTTTATACAAAGGGCCTTGATTTTCAAAGGGGAATAAGGAGGACTGATTAAGTCCTCTTGAAAGAAGTCTTTGGAGACAAACTTTTAAATATGAGAAGTAAAAGGGAAGATGTTAAAACGTCAGAGAGAAATCTATCAGCAGTCAATACCTTAATTCTTCGTTACAACTGCTCCTCCTGGCATAGTAAATTTAAAACAGAATCACATTAAAATGAGTCTAAATATTAACAGAATAATATGTTTACCATTAGATGTATATTGCTGTATGCACGTATTTTAAAAACAGCTTTCTACAAATAAAGATAAAAAAATTAATTTTCATTTAAACATAGTTTGAAAAATCCTGAAAGATAACATTGTGAAAAAAGACCATCAACAAATCTGTGTACCTTGCAGATTAACAATTTACCTTTAAACACTAGTCCCACAGAATTCAGGATTTTCCGCATTATTGACTGCTGCACGTATTTTCTCACATTATCTTTTGTGGATCCCAGCTGTGCTTTCTCTTTCTATCAGTTTCATACTCAGTTCTATCACTTTAATACTCAGGCATACTCAGCCTCCTCTGCAACCCAGTTTTACTCTGACTTTTAAAATGCCTCCCAGAATTATCTTGTTTATTCTTCTACTATAGACATCTATCACTGTTTGCTCTCTGCATGTATCCCTATGGCCCCATCCCCTACAAGGCTTAAATCTTCTCATCCACAAAATAGTGAAACTCTGGATTGTGCTACAGTTGAATATTAGACCTTTTTTTAGCACACTGCTGTAAGTTACGTTACCTTTCAACCATACATTTCTGTATCATGTCTTCTTTGTTTGATGGTCTTTTACCATCTTACTCCAGATCACCAGAACAAGTTGATGTCTGATATAAATTTTATTTTATTTCAACATTCAAAAATTTTTACAGAGCTTAAAGGATTTTACAGTGAGAATCTTGTCACTGAAGAGAAATGAAAGCCTTTTAAACTCTGTAAGGCTCTCTAATTGTTTTACCAGTTTGGTGTCTTTTCATGGAGATATATAACAGTATAAGCCAATATGCAAGAAAGAAATCACTATGTCTATTCTAGCTTTATAGTTTCTGAAAAATGGAAGTGTAATAAGCTTTTCCTTATTGTGTTTCAATAAGCAAAACATTTTTAATCTTGAAAGATTGAATGGATGAAAACAGAAAACTCAAAAAATGCTTATAAATGAGAGGTAATTATGAGCTGCAAATTTCACCTCTTAGTTTCAAATTGCCCAGGTACAAGACTGATTTGGATCAGGCTATAGTTTTTTGAGATAGTCTCATTGTTTTCCATGACTAATGAGATGAGAAAGGGTAACATTTATCAGTTTTGGATTTAATGATCAGACACATTTTGAAACAGGTGAAAATAATTTTTCTTCAGCTGTCATGGATAAAACAGAGCCATTACCTTCAGCTGCTGTAGGAAAGGCTCAGGTTATGCCATTAAAAAGAACACCACAATGAAGCACCATGCAAACTTCTTGAGGAGATTAGAGAATATCAGTCACAAGAGGTGCGCAGAGCAGGCTGTGGTTTCTCCCCAGAACTCTTTATTTTTGGGAAAAACTACTGGATTTGTAGACTAAGGAATATAGAATTGTCCATGGCAGGAGACAGAGAATAGCATATGCCATCTTTTTGATTCTGACTCAACATCACAGGGAATCAGAATCTCCAAACAGTTTAAAATGCCCATAACCAAACTTGACCAGTCCCTCTGCGTAACGAGAGACTCCATCTCAGAAAAAGCAGGGAGAACCGAATGCAAGACTAATTTCTCACTTGTAAAGATACCTGTTTGTAGAAATGGGATGCTTAGTCTCTGTCAAGGCACAGTTATAGTTCACAGAGAAAGCTTTAGTCTGTCTGTCTGAGGGAGAGGACTGTAAAAGACTTGGGGCTTCATATGTGGCAGAGGATAAGCTAGTTTTAAATTACATTTCATACTGGTGTCAAACATGTAAGAAGCCTTATGCTCTTAAATGTGCTGTGGTGACCATAATAATGAGCCCATTAAACATCTTATAGAAAAGGAATAAGAACCTCTAGACTAAACCAAAATAAACATTATGGAGCACTGGTTCCTCTGGTTTATCTTCAGTTGGTTTCCAGCCTAGAAATGCATAACACTCTAATCAGTCATCATATTGCACTGTGTTTGCCTCACCTTTTTATGTTTCTTGTTTTAAAATGTTTTGAAGCTACAATCTCTCTTCTGCAAAGGCAGTCATGCCTAATCCTTGGGGAGAAAAGGGAGAGTTCTCCTGCTATGTGCCACCTCTGCTGAGAAGCATGTTGACCTCAATGTCTGTGGCATTAAAAGATAAAAATTCCCTTTTGAATTTGGTTTCTCTATTTCCCCTCAGGAGTCTGAGTTGAGGTTTTTGCCTTTCCTGGAAAACAAAGAGGTTCGGATGCCTGAAGGGGGCCTGGCTCCTCCCTAGCGCCCTGACCTGAGCACAAGTATGCACTCGCCTGGGATGCCGGGTCTCACGCCATCCCTCATCACGGGTCAAATCTCACAGCGCGCTTTGTCTTTGTGTACTCCATTAACTGTTTATCCTCTGAAGGCTGGACAAGGTCAGGGTGCTTGAAGCTGGTGAAACCCTTCCTTTATGATAGGGAGTAGACCAGCCAACTGCATGAAATAAAACAATGTTTAAGAGTTCAAATAGAACAGGAGGGAATAAACGAAGTTTGAAATGAACAGCCAGTAAACATTTACTCTTACCAGCTGCAAGATCAGGAAGTAGCTGGGTGATAGTTGGATCCTGTCTGGCCCACACAGACTGGATGTGATTCTCTCACTCCAGGTCCACAAAACTATATAAGCTAAGCACTAATACAGAAAATATTTATGAATTATCACAGCAGAGATCCAAATGAGCATAGCAATATCTCAGCAAGGCTATGCTGGGTTACATTGGTTACAGTCCTGTCTGTGACAGAAGTATATCATATGCAATACAGCATTCAAATTTGATGGGATAAATTGGATTTGACTTTAAATTAATTAAGTAGTCCTAATTTAAATATTTGATGAGAAAAAAAATTAAAACTATGGGTCTCTCAAAACTTTTTTCTGACTTCATTATTGAGGCTAATGCGCTTAAGAAAAATGTATGCTAGTAATCTTTCCCAAACTGGATTACACTTGATTCAAGTAATCACAGTGATCATCAAAGACTTCTGCAATTAGAGTGTGCAAAGCACATCCAAATTCCATGTATTGGAATAACAATGTCTAATTGAGTACAATTCTGTCATTCCACTGTCTCAAGGCCCTGTAAGCATGTAAGCTCATGATGAACATTAACCTTGTCATTATTCAGCAAAACACTTGCATGTGCAATGTTCTCTAACTGAGAGGGGCAGTTCTCTGATGCCTGAATGGTTGCCCAGAAGTAGTTTTGAAATTCATTCAAAGGAATGGACCCACTAGGTCTAGTGAGTGACATCCCTGCCCATGGCATGGGGTTTGGAACCAGATGATCTTTAAAACCGCTGCCAACTCAAGGATTTTTATGATTCTATGACTCATGTAAAACCTGATAGCTGGGCATGATCTCACTGGAACCACTTATAAATTTAGCAGGACAATTTCATAATCTGCCTTTTTGTATCCAAATATTCCCGAATGTTTTCAATTCCTTCTACTGGGGGAGATACAGAAGGTACTAGGATGAATTAGATCAGTTTAGAGCATCTATTTGTGAAAACCTTTGTCATTGTATAGAAACTAATAGAGAATATGAAATGAAACAACTCATCCATGCCCTTTTTATTTTTTTTTTAAGTTTATGACAGTATGACTTTGGCTAGAGTTGAAAATGTTCCTTTTTTATGTATTTGCTGCAAGTAATCAACATACAATCTCTGCATTTAATATTTTAGGGGTTTGGATTCAGAAACTTATAGCTTGGAATATATTTAATTTGAGAGTTAGACTGGTATGAAGAAGATTGCTTCATTTTTTTTGTGAACAGAAGTTTCAAGTCTTTCAAACAAAATGACCATTTCCTCTGCACAGTCATTATCAGAACAATCCAACAGAGTGTGCTCATGTACTGTGAGAGCTGCAGCTGCTTATAGTTAAAAGACGGTTTTCCTACCTCTTGTTCTTCCTCTTTAAAAATAATTAACTGTAAAAGCTGCATTCCCTGTCAAGTTTTTCAATGGCATATAACATCTTCAGAAGAAACAAGCATCATCTTACACAATTAAATGGAGGAAGAGAGGGAATTCTAGATGAGAACAGTGGGAGTAAAGCTTTTTTACAGAAAGTCAGTATTTAACAGCAACAGCACAGGGATCCACCAAGCTTTTTGTGTTAGTGAAAGTATCGAGCTGTGCCCTGGTGATTAACCCCGCGGCCAGCTTATGCACAGCACTCCACTTTTAGAGAAGCGATCTGCCGTGAGGCTGGAGGAACTGAGAGTGGAGTCTTGGGGAATGGCAGAGCTGAAATGGATTCTTCTGCTGGGGGATGCTTGCAGAAGGTTCTGCTGGATAAATGTTGTGATGTTAAGGTATGCAGAAGTTGTTGGAGCCCAGATCATTTTTTGCCAGTAAAAATGGTATTAATAAATGGTACCAATAAATGGTGTGGGATGGATCCCTAAAGACCACAGCTAATATTCACCATTGGAGACAGCACAAGAACTAGATGCAAATGCATAACCTTCCTCATAGTGAATCTTCTGACAAAGCTGGAGTAGTTTCCCATTCTGTTTATAGAAACACTTCAAACTCTTGATACTGAAATCTGTTCTCTGAATAAAAATAATAAATTAAAGATCTCAATATGGGCAGGAATAAATATGCTCAATATGGGCAGGAATAGGGCATGTTTGTTGCAATCCAGCACACATCTGGATCCACAAGGGCTGAATATTTTGAAAAAGGCAGACAGGGGCATTTGAAAGTCAGTGCTACACAGCAGGGAAGAGGGATGCTGTACTGTTAAAGTCACACAATTTGGACTTTGTTTGCTACCTCAATTGTCAATTATCAGCTGTGAAATAGGCACAGACCAACAAACAGGTTTCCACTGGATGGGAAGTTAATGTACATTTTCATAGTCTGATGCCTTAGCCCACAGCAAATTCAAGAGTCTTAGAGAAATCTGAAGTGCATGAAAGAGCTGAGAGTGCTGATTTTATGAAGGGCTGATGCACAGTTACTCCCTCAGGGAAGTAATTTATTCTGCGCCTCAAACCCAAACTCAAGTAAGAATATTGTTGTTGCTCTGAAGGTTGTCAAAAGATAAAGGTCATAGCTGATTAAAATTAGCAGTCATTTCATTGCCATCATTAATATTGTAATGATACCTAGTTATGTAGATTATTGCTATCTCCTTCATAGTACCACAGCTTTTACTCAAATCACATTTGAGAGGAAGTGGATACCTTGATCTGAAAAGGTAATCCCAAAATCTCCACAGCTGCAGCTGCATGGTTCCACGTAACACACAGACAGACACAGTCTGTTTCAGCTGAAGAATTCCCAAAGACCTAAATCTACGTGTTCCTGCAAAAGCATTCTGTGTGCCAAGCCCCCACTGATGTTCCCTTGCAACATAATGACACTGGGATGCCTCCCTACAGGTGAGGTCTTTCTCTCTGGAAAAATGCTTGCAGCATTCTGGGACCTCTCCCATCCACATACCATGTAAAACTCAACTCTGAGGATTAGCCTGCCTTGCCTTTTTCTTCTTTTCTACAGTCACAGTCTTTCTTCCTAGCTCTAGCCTTTAGGCTGCTTTACTGCATTTCAGTTTGGTGAAACTGAGAACTTAAAACAACTGAATATTATACTCAAGAGTTTAGAAATGTTTTCTAATGGAAGAACTAGAGACTTTGTAAGATTTTACTACATGATGTGGTTAATTTTTGAATCCATCCAGCATTAAGAACTTACTATTGCTAAAAATGTTGCCACTATGCATCAATTATAATCATATACCTTTAGATATTCCTTGCTATAAATCAGACACAACATGTCTGGTGCAGTACTAGCATATTTGAAAAAAGCCGACCCTGAATTCTGTGAACACTGGAAAGATTTCATCAAGCTTTATTTGAAACCTCCCCATCATTCCCATTAGTATGATTATCAGAATGTAGTGGATAAGGTACATTCTTAAGTTTATTAGTCTTCAGTTCTTTGTCAGCACAGCTTCCAATTCAGCGTACATTCTTAAAATGAACAGTGATTTTATATGTCTTGTTTTTTGCCTAGTTTAAGGAGTTTTCAAAAAGTAGGCTACTTAGAAACTGCCTATTGCTTCCCTTAGGAAAAACAGCTCAAAAAATGAAAATACATTGCAAGAGGCTTGTGAGGATGTAGTTTTTTTCACTGTTGAATTTCATTTGAGTCATTCTCTGTGGCAAGGAAATTCTTTCACATTTTGAACTAAGGTTTCAAAACTGTATGTGAGCCGATTTGATAGCAGAATTAAGTCTCCTGTACCTATGCAAACATTTAGGGATGAAACAAAAAGCAAATCCCATGAAGCACAAAATTCTGGGTTCACATATTAAGCCTGTATTACTGTCTGGCTTTCCTAAAAAGAGGAGCTCAGCAAATGTCGCATTCATGTAGTCTGATGTCGCATTTCCCCAGCTGTCCTTTTTGTCCTTTATGACTTCTGCATTTAAGCTTGTGCAGATTCAACAAACAGGAACAGGACTGTGTAACAGTAACATTCAGTGAGTCACAAGCGCTTTGTACAGTGGAAGCATCTTTACTTCTGTAACCAGACAGGGAGCGAGTTGAGGTGCTAGCATTGTTGTCACTGGTACCAAATAACAGCCGAACAGTTTCTGCTGCAACAGGTTATGTCTTAAGGGTCAATTTGTAATGCAGACCGCAAACCTGTCTGATTTATGAAGCAGCTGCTATCTTCAGGAGCAGATCCTGTCAGACACATTAATCTGGCCACACTTTGAGAAAAAAGTAGATTATGCCCTTTAGACTCACAATGAATTACGAAACTCTCCAGCTTCTCCCCAGAAATGACAATAATGTGAGGAAAGGAGAGATAATTTGATTTCATTGGTCTCACAAATGACAGCTCATATTTAGACATCTGGGGCAATTGTTTCCAAAATTAAGAGACTCAAAATAGCACTTGTTTGTCTAAAATCAGCTCGTTCTTCAATATTTAATTCAATATTGGCAGTATTTCTGATATTCTTAGTTTAGATGGTGAGAAAATTCAGTTTCCCTAAAATGTTCCAAAATTATTGCTGCCAAGAAGAAGTTTAGAATTCCTTTTCAGTCAAATTTAAAGAAATACATGGCATGAAGCTGAAAATTATTACAAGACATTGGAGCTAAAAGGAATGGGTTTTTCAAAGACAGGGTACAGAAAATGCACGAGGGGCTTCTGTTCTCACTGAAGGTCAAATAAAACTGAACAGAACTAAGAGAAATAAGGTCTGCAGGGACATTGGCAAACACACAGGAAGTAACTTTGTGCCTGTAATATGATGCAAAATATATCACAGGGCAACAATGACCCCCTGAGAGAGATGGACAGTCTGAATTGGTTGTAATTATTGATTAAGAATCTCAGTCTTACTAATCAATAAGACTTTGGAAAACATAAAATGTATCTTCTTTTGTCTAATTATACTAAAAATTATTAGATCCAGTTGTGTGAGCACCACAGAAGCGCTCTCAATCGGCACAAGTTGCACAGATAATTTCTACTTAAAATGATAGAAACCGAAAAGGTTTTTAATTTCAATTTCCTCTTTCAAAGGCTGGTTGCCAAAAAGCTCTTCTCACTATTGCTCGGTCGTTGGTAGGCAATTTGTTCCAGATTCTTTCACCTTCTGTGGAAAGGATCTTTGTGCCAGTTGTTTCCCCATCTAGTTTTAAATCTTTCCTATTTCTGTAGGGGGGGGAAAAAATGTTAATTCTCTAAGGTGCAGAAGATCCCATGTGTTCAGAATGGGTAAACACCTTAGAAGAGCATATGTATGACAGTCTTTCCCAGTGTAGTTGCTCATATTTTCCCCGTGACTGAATTATGCACATGTGGGTCCATAAAAATAGAAGAGAGACTAAGTGGAAAAATAGCCTCTTATTTCACACTTTTTCAATATCTAGGGCTCAGAATTCATAAATACCACAAGCTACTGCTGCTGTCATCATTAATATCTCTGTCTGCAAAGTTAAGTATTTGAGGAGGTAGCTAAGAACCAGTCTTGCCAGAGTCCTGGACCAAACTTTCTCTCAGTGTTGGGAGAACCAGCAGGGTTACTCGACATGTAATTATTTGTGATGATACATACAGAAATCTACAATAGTTTCACAGCATACTGAAAAATTGCCCACACCAGATATGGATTGTTTCTTCATGGCCAGACCTCGAAAAAAAATCAATATTAGGGTCTTGGATGGATGCCAGCCTTTCCTCTCAGTCACTGTCATGGGGTTCTGCTGTACCTTGGGTTAGACCTTGTCTCCCACTCTTGGCTGGTAAGGGCTTCTGAATGCTCACAAAAAGTAAAAAACCCCACTGAGACCTATGAACCTGTCAGTACAGCCAGCAGGTCTCTCTGAAGACTGTAAGCAAAACCAGCCTGGCCAACAGCACAGCAACAATTTCAACAGCATAGACATATTTTAGCTGTAGGAAAACAACCACTACTCTTGTGAGACAGCACAGCCTGGATACCCCTGGATCCTGAGTGCCCTGCCCCGGACTGATACATGTTCCATGGTCCCACTGGCCATGATGGGTGGTTTGTCCAGAGTAAGAGGCGACTGAGGCTCTTTGCCTCCCAAACGCATGTAGGTAAGACAGCCTGAGATGCTTGTCCCTGGCCCCTGTAAGTATTTGACAAGAGGAAGTAAAATTGCAGCTGCTCCTTACTCTCCAGGACCTGCAAGAACCTCCCTCTCTGCAGGAGGAGGGAACACGTGAGATGGAGATACACGGCCCAAGTTGCACTGTGCCAGACAAGGAAAAATAGCACCATTCAGATTAAAGTATTTCTTAGGAACTCTGCTCTGCATTTGGTAGATAGGCACAATTCTTCAGCTGGTCACTGATGAGCTCTGCCTGAGCAGTGCACAAGCAGTGGTTCAAAACAGCTGTGTTGCTTTGCTCTGCCTTTATCTGATTCTGCAGCCCAGGTTTTATATCTATTTTCTGCCCTCCCAGGTGCTGATGGTTTCTGATCCCTGAACCAGTGTTTGCTGGGGCAGAGCAAATGCCTCTGGTTTTGTGTTCAGGCTCAATACCAGCCACAAGTCTCTAATCACATTAAATCCTGCTGCTCTCTGCAAAGAAGCTCTGGACACCAGCACTGCATTCAAGGCTCTCCTTTTGTTTAGCAGCACTTCTCTGCCCACAGTCTCATCAATAACAACATTAAAGACCATTTATATGCACAGCTGGACACTCTGGAAAACTGATGGGTCTAACAGGCAGCAGATGAGCACTCCAATCATTTAACACTATTAGATAACAGAGCCCACTGGTTTTTTTTCAATCCATAAAATAACTTTTCCTATGCTCAAACCTTATCTCTTTAAAGAATATACATTTTACACTAACGCTATTCTTTCATAAGAAAAAAAGAGAGCCTTTTTTTCCTTGAGTAGGCAGAGAGTCCTGTTTCCTGAGACTGTGAATCATTACTGACACAGGGGACAGATGACGTATAGGTGGTCAAGACCAAGGTTGGTTTATGTCGTAAAGCATTTAGAAGAATATAACACAAGACCAGAGAAACCAATTAACTTATGGAAGGAACATGTTCCTACATGCATGGTATATTGGGTGAGTATTTTGGTGGTGAATATCAAAATAAATAGGGTAATATAAGTCTAATTTAAAAGCATTTATTTCGGAGAAATGGGGGGAAAAAGGTAATTATATTAAATATTCATAAGGAACTAACCAAATGACCAACCAATGACATTAAAAAAATAGTAAAACTGCACTTTGTGCAGCATTGTCTTGGTGTTATTCTGACTTCTGAAGTTCTCACTCAGAATCAGGCTCTTCACCATCCTACAGAAGGATGCACAGGGTGGGAGTCTTAAATTCAGTGATTTTTGAGGAATTAGAATACACCAGTCCCTCAGGGGTCCATATTGGGACCAGTACTGTTTAATGTCTTAGACAAATATAGCGGAATCAAGGGCACAGTCAGCACATTTGCACGTGACATCAAGCTGAGTGGTGCAGTTGACAGTCCTGAAGGACAGGATGCCATCCAGAGGGACCTGGACAAGCTCAAGAAGTGGCCCCATGGGAACCTCATGAGGTTCAACAAGGCCAAGTGCAAGGTGCTGCACCTGGGTTGGGGCAACCTCCAGCATCTACGCAGGCTGGGGAATGAATGGACTGAGAGCAGCCTTGCTGAGATGGACTTGGGGGCGCTGGTGGATGAAAAGCTCAGTGTGAGCCAGCAGCATTCTCTCAGAGGCCAGAAAGCCAATTGTGTCCTGGGCTGCATCAGAAGTTTGGTCAGCAAGTCAAGGGAGGTGATTCTGCTCTGGTGGGACCTCATGTGGAATACTGCTCTGGAGTCCTCATCATGGGAAACTGAGGTTTGATTTAGACTAGATATAATGAAGACACGATTCACAATAAGGGTGGTGAAACATGGACAGGTTGCCCAGAGTGGTGGCAGATGATGCCCCATTTCTGGAAACATTCCAGGCTAGGCTGGATGGGGCTCTGAGCAACATGATCCAGTTGAAGATGTCCCGGCTTATTGCAGAGGTGGTTGTAGTAGATGGCCCTTCCAGCCCAAGCTCTTCTATGATGCAGGGATTCTATGGTTACACGGCAGTCTGCTTAGGCCTCATTCTCTGCAGATGAAAATCTCAAAGAACATTTATGTTTAACTAGCGGTAATTGTAACAAAGGGCCAGAACGGGTTGCACCGGGCTGTTACCAGACAGGCAAATGACTCAGAAACACATTTCTGACATGTTTTGGAAACCTTAGACTTTTCACTGTAATGTTTGTAGGAAGAATATATAAATATTTTATATAGTGAAGTGATGGTTACATATCTTTGCCATGAACAAATTCTTAGTAGTTAGACGGAGAGATAGATACAAGGCAGGTAGATAACTTCGAGTGATACAAGCGTGAACTGTAGTCAGCAACTGATTTTCAGATACAATATGTTACCATCCATTCAGAACACGAATACTGTAAAGACATTTTTCTAAATGCTTCCAGCCATGGTTATATAAAAAATGCAGTAAAGAAAAAGCATTTTCAGAGACCAGGAAATGTAATGCTGAACCAGCCTGTTTAAAGATTCTTAGTGGCATTAGGAAACAATACCTGCTAGAAGGCAGTTGTTGGTAGGTGTTTCAGCTTCATCACTGTCTAGTAACACACACTGTCCCTTACCTACATGTAAACCATTCAGTCCAGTGTGAGGAACTGGAAATAATGATCTCAATTTTAATATTTTACAGCCACTTCAAACACATATAAATGAGTATTCAAGCTCCAAGGTAAAAAAGAAACAGGCCAAAATCCTGTTTTATAAATAAAATACCTCAAGTGTCAGATTGACTTTTACATTCCTGTAACTTCATTGTAGCCATGGGGCCTTTTTTTATCTTTTAAAGTAGAAATTGTCTCCATATGTGTGATAGATGGTACATTTATAAGAAGGTATCTGTCAGAAATAATGTATTTACTTTTGGTATCATCAAAACAGCTTGCAATATTATCGCTTGTTGTATACAATAATTTAACAGACTATGTATACTGAATGTATAAATATTAGATTTAATTTCTTATCTTTAGATGTTACAGATTTTCAGTATGTTGCCAGAAAAGGAGTCTAGCAAGTTAAAGAGGATAATAAAAATTTAATCCACATGTGGAACTTCTATAAAATATGCTCCAGTAGTTTTGTATACATCAGAAGTATTTTGCTTTGCTTCAATTTGGTTCAATTTTCTCTCTCTTGTCTTCCCCATACCACATTTCTTCTTTCTCTCATGCAGTTCCATAGAGTTATAACAGAGATTAAATTGACCATTTCTTTTAAAGTCAGATTTGACCTTTATACTCTAACATAATAAAAGAGAATTTTACAGTTAAATTTAGTAATACGTTGTTAAAATTTGATGGCTAAGCCCCTTCCCCTCCAGCCTCTCACAGACTTAAATAATGAAACGTTCCCATGGTGATTTTCACTGGAATCATATGTAATGTCTAATTTCAACCAGAAGATATTAAATATTTTCCAAGAGAGACTGGGTAACTGATTTTCTAAATGTGCAGTATTTTGTAAATAAAATAGTACAATCCTACTCTACTTGCTATTCAATATTATAATCCTGCAGTTTTAAATTAAACAAGACATCATTTTATTAAAACAAAAAACTACAAAACATAATGCAAATATCTGTAATTAGAAAAAGAATCAGGAGGCCCAGCAGATCAAGCATGACTTAACATGTAATATAATCACAAATGATAGATATTTCCAAATATTTTGTCAGTTAACGTTTTGAATTTCTGCATAAGGTTTCACTTTGAAGAATTCCCTACTCCTCAATGTAATTTTAAATGAAAATTGGAAGATTTTTGCCCCTAATTTATCACATCCCTATTAGGACATGATTTTGATCATTGATGAAAACTGAGGCCTTATGATTCACCAGCATAAAAAAGCAGTTTCACTGTAATCAAGGTTAATTAACGTCAGCTGATGTTCTGCACAGCTTTTTCATTCTTAGCATTGACAAGGTACTGGAATTTCAGACGGTGAAGGGGAAAGTGAAGTACCAGGGACAGGTAGCTAGGATAAACAGTAACTACAGGATAAATATTTGAAGTGCAGTCACGAAAAGGAAAGGAAGTATCTTCTTCACACTGTGCTGGAATGAAGAGCAAAAAGAAAATTCAGAAAATACAGTTTCAAAAAAGTAGGGAAAATAACCCGTCAGATCTTGAAGAGTATGGAAAACAGTCAATAGCTATCTTTTCACCTCATGGTTTTGAATATAATTTGATAAATAGTGATATTAGAAATTGTACTTTTAAGAAAGTATTGGGGCTATAAGGCACATTTTTTTGCTTTAGAGTTTCATTGTCCTTCCTAAGTCTGTGAAGGATGTTCCACCCCCTTTTAAGTCAAGAGCAAATCACCTCCCAAGGACAAGAATGCACCCCATATCCGTAGTGTTTAAAACACTCATCTGCAGAGCTGTTAGAAAGGAAAATTACTTCTGAAACCTTTTAACGTGATATAGACAAATATCTAAATCCCTTTGTATTTATGAAAACTGTCCTGATTGAAACATCATATTTTATTTTAATGTCCTTTTACATGTATACACATACATATGCTTACAACACCTCTTTTTACAAAAGCTTCATTAATGTAGTTTAGCAGATGTATTTCTAGGTGATTTGGTCTATATGGGCCAATATTTAAGACTTCCCTTAAAACAGATTTCAACTAAATGTGACTGGCTTTATCAAATGCATGTAGATACATATTCCATATAGGTTTTTTTTGTTCGCCACGTAATTGGAGGAGAAACTGAAAAAAAGAGCACTAGGTTTATGGATAGTACTGGCATAACATTGTGATAAAGCCCAGACTGCTTCTTGAATTCTGGAGTATTTTGCCTTTGTGTCAGCTATCTCAGTGTCAGGCAGCCACTTGGTGATGGGATTGTGGTTGTGTTGGGATGCAACCACCTCAGCACTGTTAAACAGTGGGAGAAAGGTCAGTGTGGCATCCCCAAGGTGTGGGCGACAGAAGATGGATGGACACTCACCTCATACCTTTCTTGCATGTTAGGGAAGTTTCTGAGAATAGACATCTTTTCCCATCATTATCCTGGAGCATACGGGCTCTCATCTTCTCCCCAAAAGGATTAAGTCCCAAGTTTTAGCTTCTTCTTTTGTGGACTCCATGACACAGTACATTTTGCTGGTTTTCCCCAGAATACAGAACAGGTTAGGGTAGGTTTATTTGCTGTGGTCCTCCCAGCTAAACAGAACAGCAGAGAACACACAGAATATTTACATTGCTCATGGAGACCAGGAGTCTGTGAAGCACACCCTTAAATTTGTTTGTTTTGTCCTGATATTCAGGAAGGAAGGAAGGAAGGAAGGGCCAGCCAAGATACAGACAAATTTGCCTATTCAGGAAGGAGGGATAGTGTAATACTTTTGCTTCCAAGATGAAAAAGCAAGCATCAGACCTGACACTGACTGCATAACACGAGGCGATGGCAGGTAAGGCTTTGCCTTTCTTGAATTTATCTGGCTGTGGTCCTTTAGCTGACAAAGCACTTCTCTGATTACTACCCAGCTAGTCTCCAATCTGGCACCAGAGGAGTACAGCTGCAAAATCTGTGAAGAGCTCATTCACAGCAAATAACACCCAGATAGGCCAAAACCAATTATGGCTAGCAGTTATTAAAGCACTTTAGCGTGAAAGAAGTTTTATTGGTGTAAGATTATGTAATGCATAATATATGCCCAAACATATGTCCACAGACCAGTCATGATGTATTTCAGTTTGGGCAAAAGCCTATAGTTGTTTGACTTAAGTAATAAAAGGGTTTAAAAACCTTTATGGAAACCGCAGAGAATGCCAAACAGATGGAACTGAAAGTCTTTCTTTGTTCACAGCCCATTCAGGATAAATTCTATCCATTTTGCAGCGTTCACCCACTTTTTTACTACTATCTGAGGTGATACTGCTGAATCGAGTATCTCATACATGTTTTCAGCTCTGTGGCACAAGAAGTGTGCCTCACGTGCTTTCCAAGAGCACTTCTATACCAACAGTAAAAAGTATCAACCTATTATTAAAATAAGTACTGCTAATAAATGTTTAAAAAAAATTGAGGTTCTTAACGTGAAGACAATTGCAACCTAGGATTAGCAAATCACTCCCAGTAGTGTTTAGTAAGAGCAACAGAAAACATCTGATTAACTAGAAGTTCACCTAAGCTAGAAGGGTATTAAAAGTTGTTGCTAGAATCTTAGATGCTACAATGTAAAAATGCTATTCAGTGCAAATGTAACAACTAGCCTACTTTTCAGAAAATTTCTTCTTATGGTCATAGTGTCTCCCACTATTCTCCTGAAGGGCCAAAGAGAAGCCTTCTTAGAAGCACACTCAAAAGCTAAAAATAAGGACCTTGTGTGCAACTAACACCTGAATTATGCTATCACAGAACTTCTGATGTGGCCTTTGCAGCTATGCTGTGCTGATGAAAGAACACAGGCAAACACAGTTTTGCACAGGTGACAGATAAGACACTCAAAAGAGACAGAAGGGGAGCTCTTATCTCAGCTTTGTGGAAAATAGCAGGGGTCCTGTATTATTTAATAGCATTTTATTGGCTGCAGGACAGAAGGGAAAAAAAATCAGATTTGCAGAAAAAGTATTAATTTGGAATTATGTAATATTCCCTCATCAGAATAAATTTATAAATATGAATTATTTAAAACTTGATGGCATAATGAAGAATGAGGGAATCCTCTGTGGTTTCTGTACGAATGTTACCTGACTCGCCAGGAAAATTGGCACTCCGTTGTCCAGACCTCTAGAAACACAAGTAGTGGTATACAGGGGAGTACCTTGGGGTGGTATCACTTCCAACAATAGTGGCTAAGGGCTTGCCTACAGCTAATTTGATCAGTGGGAGTATTACTGGGTCAAGGCCCAAAAAGGAGCACAGCCCTGGTTCCCTTTTGGGGCATGGAAATACGAGATGGCAAAGCCTCACATCATCTTGGGGAAGGTCAGGCAGAGGTGCCTTCTTCAACAAGGATGACATGTGGGGGAGACTGCTGTCACAGTGCACTGCTCTCCTACTTAACCAGCAGAAAACTGCAGTTCTTCCTTCTCCAGTCTCTGGCAGTCTAGTTCAGAACTGATCTAACATTTTCCATCCTCTCTCTTTTAATTGGGAAAGGTTAGACAGGTTTTCATAGGTTTTTTTTATCCAGTTAATGCTTATGTCCCCTGAACAATGGCAAATGGGAACCTTAGTCCAGTAAGGGCATGGTACAAAGCTACACAGATCTCTGTGCTTTGGAGAGAGTTACCATGTTCACTAAAGGGGAATTTTTGTTGGAGACAGCAATGAATGCTGTTTGATAGTTGGTTTTCCACCCCAAAGATCAGTTAGGAAGTGCTAGTGCGGTCATTGAAACCCTGGTCTGTATTACAGGAATAGTATCAAATGTCACCCTTTCAACAAGGTTCAAAAGTACATTCCACCTCACTTGTGATGAGCCTTTGCTTCTGGTTCTAGGCTGAGTTTTATATTCCTACAGTAATTTAAACAGTAACAAGGTACAGAGCAGCAGAAGTGTCTGTCTTCTGAGCTCTATTCCTGTGATCTGACAGATCTTTCAATCTGTTGATTTCACAGGCTTAAGGATTATTTCAGTGCCAGTATCATATTATTTCCTATCAAAAGTCACTACAGATCTTCCCCAAAATAAATGTGATCACCTATATGAGTGAAACCAAATAGATTCTGTAAAATCTATTTTACATTTTAAAAGTATATAAACCTTATTAAAAGATACTATACTACTACGAGAGGGTACTGTGTCTTTCTCTTTAAACACAAGACTTTAAACTGAAGAGAGAAAGTAATGATGCTGTTCTTGAGGTGTAACATGAGAAGCATCCTTGAATTTTAAGCCAGATCCTCTGCTAATACAAAGCAGAGTTGTTCCAGTGAAGCCAGAGGAGTTCTGCAGATTTGTGTTGCTAGGGATCTGTCTGACAATGGCAAGTGACAGAAGAGACAGCCATGTCTCAGTAAAAACAAAATGCAAGGATCAAAAAACATCTAATATGTATTCAGCAGTGATTGCTCCTAAGAGAAAGGGCAATAATAAATGCCCTGTAGTGGAAAGAGGAAAGGATGATGCAAGCAAGACAGAGAAAGAAGAAAAAAATTACAGTCAATCAGAAGCTGCAGAGAAAAGATGATAAGGGCAGGAAAATATCAAGTTGGGCTGAAGCCAGCTGAGCAATGTAACAGGAATAAGAATGTAACCTGCTTATAAAGCAGGGGAAAATTACAATACTGAGAATAAAATAATTTATTGAAGCTTGTTGTGTGAGGCTCCAAATACTTCATGTGCACATTTGAGACTTGTTTTATCTTCAGTCAAAGTTGCCTTGAAGAACTCCCCTGTCAGAACCAATTTTTTTACTACATTTGATTGACATCTGTAGTTAGAAGTACTGAACTTGCTATAAATGTACAATTTTTCCTTCTTTTTGTAATGTTTACTCTGTAGAGTTTTTACATTTAAAAACATTGAAAAAATACTTTATGTAAGTTAATAGTTTTCTGTTTTTTTCTCAGTGAGAACTCTGAAATATTTTACATTTCATATCATGCCTAATCTAATAGGTAACTATATCTATAAAATCCAAACAAAGAGAGAAAGAAAAAAAGGAGATTTTAAATTATCCAAGAAAGGAGAAAAGATACATTCTTTTTTCAGAATCAGCCCTTAACAGGGAGTACAGAGTTCAAGACAAGTAGATGTTAGAACTATTATATTTATTATAGAAATTATTCTCAAGATCTACTAGTTTTGTTTAAATTACTAGTAGTAATCATATGGGCAGAAAAAGTGTATTACTCAGAAGAGCTCACAGCCTGAGTTGTAGGTAAATACCACATACAGGATTGGACCCAAAATGTCTCAGCATAAATAAAATAGATGTCAATATAGAAGTCTTGAGCCAAAGTGACATAATTTCTCTCATCTTTTTAAAAAAGCCTGAAAAGTTCCCAATGTCAGAACTTTGCTGACATGACAGAAGATGCAAGACTTTGCAAAAGTAATACTTGCATCTATTACTATGTTTTCAAGGATAAGAGGGGTTACACTACAGCCTGTGTATTGCAGACCAGATGTAGTTTGTGAGTGTTGAGATACAGTGACCTCTAATGTGGCCCTCCTTCTCCCCCCAGGTTTATAAAGGGATTTATTTTCTTTTCCCAGCTCAGTCTTTGTCTTTCCTATTTTGAAATGTAGAGTGAAATTTCCCCTTGACTCCTATTTTTCCCTCTTTGAAACACTGGTTACAAACTCAGCATTAGTGTGACTCCTTAGCAGAGCATGGCCCACGTGGCAGAAAAGAGTGCTCTAACCAGCAGCACATCAAAAGGATGTTTTTGTCTCTATTTGAAGTGCAAGCAAATTCCAAAGCTGTTTGATGTCAGGAGGAAGATGAGAGGACTGAACTCCATTTAATTCTGGGTTCATTTCAATTGACAGTGAAATACAGATCTGACACATCTAATTCCAGACAATCAGTGGCATCAGTCTCTGAATAACCAAAGCCTCCACATCTTCAACAGGTTTTTTCATAAACTTTCTGCTGTGTAACATTTAAAAGGGTGTCTGGACAGGTATTCACTTTAGCTAAGCCAAAACATAGTGCCACTATTAATCACACACACACAAAGGCAAAAATAAAAAGTTATTATGAGTCTGGAAGCCAAGAAAATTCAGAACTTTTTCATGCTTCCATCTTGAAAGCTGAATGGATCCTGGTCCTAATTAATCTATTCAGACAAGAATTGGTGAAATTAAGGAACCGAAGGCTTTAAATTCTCACATGATGTAAAACAAATTCTCACATGATGTAAAAGGACACCAGTCATATCCAGAACGTTACAACAACTTACATTTAATCTAGGTAGATCTTTCCCCAAAACAATACCAATTAAATGGTGTGTCAGTAGCAACACTCACAAAGTTCAAGGTGGGAAGGTGATATAGTACAAGAATCGCTTGTTTGCTTCTCCTCTGATGCCAAATCTCTGAACTAAAAGTTCTTACATACATTTGTTAAAGGGAGAGCTACAAAAAGAAAACAAAGCACCTGGAAATCATTGAGAGGTGTAAATGCCTTGCCCTAGTAATTTTAAAGATTTTGATTGGGCAGGTCAGAACTCTGCTATCAGCATAAGAAGAATATGTAATAACATTTACAACAACATAGCATAAATGGAAAACTCTATGAGACCTTATCAAGTTTACTTTCACTCAGTATCTAAGAGTATATTGGTCATTAAAAGTGTGGCCTGCTGATCCAGGGGTCACACCAAACTAATCTGCATTTAAAAATTTCCCCATTTTTTAGTACTGCTTGGTGTAAGGGAAGAATTACATTGTATTTAGGAATAAGGAGTGGTTTTTTTCTCTCTAGTAAAAAAGTCACATTTAGAAGGAAAAGAAATAGCTCTTCATGTATAAATAAAGAAAACCATGCTTTTTTTTTTAAAAAAAAGTCTGATATTGAGGGAAAGACATTTTTCAGAGTCTTTTAAGATTCCTTCCTATTATTTCTTAAAGGCAGTACTTCCCATTCAGCTTAATTATGTGTATAATGCAATTTCTCCAGGGAAAGTGTCCAAAAGTGAACCTTGCTTCCCTTTAGTGTAGCTAAAGAGCTGGCTGATTTCACTTCCTGCACAATGCTCTGCTGGTCTTAGGAAGAAATGAAATGCTGCTGGCATTGAGAAGACTCACAGGAACATTCAGTAATCACCGTGAATATTCACACTGTTCATGCAGCCTTGAGTATTTGAAGTCTCTTGCTCACCAATATTTTATTTTCTCCTTCAGTATATCATAATTTTCTGCTCTTCAGAAAAGGTATTTTTTTACTCTTTAGTGCAGTACATTATTTTCTGTGGATTTTATGTTCTTGCCTCACTTTCACCACACTATTCTGCTTTACTTATTAAATTTAGCTTTTCTGTTATTGTACTTATAAGTCATCTTGGGCTATTTTTGTGTGTTTGTTACTTTCCATCTCATGCTTGTTTCATTATCTTAACAGTAAGGGTATCTTTTAAATGTTTTTAGTAGACACATAACATACTTGGCTTAAATTGGACAGTTGTTTATAAATTATTATCGGAACGGCGCCTTGAGAAGCATTCTCCTCATAGCACTTTTATTTGTTTTTGTTTTCAGCTTAGAGTAAAAGGAAATTTTTCAGGTTGGGTCATGCTTGCCCATCTTTGCACAGAATTTCACTGAAATGAAGGAGGGCCAGTGGCAGGTCTGGGATCCACTGGTGCTGGTGGAAAAATACCCGAAGTGGAACACGGTTACTACATGGGTCTGTGCATATCTCTCCCCATCGATAAGCCAAGGTATGCTTTTAGCAGCCACTGTGAAATCCTTACCCAGACAAACCAGGAATGGAAAAGTGAACAGAGCTCAAAGGTCTCTTTAGTACTGTGTTTCAGTCAAAATAGGATTTTATTTATTATTTTTCTACTCTAAAGTAGAAGTGTCTTTGTTTGCCTTAACCACCATGGACCACCATGGACATGTACACCTCTAGCAAGAAGGAAATCTCTGCACAAATGAGGCATGAGTAAAACAATAAAGCAAAGAAACCTTGGAGACCAGTCTAAAGTCTCCGTGTTTCACTCTAGCTGCACCTTTGCTTTCTATAATGCCTTCCAGTGAGTGCAAGGATCTTGTTCTTTCCTATTTTCAATATGATTTTGAAATTATTCCCTGCTTTTGAAGTAAAATACCCATTTTTCTTTGCAGGTAGCTGTTGTAATATGTTGAGTATCCGGGCAAACCACTTATTATTAATTCTTGTCTTGTACAGGGGCTCTTGTTCCATACAGTTGGTCAGCTCTAAATGAACTTTGTAGGTCTTTATCAGATAATAGACAGCTATCTAGAGATCTAGACAGGTCTTCATAGTCATTTCCAGCATGTCTATGTTTCTTAGTAGAACTGTTTATGCTCGTGTGAACAAACATTAGGTTCTGAGTTTGTCTGATCTTGATCTTGATCTTCTTCCTCCATTACCTGTTAAGATCTGAATTGTGAATTTAATATTCATATTAACGTGCACGTCATTCTTTGCCCAAGAAGGATGCTCAGGCTGTCCATAGTGGCATGAAATGCAGGCCACAGGGAAGACTAGGGCCTGCCCATGTATGCTGCCCCGTGCGCAGGCTGAAATCATCGCAAGTCTAAACCCCATCTGCTGCGATATCAATTAACAGCGAGGAGCTGTCAGGAAGCACTCTGCCCCAATAATCATGGCTGTTAACTGTCCAGAACACTTTGTTAGCCCAGAGCGACTAGGCAGAGGCTCCTTGCCTAGCAGCAGGGTGTAACATGTGGCCCATGGTGGTGAGATGTTCCTTTCCTTGTGTACTGTGTCACAATCAGCACTGGAGATTTCCTTGCAGTTTCCCCTGAGCCAGCCCTAAGGCTGCTGCTACAGCCAGAAATAAAACAGAAAATTCATCCCTGGTCCCTGGACGGGGACCATAGTAGCACAGTAGGCAAAATCAGGGAATCTGGTTTTACTATCCATGGAGTGCAGCAGCTGTCTGAAATGATCGCAGCCTGACCCTTTCTTACTGGGCACCTACAAAATGCATCATCTGTTTGTAATAAGATATTATTGTCACTCTAATGCTGCCCTGAATTTCAGTTTGCATTCTGTGAAACAGACCCACTACTTTTGCTCAAAACCAGTTCTAACCTTTGTGACTCCAAATGAAGTCTTGTTTAAAAGAATAACAGGTGAGCTGTAGCCACAGGCCACCAGTTGTACATTTTTAAAAAGTCAGAGAGGAAGCTTAAAAAAATTCAACCTTGGATTGGGTTGTTAATTCTGAATGCAGGAGGTTGTTTTAGAAAGAAGAGGTTTCCTAATGCAAACAGCATGAAAGACCAGCATGAATGCCATGTGAGCAGCAGCAAACTCAAAGTAATTGAAAGCAATATTCAGGGTGGGTGCAGTTATTTATATATTGGAGATCCATTTAGATTCAATGAGAAATGCAGATTTAGAGAGGCAGAGAATTCCAAAGTTGTCATTTACAACTGAGATTAAATGACAGAGAAATTGTATGTGCGTGACAAAGCTACATGTGGGCTTAATTTGTGCCAATGTGGATGCACATCAGTAATTGTTTGCATGCAGCCAGGAACATATAAGCTGTTATGGCAGTGCTAAGTATTGCTATTTTGAAAATGTATGAGGATCTGGACAATAAAAACTGAAATAGAATTCTGAAAAACAAACTGGAAAATTCACCATTTTCAAAAGGTTTAGAAGCACATACATTACTGGATTTTTTCAATGACTTTCATTAAAACAGATGCTTGGCAACAAGTTGTTAAAGCTTGCTATATAGACCCATCATTACAATTCAATCTCAGGGGCTAATAATGAGCTTTTTCTTTTTGTCAATATCCATCTCTTCAGGTCAATACAGAGTAAAACACAGTGTAAAATGCAGAACTTGCCTTATTTACCTGTAAAGGCTGGGAAGCACTGTTTCTGCTAAACATGTTTTACCTTGACATTTGTCATGCAAACACATTTTCCCTGCTAGGGACTGGAATTAGACAGACCATATCTGTACTATTTTAACAAACACATTCACCTCCACTCCCCAACCCCCTTTATTTTTACTGCTGAAAGTGCGTAGCTAAATTGAGCCTACAAATCCTGTGACTCTGGTTGGATTCTGCCGTTGTTGTCACTAAATGCAGATCTGGTAACAGAAATCGAGATCTTGCTTCTGCAGAACGTTTAATTGTTTGGTTAGCAATGGAATACCATTAAATTTTACTGGAACAAGAGGACTTAGGATATGTCAGTAAAGGGAGTGATTTAGGTTTATGAAAATTCACAAACAAAACCATAGACTTAGTGTTCCTCTTAGCCTTTCCAGCCATGGGTCCGTAGCATAGTCACACTTTGTGTAATGAGGAGCCATGAACTTCCCAAAGCCCAGCTGAATTACAGGCCAGTAACATTCCCAGAAAAAATGCCAGAATGAAGGCCTGAGGTTCTCAGATGCCTCCTGTTTAGCAGCTTGATATAAATCCCTATTGACTAAGCATTTTAACAAATATGATCCATATTAATAAAAAAGAATGCAAATGAGCTCTAAACCAGGTTGAAAAAAATCTCCATTTCATCTGCTTCTGCATTCACATCTTTTCCTTAACAAGCTGGAGAAACATACCTTTAAACAAACCCCTCCAGTTAGCAGGAAGGAACACAGACTTTGGGGAACATAGTCAAGGAAGGGCCTGCATGCCTGAAAGCTTGTCTTTTCTTCCTTTTGTGTTAAGTTTCAAAAAGGGATTGCAGCTCCATCTACACCTTACCCAGGGCAAATATTAGTAAAGGCTCTCTAGCAAGATGTTAAGAGCAAGGAATGGGAAAGGAAAGGATGGTGCAATAACGCTTTGCAAGGATGCTTATAGAGATTACAGATGTTCAGTTCTGACATGTACTCAATGTCCTTGCTTCTGCTAGTATTTTTCTGAATACGTTTTACTCAAAACAGGATATTTTTCTTATTCAAAAGAGGATACACCATACCTTCAAGCAGAAACTACAAGTGAATTTTGCCTCTGCTTTTCTTCTCTCTCTGGACTGCTGCATAGCCTGTGGCACAGCAAGCAATGTCCGGACAAACCCTGATATGCAGGACTATCTCCCACTTTCTTTTGACTCCGATTCTTCTACACAGCCCCAGCAAATCTCAGTGGCTGTGATATTTAGAAGAGTAGTGGAGTTCTAATGTCTGCAGTATATAATGAGGAGTGTAGTCTGGGGGATGATCAAGTGATTTTTACTTTTTAAGCACTTTGTTTCCCTGACGTCTGTAAGCTGTAGTCCAAAACACTGAGAGGAAGATGATACTTTGTTGAACATGTGATGAGTGTTTTTACTAAAACTGCTGAATGGAGTGCAAGTGTCTGAAATTCCAAGGTGGAGATTAAAGAAGCCTCTTTGAAAGCTGGCAGGGAAGGTTTCAACCCTGAGTTTTCATTTCCCTGGAAGTATTAGTGTTGTAAATATGTAATTTAGGGTAGGAGCTGGCAGAAGAGTGTAAGAATATTAAGCATCTTGAAGATAGCTGGCAGAGTGCACATAAACAATGTTTCAGCTCTGGTGCAGTGTACAGCAGCACAGGGTAGACTTCCAAAGATAATGAAGAAATCACTTTTTTATTCAGGAAACCTATACCCTACAGAAGCAAACCTGTCAGGACCTGTAAAATGCACAGAGAGTATTTTTGTGGCACGTTTTAAAAGAATGCCTCTATAACGATTTATTATTAAGCAGTAAATTCTAATGTGACTACCTACTTGCAGATTAGGTTGTGTCAATACGTAGAAGTACAGTTGTATAGCTGTTATCTGTTAAAGAAGATTTGGGGCCAGTGATGCCTGGGGATCCCAGTGATGCCAGATGATGCCCTAAGAGGGCTCAATGGGATCCTCGTGAGGTTTCCAGGTATATGGGAACACATGTATATATTGTCACGTATAAGGTCCTGCACCCGGGCTGGGGCAAGCTCTAGTATCAGTACAGAGTGGGGAATAACAGGATTGAGAACAGCCCTGCCAAGAAGGACTAGGGGTTGCTGATGGATGAAGAGCTCAACGTGACCCAGCAATGTGCGCTCACAGCCCAGAAAGCCAACCGTATCCTGGGCTGCATCCAAAGCAGCATGGGCAGCAGGGCAAGGGATGGGATTCTGCTCCTCTGCTCTGCTCTGCGATCCCATCTGCAGTGCTGCATCCAGCTCTGGAGGCCCCAACATAAGAAAGAGAAAGACCTGATAAAGCAAGTCCAGAGGAGGAACACAAAGGCGGTCAGAGGGCTGGAGCACCTCTCCTGTGAAGACAGGTTGAGAGAGTTGGGGTTGTTCAGCACGAGAGAGAAGAGAAGAGAAGAGAAGAGAAGAGAAGAGAAGAGAAGAGAAGAGAAGAGAAGAGAAGAGAAGAGAAGAGAAGAGAAGAGAAGAGAAGAGAAGAGAAGAGAAGAGAAGAGAAGAGAAGGTTCCAAGGAGAACTTATTGTGACCTTTGAGTACCTTAAGGGGTATCAAAATAAAAACTTCCAATTGTTTCATAGGCCCCAGCCAAGTACTGATCTCTTTAACAACTGGAGATTATTGATCACCTGGTCCATGAATTTTAGTGGTCATTAGATCTTGCCCTAAAATTGTGTGAAAGTTACTGAATCTAAATGAAAACAAATGGCGAGGCTCTGACACCATGCTAAGCAATGATTACACTTGGGAAGTATTTGCATTTGCTATTTATTTTTTTTGTTTAAATACTGCAGTGTGCTGGGAGACTTCACAATTTCCTCCATCAGTTGCATTTATGATTCTGTTGTTTCTGTGAGCCAAAATAAGCAGCTAAGATTGTTCTTGTTACTATTATTGTAATAACAATACAAAAATCAAGGCATTTTTCAAAACAAAGTCCATTGGAAATAATCCATTTTTTCAAGCAGAAAAAGATAACAGGATCAGGCTGGCTGCAAACATGAAGACAATTCACAGTCCTTAGAATGCTCCAAGAGTATGCAGCAGTTATCAATCGGCTTCTTTCATAGAAGTCAGTCTTCTTTCAGGGTATGGCTAATAAACAGAGTGGACTGATTAAAAAACTTTAAACTAACAACTAGAACTTTTGGTATACCCACCATCTCCAGTAACAGATGAATGGCACCCAAGACAGTGCTGTGTTTAGCAAATTGCACAGTATTTTGTCCTGACTGAAAAACAATCGTATGAAAATTGAATGAAAATTTCTGGCTAAGAAGGCACCTACAGACACAGGCATCCATCAAATTTTACGAAACCTTTCAGATACTTGTGCACATATTTAGAATATTTTGCCCCAAGGTTTGGGGTTTTTTGTGATTTTTTTTTTCAATATGAAAATTTTAGCTACAGAAGCAGTCTGTAGTGAGATACATCAGAATAATTTACCCCAGACCTTCTTTGTACTTTATTAAGTACTGATTTATCATTATGTTGTTTACGAGAGCTTTTAACAAAGAAAGACAAAGGGAAAAAAAGGAGGTGCTTGAATGTGCATTTATAGAGACTCCAGAAGCTAATCTATCTGTGTTTCTCCAAAACTGAAGAATCAGGTAAGAGAGAAGAGGGAAAGAGGCTTGCCAGAGCACAGGTCAGAAGCAGAGTTGAAATTCAGTTGTGAAGATTTACCCTCTGGAGTAAGACCATCTTACTGCAGTAATCATAGGAGGAATTTAGGGAGATTAGCTCGGTTCTCTGAATCAGTTTAACTGAATTTAAACTCCCGAACTACAAAAATGGAAGACACAAGCTTAAACACATTTTTGCTTATCTTGGGCAATCCACACCAATATCACTTAACAGCAATAAATCATATGAACACCTCTGAACATTGTCACCCAACAGACACTGACATGGTGCTCAGTACTTATGAGCAAACTTGTGCCTGTCCTACATCCATTGAACTGTGGGTAGAATTAGTCATGCTGGTTGACAGAGTTAATTGAAATTCAGTCTTTTTCTCTTTCAGTGAGTTACTGATTGACTTTGCTTTTACAAGTCTAAATTATTCATGACAGAACATATGAAAAAGAACTCCAGCCTCTTGGTTATTTATAAAATGTCCACTCTGACAGGGTGCAGCTTGTGATTAATTGCTGGAATACCTTTTGTTACTTCTTGAAATGATCATTGCAAACTTTTCAAGCAGAGGAGTAATGCCAAATAACCCGCATTTCAAACTGCATTTTCAAACTTCACTTTAATCTGTGGGAGGGAAGAACTAATCTGATTTTCACTGACACGATGCCTTCCATCTGTATGTACACCAAAAAATCTCTGCATTTCCCGTGGAGATGCATGTACACAGCTTTGATCTTATTGACCAGATCTTAGGTGAGACCTGTTGAAAATTTGATTCACTGAGGAGTGAGAAGCCAGAAGAATTTATAAAGTGATATAAAAATAATGAAGGATGAGTATGCTTAACACGGCAAGTGGGACAAAAATATTCAGCTCTAAGTAAGAACCAATTTGAAACTCAGAGCAGTTGTTGATTAAAAAAAAAAATCATCTTTTAGTTCAGACAAGTGGGCTGTTATCACATGGCCCAAGTTCAGGCTGTTACAAAAGCTTACCTTAATCCATGCAGTCTGTCTTCATTTGAAAAGAATTAGTCACATGCTTGACAGGCATTGCTGGATGAGAATTGAAGTCAGTTTAAAAATTTATTAACCAATGCATACCAGATTTTTTTCTTGAACATGTTAGAGCTTATTAAATTTAGGCTGCTTTATGAGATGCAGCCTGACAGAGGGTAAAAAAAATTGATGTTGACATCCAGCCCTTAAGCTGTGCATTTACGTAAACCAATTTAAACCCTAAACATGCTTACATCTACGTGTTTGAGACAGTTGGGTCTTACCTTCCAGTGGCACCATACACTTACCAATATGGGCAAATGCAGCGTTCGTAGTTTCCCCTGTACTGGGTCTACAGATTTTGTGCTGTGATATTGCAGGGCATAAACAGCTGAAAAGTACGCAGGATGGACCAAGAATTTGCAGATATCCTAGGAAGAATTAATTGCCAAATGCTTTGTAGCCTCAGCTGCTTTTCAGAAGATGGCACTGTAAGAGCATTTCAGCTGAATTCCCAAATATATTTCATGTACTGTAGACATAAATTCATCCTTAACATTTAAATTTGACATTTCAAGATAAATATCTCTTCTTGAATGATTTTTTGAATTAGTGGGGGAGAAGATAGGAAGTAAGAAATAAAGTAATATATCATTGGTTTGGGATACTTCATTTTTGAGTACTCCATATATATCCAATAAAAACATGGTCATTTTAAATTAAACTACAGTGCAATCCAGCCTTTTTTCATGTATCTATAGCTTCTATACTTTAGAGTATTTTGTCCTGGTGCTTAAGTGTATGTTATGTACTTCATGGGAAGAGATAACGTCAAAATAGGTATTATATTTTCTCTCTGGATACTTGATCAGTCTTGTGTAAAAGTGAGAACAGAACTGAGCCAGCCTATATACCATTCTCTATTAAGGATTTCTTGGAAGCCTGTTAATATAGTGTCTAAAGCCTTTACACACTGATAAACACGGTGGATATGGACATTTGACTTTGGATCAATATTTGGATTTGCAGCTGAATAAAAAGTTGTGTGACTCCAACCTCCAAGCCCCAGTTCAGCTGCCAGCTCAACCGCTTCCCATCCTTCCTTCTGTCTTATCCCCTTTCCAAATTATTCCTTGCTCCTTTCTCAACATCAGTTCTCCAATTTTCTTAAATTAGGTGCTTCTTCTAATTGTTGTTAATTCTCACCGAGCCCCTAATTTACACTTCCATTACCTGTTACTTTGCTGTTTGCTCTGTACAAGGTCCAGGGGAACTGCAGCCCCGGGCATGGTCATGGGCCCCACCAACACTCCTCAAGAAACCAAAGATGCAGAGTGAAAAGCAGACATGTCAGAGCTAAAGGTGAACTGAAAGAAGCATCATGCAAAATATTACAGTCACAGAACAACAGAGTATGGGTTGTTTGAAGGAAATACAAGTCCTGAGAAAGGCTGAGAAGATGCATGGTATTTCTGAATCTTTAGCTGATGGAATTCTTATGATTTATTAATATGGAGTGGATTAGTGAATTTTCTGTTCTAGATGAAAAGTATTTTTGACAAATCAAAATTTCAAAACACTTAATTTCCAGGGGAAAAAACATTCAAATGTTTAGAACAATTTCCTTTTTTGAAACCTCAGAAATACTCTTAATCTTAATCTTTCAAAGTCATGTCTCTCTCCATAACATTCTTCTTTCCAGGAAAAGAGCAAGAGAAACTTGAAATAGCTCAGAAATCAATGCCAAAATTAGGGTTACAATTTCATATAGCATATTAGAAACAGCTATTGAGAAAGAGGGCATGTTATAGCTACTGCTTTGAGTTAGGTTTTCCTGGCTCCAGCTGATAGAGTAGTGAACACTTTAAAAAGGACAGAAGGAAAATAGTGAGAAGAAAGAATGGACTGACAAAGATGTACATCCCTTGGGCTATATGGGAATTAAATACTTTGTTATGAAGCATTTAAGTTTTCATTTAGTTGGCTCGCACTCTGTGGCTCTGATTCAGCACTGCCACTGCACTGTGTGCTTTCAAAAAGACCGAAAAAGCAACAAACACGCTTGAAGATCGTGAATGCCCTCAGCAGTCTTGAATTGTCTTTTGTTCTGCAGACGCCCACCACACCTCGGAATTCAGTGTCTGAATGATGAAGCCTGGGCCTGAATCTGATGAAGTATGAGTCTGAGACATAGACATCCGTGACAAAAGAAGAAAGACAGGTGAACACGTCAAAGACAGGTTCAAAAGAAGAAAGATGGGTGACCTTCAAAGCTGAGGGACAAATGATGCAATCAGATGAATGGGTCATACTTTGGGGGCTGAATATGGGAGAGATAATAGAGGACTTTGTGTAGTGCCCAAAGAGTTAGGGCTGGTAACACTTCTGGAAACCTAATTTCCTGGTAGGTAGATGATATGACGGGGACAGACCAGTCAATTGTCCAGCATAGGCCATAGCTGAATACAGAATGTTGAATGGGGGGTACGTGAAAACGCCTATGAGCTCTTGGTATGAATAACAGAAACAAACAAACAAACAAAAATAGGCAACGTGGGCTCCTTACAGAGAAGTCATCTTTTGAGGATCAATTGCAAAAAATCATCTTTATACTACAAAGGAACAAACTATCTTTAAGCTCAAATTTGTGTAACTTCTATGTGTTTTTTTTATTTAATGTCAAGAACAGGATGCCATACTTTTTCCTTTAAGAGAAAATTATTATTTTTTATTAAAATCTATCCACTTATTTCATATACACGCATTCAGCTTCATGTCAGGAACACCAGAAGTACAGTAACAGATCAGTCCATAATTCCATCTCAGGTCAGGTATCCATACCCACTTCTGAGAAAAAGTCCCCTTAAATGTAAGGAAATCAGATACAATTGTGTGTTGAGATGAAACAGCATGGATCATATAGGAACTATAAAAGCCATATTTCATTTCTTTTCCAGAAGTGATCAAAAAGTATAAAAGAATAACTGTGCTGCAGCTCTTATGAAAAAATCTCTGTTCCTGAGCAGGGCTGCAGTGGGATTATGCGGCAGAAGGAATCTCTAGAGACAGTGACTGACTCACACCAGCAGTGGCTGAAGAGACTGCATATTTCCCTCTAAACATAAGAATTTAATTCAGATTAATAAGATGAGAAAATGCTTGCTTTTTTTTTCCTTGAGAAAACTTCTATGCAAGCAGAGATACTGCCTTAACACAGCTGTCAAATTTTTGAATTTTATTATCTGTGTGGCATTTTACTGACAACAGAAATCTCCCCAAACCAGTTATTTTCCTCTCTGTTACTCCTGCATCCAGAATATACCTTGAAGGTGCTGCCCATTCTTCTTCCTCTGCCTTTCATGTTGTATTCTTATGTGGGAACATAAAACCTTCTTCAGGTAATTTAAATTGCTTGTCCTGAGAATAGAATCACCCCCAAAACCACTGCCCAAAATAGTAGCTGTAACTCTAGTAGCAGCAACCCGAATAATTTTATTATTTTTTAATGTATTTTAGACACCTTATGGTCAGTTCTTATGTATATCTTGCTTTGCAGATATTCCCGTGTTCAATAGAGGCATTAACAAAGTGCATCATGATCCTGAAAATGTATTAAATGATTCCAACATTTATGTGAGGAAAGTTGTCCCTTTTCTAGACTAGATCTTTTTGATGTTTTAAAATATTATCATAAAGGAGAGTAATGTCAGTTCAATGTTCTTGCCTGTTTTTTTCAGCCATTCCTCTCCTCCTCTAGAAGTGAAATCAAATAACTGAGCTTTAAAAGAAGGAAACAAATGGAAAAAACACACAGATATCAGAACATGTCAGAGTAGAGGCCTTGGAATATGAGCCACATTTTGACTTGTAGCAAAGTGCCACTGTGGAGGGGGGTCAATGTAGCTTCTCAGTCACATCCCATTAAACCTCATCTGCTAAATGTCCCAAGGCAGTCTTTGACCCTCAATCCTGCTTCTTCCTCATTCTGTTTAGCTAGTGGTAGTGTCCTGCATAGATCCATCCACACCAATTCTACATTAATCAATTAAGCTTCACATTTTTCTACTAGCCTCCAGACATTTTTACCCTGAATAATACTCTGTACCTTTCCAGGTGCAGGAAGATTTTTTTGGTATTAACAGTTCTCTGCCTTCTTCTATCTGCCAGCAGATCTCCTCTGCAGAAGCAGAGGGTTTAAATATGAAGAAATAAACACTGTGAGGAAACAAAGAGGGGTTAACTTTGTGCAAATACGTATCACACACTGTAACAACACAAAATCACAGAAAGGGAAAAACCTCAGACAGTAAAGAGCCTGTAAAGAGTTCTGCCTGAGCAGTAATTCACCTCTGTGAAGCTGTGCTATTTGCAGGAATTCTCATCCAGCACAAGCAGTGAGAGACCAGCACGGCGGGAAGCTCAGGAGGACCTGGGGAGAGCAGTGCAACTGGTAGGCACTGGCTGCTTGGCTATGTCTGAAGCTCTGCACTGAGAAACTTGGGATAAAGGGAGTGGGAAAACCAGCTCCAGCCCTGACCAGCGAGCGGTGAACAGCTAAGCTATGAGCAACACTGCATGGAGCTAATTCTACTGCTGCAGTGATTGCTGCCTAGGGGCTGGAAATTGAAGATTGCAATTGATTTGTAGGCCAGCTAGAGACCTTTGCCTGTGAGGATATGACATTTTAAGGAAGAATGTAAAGTCTGACAGAAGATCAGACAACCTGTATTTATATAATCTAGAATGATAGCAGTTTCCTTCTGCCCGACCCGGGATTTTCTCTCCAAAATGCCTCTCTTCCTCATCCAGTCTGTGTCTCCAGGAAACTCTGTAAGCCACATATGATTATGAGAGGTTTGAAGGGGTGTCTTACAGGTGTCTTCTATAATGTCTACCAATCCTTGTCCCCAGCTAAATAGATACCACAAATAGATACCACTTCTTTAATCCTTTTATACACAAATAGTGAAAGGATCGACTTTACCCTTATTAAAATAGGGAATAGAGACCTCATCCAAGATCCACAAAGCTCTGCAGTTTCTATGCACAGGATAGATTTAGAAGAAAACTTCCTTATATTTCCAACTGTATGGATATGTATACAGGAATCTTACAACCTTCAAAATTTCAAAGTAAAACTCAGCATCATGTATGACTCTTTCAAACCCATTTAAAACCCCTGTTTAAATCTCCACCTCATACTTCTTTAAAAAGAGAGTATTCTGAAAAAATAAGCAAGATTTTGACATAACAAAGACTTTATACATGTGCTTAACTATGCACACAGCATTAATCTCACTTTTAGTGGAATGCACAGTGGTGGTGCAAAGGTACACATAAATCTGCATTCTCGAGGCTTGTTTAAGATTCAGCTTTGCAAGAAGACTGTAAAATAGATAATTGCTATGAGTTACAAACATGTCGAAGCTCTTTTTAGAAGAAGGGATAATTTTGTGTGACTATATGGAGGGGGAAGCTGTAAAGGACAGGTAGAAGTATTACTACCACTATGGTTGTAGAGTCAGGTTCAATTATCTTTGGGATATACAGGGGTTTTATTTCCCTTACTCCCGCTAACACCACTTACTGCAGGGTCTGGTCATGTAATGGAAGAGCAGCTGGATCATTATAGATCTGTCACATGATTTTCATAGCTTGCTGACCTGGCAAACCAGTGTGGGTTATTGCAAATAATTTGTTTCTTGACCCAGAATGATATGGAAGTGCAGCTTTTCGTATGGTGTTCATGTGAGAAAAATCCCCAAAAGCTATTTCTATCGGTTGAAGACAAATTTGATCTGAATGTGAGTTGGAATGTTAACTGTGTGCACCTTTCGATTTTTGTGAGGGTCTGGATTTGATGCCATTTGGGTCATTGACATAACACAAATTTGTCAAAGGCTTTTAAGGTGGTAAGCTTAAAAATACTTAAAATAGTGTTTTTAAAATTAAACAGGGACTGTTCAGCAAGTTCACCCCATCTTTAATAAAAGCAGGATACTGACTTCTTAGGGGCAACCTCTCTCAGCATACAATCAGTAATAGCTTGCTTCAAGACTCCCTTTTTCCCCTCTGTTTCCAGGCCTATTCCCAAATGCCTGGATCTCTGCCTTTAAGGCTCCACTATCAAATATCTCAGATTACTGCCAGAAGCTTGTGGTTCACTTATATTTTAACAAAGTAATTTTATTTTGCAGTCACTCAGGGGGGTTTTTTTGACCTTTTCTTCTTTCCTCAGTATGGATTAACATGTTGCTATTCAAAAAGAGGAGTAAATGGAAGATGGATGCAAATAACTGTGAAGTGCATAATGCGTCACACGATTTGTTCAGCACAGTACATTTTCAAAATTAATTATACCTAACAAAAACCTAAGACTGATGGGGTTCATGTGTGGGACTGCAGCTAACAGATATAAAAGCAATGGTTTCTCAATGACCTGAAATTTTAGTACAATGACTTATCTAAGAGTAAAATCTAAAGCTCCCCACAAGCAACAAAGTTGAATGCCACTAATTTGAAAAATTATGCCTTTGGCTGTTTTTTCTGGAACATGTTATCAGAGTGCAATTATATCACTATTTTCTGTCAGCAATGGGCCTGGAAATACAGGATTTTTATTTCCTATTTGTGTGGGTTTTATATGGAAGGATTCAATATGAACTGTGATTGGCATCATTTAGCCCCTTTTGTATCTAGGATACAAGTACATCCTGAATTGTACTTCAGAATACTTTCTGATTGAAAGTACTCACTCTCCTAAACAAAATTGAGTTAATAATTTGTGTGGGTATACACACTGATTCCCAGTAGCTACACTGGACTCCTCTAAATCCAGCCTGCAAGTGTGGTGTTTTACATGACATGTATGAAGGATGGGCCAAAACCATTACTATCACATACGAAATAATGTGTTTGCTCAGAGCTGTGAGCAGAGCCAGGAAGATTTAAAGATGTACCTATCTTGCTAAAGTGTGCTGTTTGCTAAAGATCTCTGCAAAGCAGTGAAGAGAACTACTTTTTAAAGTAGGTAGCCTAAATTACTACCCTACTGGACTTAGACAGCTGTACGTTCCTTTTTGAACTATAGTGACTTAGACAAGATGAGACCAACCAACAAGAATTATGTTAACACAAAGTTAGTGGAGGCAACAGTGTCAGCAGAGTTGCTTGAAGATCTCATGCTTTGTCTCCAGCCAACTTGACCTACAGCTGGCAAGCCTGGGAAATTTTACCCACCTGCAACACTGCAAATTCTTGGCACAGAATAGAGGAAAATAAACGAAAAACAGATGCACAGAGAACACTTGGAGATGAATTTAAATACTCAGGCCCAACTAATACCTACGTGTCACAGCTGAACACTAGAGGCATCCATGCTCTGCTTCAATGTGCCTGTGAGGCTGCAAGTCTGTTCTGAACTGTCTTATCTTAGCAACTCAGCCCTAGCTCACTTTCAAAGCAAATCCTCTTTGGTTTTGTAATGTCTTATCCACCAGATGCTTTCCAAGGACATTTTTGCATGAATGAGCAGAATAAAGGTCTGCAGAGAAAATGACAATGGATTCTCATGTCTGTTAAGACTGAGAGAAGATATAAACCTCATCATTTACATGACAGCCCTGACCCAAGCACTGGGAAACATGAGTTGAAATCATAATTTGGTTAATAAATTCAAAACTGTCCTTTTGAACTTCAAAATAAATGAAAGATAGCTTGAGTTGCATCCTAATGGTTTGAGCATTCACCCGGGAGAGCAAAGCACTGAAATTTGTTTTAATAATCACATTTTACATTACAAATTATAGCACAACCACATTATTAAAACAGAGAATGAGTCATAAGTTCCGTGCTCACAAGTTTGTACATGTCGTTGAACTAAGAGGAGAAAGAAAATAAAAACCAATCAAGCAAAGAAAACCAATACAACCAGCAGGGTTCTTGAACTTCCCTCAGGTGACGCCTGTGAGATCAGAACTAAATTCCCCCAAAGAACTGCCCACTTATTTGGACAATAAAGAGGAGGTGATCCAGTCTGCATGGGTGCTAAAGTAAGGACCCCTTCTCCTCTCTTTGTCTCTTACTAAAATTGTGTCCTAAGAGGACATAAAATTCCAGCGTGTCATCATAGGAAAACAGAGGCTTCATACTAAGTAGAGCCTATTGTCTTAGCAGCTGAAACTGCAGAACAAAAAAAAAACCCAACCCCCCACTTCAAAAGAACAAGATTAGAATCACAAAGCCGAGTATTCAAAAGCAGGGAAGTGGCAGAATGAAGACAGCCAGAACTGTCTTTTTAGCAATTTTGTCTGTAAGTGTATGACTGCATATAATTGAAAGGTCACCATCCTTTGTTTCTTGTACAACAGTGAATAGTTACTATTTTCAAATTGATGAGTAGTTACACTTATTTTCTTCTTATTGTTGTATAGATAGCTCCATGCCCTAATACAATACATTTTGAAACTTCAGAGCAGTAGGAGGTGATATTAACCTCAGTTTTATAGCTCTGGAACTAAGATGAGATATAGTGTTTTCACTAATTTTGAATGATAATTGGGAAATAGTTAGAAGTTAATTTTTTCAGAGCTCATGAGCTTGTGCAACATATTTTGTATGTGACATGACTTCATTTGCAATTGTCATTGGCTTAATCTATCTGAGAATCAGACCTTAGTGTCTCACATTAGAATACAGAGAAAGTGAGAAACACACAGTTTTTAGTTTTCCATGAAAGGTTTAGGTGAAATGATTTGCCCAGAACTTCTCATGCATATTGTGGAAAAGTCAAGGATGATGCCACATTTCAAGGGTAACACCAGGAAGGTCTGGTTAATGCTGGGAGTGATTAGGCTAGAGGATGGATACCTTGGAGATTTAACTACAAAAATCAGTTTATCTTGGTCACATGTGAACTGCGATTTTCGTAATATAACCTAAAGCATATCCTTACCATAAAAATCCCCCAGAACATCCCATCTGCCATTGCTGCAAAGCTTGTGGCTGGAGAAGTTCTCACCATATTGTTAATGAGTACCCTTCAGCTTTGTCCCTCGATGTTGCTGAAAGATCTTGTTTTAAATACATACTCAGCTTGAGTCAAACAGCGAGCCAGGAAAAAATAATTTTTATGAATGATGTATATTGAAGTTTTCTGGTAACTTTTTCATTTCTTCAGCATAGTGTGTGAATTTCTGCTAATTATACAGAGATAAATCTGCATCCAACAGAAAAGATTGTCTGAATCTTTTTTTACTTAAAAGAACTTTCCCATTAAATTTCTAATACTGAAAGTAACTTTTAAGATTATGCTGTTTGTTACACAAAGCAAAAATAGGTTGAAGGTTTTTTTCAAGTAACTAATGACTATGTTGCATTTACTAATTTCTTCACGGCAGAGCACACATAAGAGAGATATAGAAAGCAAGTTCGTATTGAGCTGGACACCTCTGGCCTCTTTATGTTGTTCCCAATTTACACTGTTGCAGCTATTTCATGTTGACACATATGAAGTTAAAAGGAGAACTGGGATCCTCCTCCATGGTTTCATTCTATGTTGCCAGAAAAATAATGGATGCCAACATCAGAAGCACATTAACTGTAAAAGTCATTTTACTGAAAAATATTCAATAATTTAAAAATCCTGAGGTTTTTTGTCACAACAAAACAGCTATTAGTGTAGTCAGATCACTCATGAAGGCCTGAGAGAGTGCATGTGCTGTCTGGTAATGGTAAGTACATTATTAATGTATACAGCTTGCCTGAGTACATAATAGCTGTTACCTTATATTTAATAAATGTCATTGGTAGACAAAAACACACACTGCTTTTGAAATAGCTGTGTTGGGCTAGCCATCACGATGGAAAACTGTACTCGAGGCAAAAGAAAATCTAATTTACCTCCATGTCAATAAATATAGTAAAGCTCAGTCTCTTCCCAGACATGTTCCCACAGCTCCTTTACCAGCCAGGGACGCAGAGCTACCCAAGTGCAAGTTTCATCTATAGGCTGATGGTAATTCAAGAGCACCTGCTATATATCTCAGCTAATAGAAGGAATGACCTTTCCAATTGACAGGAAAGAACCTTGGTCCTGAAACAACAACAGGAAGTTGTGTGTAGGTTGACTGAATTGCTGACAGACCACATTTTCTTCCAGCTTGATAAAACTTCCTTAAACGCACCTCATCCTAGTCCTGGTGAGAACGTGCTTTGATGGCAACAAAGATCTTGAATGTTTATTATGTAAAAGACCCTGTCTGAACTAGTCACTACAAAATCCTTCATTAATTAAGGAAAATAAAAATGCACTGCTGTAAGTGTTGATCTTTTCTCCACTGACAAAGATGAACTAAGGAAAATAATTCAGATGTTATATGTTGTAAATGTCTAAAGTTAGAGAAGAGGAATCCTGCCTTCAGTGATGAGACACTGTAAATAAGTAATTCATATCTGACAAAATATTTTTATTTCAATTACCTAAAACATGCAGGAAATCATTTACTCAGTCAGTAAGGTTATCCAAGGTGAGAAAAAGCACAATTAAAAGGCAGCTGAAGATTTAAAGAGTGTACACCTGTTATTTTCCTACACATGTATATAGAAAATAAAATGGTGGAACTGATTGAGTATTTCAGTCAAGAACTTATGAAATGTGCTTTTAGAGAATAAATAGTAATTTGACTTGCTTTATCATAAATAAAAGAAATAACAGCATTTCATTATGCTGATACCTCCTACAGTTACATAACCTTGCAAATGTCATCTACCTGGATAGTATTTTGACACAAATACAGTCTTGAAATCAGTGATGTCTGTCTTCATTTTCTCAAAATATCTCTGATTGCTGGTCATTTGGGTTTGAATGTACTGAATATTGACAGAATTTTTCTAAAAATAACATCTATATTGTACAGCCCTGAGCTCTGACTGCAGATACACTGGCTTTTCATGAACCACCTTCCTTAGTACCTGTTTCTGGTGCATGGGAGTAACTAATGTGCATACCCACAGAGCAAGGATTGTATGTCTGAGCACATACTATCATCAGTGGAGAGCTGGGTCAGAATTTAATTGCTTGAGCATAGGTATCTGGCATCATTTGGGGTGTTATCAGGTAAGGTACACCATCCTTCACTGGTATGACTCACTGTTGTAGGCATTTAGCTGTAAATCCTCATTCCAGGCTTTGTAAAACTAAATTCCAGGCTCTCATATTAGCAAATTTTCATTGTTATCTAAGTGAACTTGGCACATGATACACTTAGGGCTGGGTGTAATGTGCAGGGTAATGGCTTGTGATTTCAGTCAGGACAGATGAATGAGTCAAAGCACCTGCTGCCTTTGGCAGCCAGATACTGGCTATCTGTACCATTCCTGCTGTCAGAGTCAGGATCTTTGAGCAGTGGAAAGGTTATCAGGTTGCAGATCCTTCAGAAAAACCCACACTCCTCTAATTATCAAGAAGTGATAAAACAAATGATAAGATGAAGCAGGCTAAAGTATTGACAGAAATATTCTATTAGCTACAAGGAAAAAATCCTGTAAGATAACCACATTTGATATATTAAGATCACATAAGATATGAAGAGAAAGCTTTACTGACTTCTGTGTATTTTTGAACCAATAGTTATGATGATTTCATTTTTTTTTTCCTAGTAACTGCTGTTTGATTGCATAATATAAATAAAAGAAAATTAGTTTTAAAATTCCATTCTTCATGTGTTGGCATAGAAAAAAATGTAGGTGGTAGAATGTGGGTGTAGAAATGCTTTGGAGAATGAGGCAAAATGATAAAAAATTAAATTAGTTTGGTATCAATTCTTGCATTATACAATAAAATCATTCTCTAGTTAAGAGAGATCCAGCTGTCCATGTCTGAGATCGGAACCTTACAGATCAGTGTCACAAGAAAAAAAACCAGAAAACATAATTGAAGAAAAAGTAGTGACGACAATAACTCTTACAGAACTTACTTATTGTTCTTTCTGTCTCACTTAGAGATATAGTGGTGTCATGACAGTATCCAAGATCACAGTTATTATGGGCTTTTTGGTCTACAATACAGGAGTCTTTCAATCTAATTTCTGATATTCTAACAAATACAAGACCTCTGCAAGCACTTACTCACCTTAGTACCTCAGAGCCCCAGAGCAGCCAGAAGAGACAGAAATGGATTTGGCACAAAATCAGGACACATTGTTCCTTCTTCTTAGCCTTAATATGAAAATGCTTCTCAGCTGCTCTATTTAAGACAAGCTTTAAAAAAAGGCACGTCTGAGCCCAGCTGAGCAGGTCTGTATCCATCGCTCACTATGAGCCACAAGTCTCTCTCCCATGTGCAGTGTTCTGTGCTCTAAATGATTGTATGGCACTTTTATCACACTCCAGACATGTCACTGATGGGCCAGCTGGAACCAGACTTCTGCATTTATCATATTCATGGTGTTTCCTATTGAACCAGAAGTATAAAATAGGGAGTCCCAAATTACATAAATTAATGCAGAAGCCAAGTAATTCTGAATCACTAGAAGTGACTGCAGAAAAGAAGTTGAAATAAGATTTCTTTATAAAAGTTTATATGTCTATGGAAATCTCCTGAAATAGATGATTTAAGTCCTCTCTCTTGAGATATCTAGTATCAGGTTAGGTGAAAACACAAAGTCCTGTAAAACCCATCCAACTCTTGCAGAAGAATGAAAGCGGTAACTTGTCAAGTCTATACAAAACAACTCTCCTGAACAAGCAAATGTGATCCTAGGTCTGACCCTTCAGTGTCGAGTACTTCTTTTAGTACTTGGATTTTATTCCGTTCACTTATATATTAATTTTGTTTTACTTACGGCTGATTGTTTTAAAGCAGCCTGTGTTGATCACCATTCACTCTTTTCCTCCAGTATCTAAAGCATTTTGCAGTTCTCATTTGTGAGAGGCTTGAACCTCAGTCTTCATTCTGAATAGTAAGCGGTAAGTGGTGTCATAAACAGACTCTGACATTTTATTTTAAGGTTTATGACAATTAATATTACAGGGAACTAAACTCTGACTATTATATCCTCTCAGGAGCAAGTAATGCAAGTAAAACAATTATTGGTAACATGACAGCAGCTCTGACAGCTTGTTCCAAAAGGAGTGTTTTATGGCTGAATATAAGATAGCGGTTATGTACCCAGTTATTACCTATTGATCTCAAAGCACTTTTCCTACTATGTTTTAAAATACCCACTTATTTTTCCTCTTGCATTTAACATATTTTTTCTTCTTTAGACAAATATTTTTCCATTTCTAACTTCCAGATTTCCTCTGATACATAGTTAAGGAATAATTTTTTTTAATGGGAACAGATATTTTTTGCCTTCCAGACATTTTTGAAATACTCATATTAACATACATCACTGCAAAGGTGCTCCAAGGAGGCCATTGCAGAGGATGCAGAAATTTCCCCAGATGTCTCTAGAATGTGGCTTTTCCTGTCCTCAGCACATTTACATCACAGATCCTACTCAGCTAGCAACACATTACAGGTTTTCTTTTACGGTTCAATTCACAGGATATGATCCAGAGCTACCCCACATTTCCTGGAGACAAAGGAAAACACCCTCAACCTCAGACTCCTCCAACTGCAGCTCTCTCAGTTGTTCCATCCCTCTACCTGGCACAGCACGGGCAGGCAGGATGGCCAGGGTAGCTTAGGGAGGGCATGGGGTGCAGGATCAGGACCAGTAGAGAAAGGACCAGGAAGAAGAACTAATGACAGAGGAGCTATGAACAGCTGTGAATGATTCCACAGGATTAGCCAGCCAAGTAACTAACTCCCCTCTTCATCTGTTTTTCAATAACTACAATATGAATTGTTCTCTTCAAGGAATTTTTTCTTATTCTTTTGGCCTCCTTCTGGGAGATTCAGCTGATCTATCTTGTTTTTAATTTCTGTGGTAAAGCCTAGCAGTGACATTTCTATCATTTTAGTGTTTTTCTAATATTATATGTGAATATAAACTGCCTGTGTGTCAATCTTCCCTACAGCTCTTTTTCAATAACACAGAATTTATATTCTTTTGATCATATTCTTTCAAAAATAGTGCAAAATGGTTCTCTTTCATTCATTCACCTCTTGCTTCTCTCTCCATATATACAAAAAAATAAATCACCCCCAAATATAAATAGAATCCCACACAATCAGAATCCAGGAAGACCATAATATTTCGCATAGCCTTTAAATCCTATACACAAGCACTTCTCAGAAGTGTCTTCAAATAGCTGGTTTGCACTTTCCAAGTGTTTTACTAAAAATGTGAGATGGTAAAAGAGAACAGGTTTTAGCAACTTGGAGTGGATCCCTGAGGATCTGCATCTCTTGGGCAGCCCCCACAAAGGTGGGGACATCCCCAAAGAGGCTGAAGCATGTGGAGGAACCCATGCCAGAGAGGAGGTAAATAAATAAGAAGCAAGCAGCAGGATATGGTTATAAACATGGTCCTAGTGCCCTGAGATTCCTGTCACCTCGCAAAAGGGATTGAGGGAGGCTGGGTGAAGCCTGTGTCAAAACTAAGGACAATCAAGACTAGAAAGAGAAGGCAGAAGAAGAGCTGAAAACAACTCTTACCAGCAAGAAGAGAACAGATAGTGACAGTAAGGAAAGAAGGAAAAAAAGTGACACAGAACAGTTGTGATAAACTCTTGATGTTCTATTAAAAACCTGTGGTTTTTCTTTATTTTCTGAGGCAATCGAGAATGGCACTGTCCAAAGTGCAACAAGGACTAACAAAGACTAGACAGAATTTTTGACTCCAGCATAAATGAGTTCTTATCTGAACAGCTTTCATGTGTGTCATTATGCAGATTGATAAACTCCAAACATAGAGTACTAGATATCATAGCACCATAGGTTCAGCACTGGTGTTCGGTATATTGGATGGAAAATCATAAATTTGATTTCTCCCTTTTGAGATCACTTGCAAGGAGGGAAGAAATAGTAACCATAAATAGGAAGATGTGATGATATTCCTGTTCACAAATACTTTATTAATTCTAGGAAAAAAAATTCATAACAAATAAGAAGAGAAAAGAAAATGGGCACCACTGACATGAGTGATTTGAGGGACTAAAACCAAATAAAATAGTAAAATTTTAGGTAAATATTTTGTGTCTTCATTGTTACATTGAAGATTGTTCAGTTCAGGCACAGCATTGGATAAAAACAGTGTGTGGAGACGCATACGTAGCGCAAAAGAATAAAAACTTATATGAGTGACATAGAAATAAAACCATGACATTTCCCAAGACCCCAGACTGTATCAGAGGGCAAAAAATTGCTTGGGGAGCATATGGTTGGGAATTGCAGCTGTTGATTTGAAGCTTTAGAGCTACTAAAAGAAAGCAGAGAAAATTTCTCTATGTTTTGACCTCTGACCGGCATTTCCCTGTAATGAGATTTGCATTCCTTTTTCTTTCTTGAGTGTAGAAATACATCAGGTGGTCAGAGTGCTGCTCCTACAAATATCACAGCACAAAAAGAAATGTAGATATGTGGCTGAATTGTGTTGTGATTAAATAGACTTTCTTTCCAAAGAAAATTAAACCAGTATGATGTTATTTTTCTAGTTTATTGCCAAGTGGTCTATGTGCAGTACAAAACCCAATTGTGTGATGAATCATATAGAACCATGATGATCAAGATACATCCTCCATCTTAGGAGCAGTGCATCAAAACAGACTGCAGAAAGTGGGAGGCTCTGCTCCCTCTTGTGTGACTACTACACAGGCACAAACTAGTAATGATTTCCTTGCTCCAGGCCATAACAAGAACAGAAAAACCAAAACATGATAATGATTCTTTTTTTTCCTCCTAATCATACAATTAGGTCACTAGAGGAAATATAGTGTTGTGCATGATCAGCTCTATGTTCTAGATATTACAGCCCTTGTGTCAGCCATATGTAAAAGTAGAATAGCTGGTTTGGGACTGGTCTGCTGGTGTTCTGGAGTGTGGGTGAGGCTGTCTGTACTCTTTCTTTCCAAAAAAACTTTGCACTTCTCATTGTTGAACTTCAGGAGGTTCCTATCAACTCATTTCTCCAGCCTGCTGAGGACTTTCTGGATGGCAGCACAACCCTCGGTGGGGAGGGGGGGTCAGCCACTCCTCCCAGTTTTGTGTTGTCTGCAACACGGCTGAGGATCATCCTGTCACACAGATCGTTAATGAAGAAGATAAACAGGACTGGGCCCGGTACTGATCCCTGGGGCACAGCATTAGTCACTGGTCTGCACCCCTTGGACCTGGCCATTCAGCCAGTCTTCAACTGGGCTCATCCAGCCCATACATCACCAGCTCCTCTACTAGGATCTCACACACAACAATGCAGAAAGCCTTGCTGAAATCAAGTTAGACAACATGCACTGCTCTTTCCTCATCTACCAAGCCAGTCACTGCCTTGCGGAATGTTATCAGGACTTCACAGACCCTAAAATTAAATAGAAGTTTTCTTTGCCCCCCCTTTACTCTTTTGGAGACATTTAAAAAACATTAGAGACACTGAAAAACTGAAAATAGCTAAAAAGAACACATGTCAAATGCTGGGTCATTTTGAAAGAAAGATTTGTAAATGATTTAAACACTAATTAAAAAAACTAGGCCCAGCATGAAAAATTTACTTGAATGTGGATTCATAATTAATTTTGATACTTTCTGCACAGACTGCATGGGTCAAAGGAGGTGCTCTGGGGCAAGAGAAGCAAGAGCTGGGAAACTGCAGTGAGGAAGAGGAAGATACCTGCCTCAGAAAGAGGTAAAAAGCTTCCCTGAGTCCAGAGGGATGGAGCAGAGAATTCTCCAAATTCCACTGAGCTGTCTGAAAAGAAAGACCTGCTCCACTAGGTACAGCAGATGAGCAAGACAATAATGGAAAAAGCCTGTTTTCTTTTTCATTAGTTTACTTAGTGTCTTTGTGTTTTCAATATTTAAAAAAAATAATATATAATTTAGTCAAAAAGGATATGTCCCACATTCCTCCAAATCTCACAAGTCTCCCCCAAGCAGACACACAAGATGAGGCCTTGGTCAAACAAAGATGCCACCTCGTTGCCACAGGTGCTGTCAGAATTCCCTCCACAGCTTTAAGAAAATTCTTTTCAATGTTTAATGCTTCTGGTAGCAAGAGTCAGTAGTGGACCCTCCACTCCAACTTCAGATATTAACTTTTGTAAACAGGAATTTATTCTGGATTTTTCAATAGATATCAAATTTCCCAGGCAGCTCTAACTAATGATACTGTATCAGAAAGTTTTTCCTCGTCCTTAAATAGACACATTTTGTCTTCTCGCTATGGCTGTCTTGCTTAGAACTATTATTTTACATAGTGCCAAAACATACAATTTATGTTTTTAAGAGATGAAGCAGATGTGTACTGAGTTTGTAGCCATTTAAGGCATTTTCCTTCACAGAAAGCTACATCATGAAGCATTCATTTAAACTCTCACCTGCCCTCTGCTACATGAAAAACTGTACTCAGAAAGCAGCCTTAATAAAGCAATAAAATTTGATTAATTATATTCATCTTCCTTGCTTTCTCTTAAGAACAAAGCAAATGCACTTTTATCCCCTTCTGGAGTCATAGATCTGTATAAATAAATCCTAATATTTTCAGAGGAATAAAATAAGTTCTTCCTCAACTACTTTCCATCTTGGAATGACACTTTGTGCCTTCCATACACAGGAGAGCAGACACACCAGTTTTTGTCACTTGAGGCTTTTCATTCTGTGGGGTGATTTTATCCCCTCCCACACACACCTGAGGTTTTAAGAAAAGTTCTTCCATTCCATCAACTTTGTGTTTTTCCTGATGAAAAAACCCCTGTGATCAAAACCAAGACTGCTCACAAATCTTACCCTAAAAATGTGTGGGCCAACAGGAAGTGCTCACTGAGGAATTAGAAACTGAAAATTCCTGTTGTCTCGTTGATTGCTGTACATCCTACACCAGAAAAGCAATTTATATAGGGTTCATACATACACTGTCCTGCTTGGTTTCTCACCTGTATATAACCTGCCTCGATGATTCCAGCATTGCTGGCTCTCCTGCTTGATATCATTACCTGCTTTCTGGAACAATATCTCCTGAGACAAAACTTCCTGGGGCTTCCACTACTGGCAATAGACATTTTTCCAAAATAATGTAGCTTTCACTTCTAGAACAAAAGTGTCTGTCTGTAGCTCAGTTCAGCCCTTGAAGGAAACAGGTCAAGAAAGAAAAGCAAAGCTCTTCCAGTGTTGTCATACCTTTGGAGTCAGGGAGCCCTTATATTACATTTACCCCCTTTTCTGGGGAAACACATGTTCTCTTAGAGGTGGGGAGGAAGTTTTGCTGTTTACAGTCCTTCCTCTGTGATGTGAAGAAGGGAATACTAGAGATGAAAGGAACAGAGCTGGAAAAGGATCAGGTCTAATGTCTTCCTTCTCCCTCATATCCCACATTGGTTTATGCATGCGACAAAGGCAGGTATTCCAAGTGCAGCAGATGGAAAGCAGCCATAACTAAAGAGAAGGCTTGTGTATCAATTCTCTTGCCTGTAAATTGGATTAAAATGTTAAGTTAGCACTTCTTAGTGGCAGACAGCTTAATTGCTATAGAGTTTTCTGCAACAAATCAGTCACTCTCAGTTTGAGCTGCTCAGCCACAAAGCTGAAAGTTAATACAGGTTGCTTTCCACAATCCACTAATAACAGGAACGCTGCTATTCAACAAACCACAGAGCTTTGCAAAGTGTTTTGTTTAACAATAGCATAAGCGTGCTGCTAAGTGGCAAGATCAAGCACAGTAAGAATCCACCAAATTGTGCACCCCTGCAAGGCATGCACTGGATGAAATGCATGGGGCTGTACCCTCCAACAACACAAACCCTGGGTTAGCTCCCACATTTCTGAAGGCAAAGCAGATTTGCATGGTATTTGGGGTGGGATGGTGCCAAACTGTCGGATTCTGCTCCCCTTATTCAAGATAAACTGACCTTTGCTCAGCAATGAGTGGATGGACCATTTAGCATCCAGGAGAAAAGGCAGTGCATGGGGTGGGGGCACAGTACCAAAAATGTCAGGAGTTCATGTACACATGTTTAGAGATTTCAGTATCGTATTTCAAGATACGCAGACACTTGGGTGATGAGCCCCCTCTGTACCTTCACCTCCTTTTTTTTCCTAGATCAGCTCATTTCACCCAGCCCGTCTCCCACTGACCATCAAAAATCCTCATGAGAGGTTCCCTCTCTCCTCAGAAGAGAACAATTCTCTGCATCTGCCCAAGATGCCCCTCAGTGCTTGAGAAGGGTCTTTTTCCATAGCCTCCACTAATGCAAAAATCTTATGTTCCTTAACTGAGTAAACCATAACTTTTATAGTCTCTTGCTGCAGGTATAATTACTTTAAAAAGCCTGGAACTGTTTCTTATGCTGTTTATTGTCTTTCTCGCCACTCTGCATGAAAGCTGGCTTTACTGATTATCAGCTGCTGTAGTTAGCAAGGAAAAAATGTATGGTGGATTTGTAGGATATTGGGATTAAAGTATGCTTTAACAACTTTAAACTTTTAAACACCTTTAACAACTATTCCAGAAGGAAAAACAAAAAAAAAAAAAAAAAAAAAAAAAAAGAAAAAAAAAAAACCANAAAAAAAAAAAAAAAAAAGAGAAAAGATAAACAGACCAAAAAGTTGAAAACTATAGAGAAAAATAAGGCACAACAGCATTGGGTTTCCTAGCTCACACAACAGCCTTGCAGCTGTCAATCTCTTGAGTAACACAGACTTAGTTCTACTGAAGCAATGTGGAGAATATGAAGAAGCAGACAAAACTAATTTCATGTTTGAGTTGTCCAGACTGATATAATATATTTCCAGAATACTGAAGCCTGTGTTCTGCATGCCAGATTTTTTATTTTTTTTCTTTTTTGGTGAACCTGTATTTGGTGTAGAGGAGACTTTTTCAGCTACCTGTATTAATATTCTAGCAGATCCTCACACACCAAATCAGCCCTGGGGCCAAGAAAAGCAAAAAAAATAGTCAGTGTATCAGCTAGACTGGGGATGAAGAAAGCAAAACAGGCAGGAGGATTGTTTGGCAATTCATAACAAGCTAGCCACACAGACTTCTTTACTTGTGCTGCATTAAGTAACAGGAATCAGGACTGTGGAAAGGTCTCAGGAAAAGAAGGTGAAAATGGAATTCAAACAGCTGTGATGGAACAAAGCTCAAGCTAATGACAGACAACCTGAATTGGATTAGAACAAAGGAAGAAGAAAATTATTAAAAACTAAATGGGAAGAGAATTCTAAGAAAAAAAAAACATTGGGCACTCAAACAGGCTCTTCAAGGAAGTGGTCACAGCACCGAGCCTGACAGAGTTCAAGAAGTGTTTGGACAATGCTCTCAGGCACATGGTGTGACTCTTGGGGTTGCCCTGTGCAGGGCCAACAATTAGACTTCATGATCCTTGTGGCTCCCTTCCAACTCAGCATATTCTCTGATAAAGTGTGAAAGTGGCAGCATAACCTAAGTGAAAAAGATCACATTGGACAAGAAAAATGAACACCTTTAAATTTATGACACAAGAAATTAATTGAATTGACAGCGTTATTTGTAAGGTTTTAAATTCATTTATTGCCTGAATACCTCTGACAGGAGTTTAATTAAAGCACAGTCTACAGAGTTTTTTTAGCTTGGTTTCAAACAGATTCTTAAGCTGCCTATGTTTATGACCAGCAGTACTGTGGGTAGCTAGGAAGCTCATAAAACCAATGAACTGCAGGGAACAGGAAGCATCATCTTCCCCACCTGTGCTGGTTCATGCTTGTTTTCTGTAAAAGCCTCCCTGACTGGAATCCATCTTACCTGAGCTAGCAGTTCACTTAGTGTAAACTTAGTGACCAGGCTTCTCCTATGGTCTGTAGAAATAGGCACCTGCAGGCACTGGTCCCATCAGTTGTCCTAGATATACGCTGGGAAAGGAGGAAGAAGAAGCAGGCTTAATTTTCACAATTTAAAATGGAGTTTGTTTAAAACTTTCTAAAATAAGTGTAGTAGAACAGTGGTCTACAAAAATTCCAGAGACTGGCAGTATATTTTAAAGAACCACCTTTGCAGAAACATTTTCTAGTACAGTTAGACTTACTCTTGCCTTATTCTTTAAATACTGCAGGACCAGTAGTTAAACCAGATCAATTTTATTCAGCCTTTTTAAACTTTGGATCCCTAACAAATTTCCAGAACAGTTTTAGATCCCTTTGGAAATTCTACATATGTAGAATATATATATAATTCATGAAGGTCAACAACAAAAATAGTTGAAGAGTTACTGTATTAAAGAAATTAAAATTCTTTGTACATAGTGTTCTGCATTAAATCAAATGGAAAGGTGCTGACACTTCTTCTGGCAAACCAAAATGAAGCACAGTGCATTTCGGTTGCAGATCTTCCCCATCCATAAGACTCTTCCATTTTTTTAATACTAAAAAGTTCACATGAACTCGAGTAGATGATTATACATATTATTGATACCATAACTGTTTATTTGCCACCTTACAGTTCAGGGTTCTTTCTCTTTCTTTTTGGACAGAATTGATGTTTCAGTCAACCACCCCCAAATAATGGAAGTAATTATTTGTCTTCATTTAGCTTTTACACTGGAACATGAATTGCAGTACAGTGCACAAGATTTGGGGTGCAATGACATGCCTCACTCATACTAGGGAAGCATTACTAAAACTAATATTTGAGCACTAATAATCAGGAATTTGCTTTGCATTAAGAATCATCAACTGTCAAATGTTCAGAAAAAAAAAAGCTGTCAAGGATTTAATTAAAATAATTTCCCCTAACCGGCCAAACCCTGAGTTAAAACATCTTTACGAATATCTTAATTTTGTGATAAACACTAGAGGCTGTTACAGCCTTTCCTCGCCATTCTAATTTGAGGTCATCAATCAATGCAAGCATATCACAGCAGCAATTTAATAGGCTTCATTTTCCAGGTGATCTCACTGCTCAAATTAAAAGTAAAATTCACTTTCAAGGCACAGTAAGAAGAAGAATGCACCCTTTACTTTGATAGCTGGCACTTCCAGGATAAAGTGGGAAAGGTACAGGTTTTCTTTCCATTTCATTTCAGAGAACTAAAAATACCCGATAACTAACTATTTTTAGAATAGAGGGCAATTTATGTATTTGCTATGCTTTCTTAGGTGCAAGGACTTTTCCAGTGTAAATTGCATTACTTTAATCATTTAGACACAAAATAGTCTGCACTACTGCAATGACAAACGGCATTATGTCTCCAAGTGAAATATAACTGATATCAGACAGATGACTGCCCTGAACAATCAGAACTGAAAGCAGGATGTTTCTTCAGAGATGCTCAGAGACAAGTCATCTCATAAGTTCATTACTGGAAGTGTCTGGAATCAGGGCAATGCAAGAATGAGAGGGCAGTGGTCACCAATGAAAATTTTGAGAACTGCAAAACTGAAATGGGATGTCAGGTTTCATCAGGCCCTGTAGCACCCACGTGCTCTCATTTTTAGATCCTCTTTATTTTTTTTTTTCATTCCCCCTTAATATTTTTCATGGCTGCAAAATTTTCTGACATTATTAAGTTCTTCTGGCATGTCAGTAGGGCAGAAGAAATTTAAGTCTAATTTACAAAAGCATATGGCTAAAATTGCTCTCCTGTTATTTAGATATTTAGATATGGCACTTAAAACTTCAGCAATCCCTGACCCTAGGGCTGAAAAAAGGGCTGAAAATCAGTGGAAGCTCTCCATCTTAAATTTCCGTGGCCACATGATGACAAATAAAAAATGAAAGGCAATAACTTCAGACCAGCTTTTGAATGACAGATTCTTGGATGTGAGGCCCCACAGAACTGACTGTCCTGCAATGCCACTTCGGAACAGACCTCTCTTGGAGGGAGTTGGAGCTATCCAAAAAAGGCTCATGAAATAAGAATGATGAGTACTTGAGCTCACTGTGCCCACTCTTACTTTGTGCTACACACACATACTCATCTGGAGCAGCATTTAGTCAAGAAGTGGGAATGAAATGAACCTGACATAAATAATAGGACCATTTGATTATCATTGTCACCTACAATGGATCACATCAACTACAGACCAGCTGGCAAGATGTACTGTGCCCTTGTTCAAGTACTAATAAGCAGCTCTGCATGGGTGGTGCTTTACTCACATTGAGTGCTTGTACAAACCTTCCCCATTTGTGCTGCTGGTAAGGATGCCTGGCTGCTCTCATTGTTAGCCAGTATTATTTGTACACTATTCAAGAGCCCACAGCAATAGAACAGAACCCTGTCACAAATTAATGGGTCTCTACTAACTGGAAATGTCAATGCAAAAATGAATTTAAAGATGTTAATTTTTCAAGCAACATGAATCGCCTGACAGCACTTTATTACAGCAATGTTATCTACTCCCTCCCCTGCCCACAGTTTAAAAAGCTACTGCAATAAACATCAGCTGATTAGCTACATCCAGCATTGCCTTTTTGTTTTCAATTTAAACATAAAAAATTTAATTTACAAATGGGCTAAGAGCTGCCTGGCATAATGGAAAGTATCCATGCCCATGGCAGGGGGGTTGAAACTAGATGATCTTTAAGGTTCCTTCCTCAGGGGAGGAGTTAAGAGCACTGCTTAAGTCAGTCACACACGGATATATATTCAAGGTCTGCATAAACCCAGCTTGGGGCAGAAGCAGCATTTCTATTTCTGAACTCTACAAAAATCATAGCATGAAGTTTGGCCAATAATAAAAATTAACAGCACTTGGGCAAAGCAAGCACACAATCAAAAGTATTACAAACTACTTTGCAAAAAAAAGACGTGAAAAGCAGTTCAAAGTAATGCCTGATGCTTTTAAAGCATTAGAAGCACGCATCAGTATTAATACTAAGCTATTTATGACCATCCCTAGCAAGTGGATATGCTAGATGTGGATATGCTTCATATATCTATTTGTTTCACATTTACTGTCTTACAAATAGCCCACAGCTTTTTAGTTGAATTTCTAAGACGTTTGATAGCAAACATTTTACTAAAATCTTGCGGCTTCTCCTATGAGAAGTCATACAGTGTGAGCCTGGAATTGCAAAATGACCTCATGACGCAATAGGTAATACAAAGAATATTCCTCTTCCCCATCCCCTTTTCTTTTAATTTTAAACTTTTCATCAGACAGCAATGGATTTTTATCACAGCCCAGTCTTCCGAAGATAAAGATGCTGCATTTCTCAGTTCACGTCACCTTTGAGACAGAATTCCACAGTGAGAAGTCCAGTTATTTAATGGCCAGACTGCTCCAGACTTACTTCCTGTCAAATATCATGAGCAGTGAAAGGGATTGTGGACAGTGATCTCACTCCCACCAGTTGAAGACCACTTTCAAGGTCTGTAAACAAATTTATCTGTTGTTCAAAATCAAAGAATGATTCTCTCCATTAAAATGATCAAAAGCCTCTAGAGTTGGTATAGTACTTATACAACACATCTGGTATTTCTCACCAGTGAGACACACTGTTCCCACTCATAGCCTCAGGATTTTCTTCATCATAGTAAACAGGAGCACCTGCACCTGGTTCTTCTATTAGTGGCTATTTGGGTGCATTCAAAACCCTTCAAAATCTGCTTGCCAGGAACATTTAATCACTTCAGAGAGATAAAGGAGACCAAATCCATACTCTGAAAAGATGCAGTAGTAGAATCTTTTGTTTTCTTCTTCAGTACACACATTTTCTTCTTTATTTGTAAACAGAACTATTTTTAACCTGGCAAAGTTGTCTGTAAAAAAAAGACAAGCCTTCCTCACACAACCACCAAGGGTCCTGAACCTGCTAGAAAAGGAAAAAAGACTGTATTCAACTAGTTCTATTACATTAGAAAGTAGTTTTGATTTCATGCAAAAAGGTTCTTGTTCTTTTGAGCAACTCCCTGGGAACTTTGTATCATGTGTTAATCAAAATCAAACAAGACTGAGTGGACAAGTATATAACATATAATACTGAAGGGAAGGGAAAGTACCAGCTGGGGAAGGCATTCATAAGGGTTAACATTAGCCCCTGCAGGTTAATGCCTAAATTGCTTTCTCTAGCCAGTGAAGAGATAAAGGCTTCTCAGAGAGCCATTCAGAACTGAAGATTTGTTTAGCTACTCTGAATCTCTCTGGAGGACTTTAACTTGTTAAGTTCAGAAGCAGCCTGCAGAGATTAGTCTCAAAAAGATCACACTTGCTTTTGTGAACACTCCCCAGTATTTACCTTCCATCAGTGGCTGAAATTCATTACTGAGATGCGCTGTTGGGTATACTGTATTTAACTCTGAACACTGTGCATTGCACACAGACTGAAGTTCACCCAGCTGGAGTTTAGCACTCCTGCTAGAATCACTGGAACAGTATCCACAGCACTGCTAGGATGACTGCAGGATTGAGCTTTTCCCAGTGCCTCATTAAAGTGCTCTGTTTGAAGGCCACCTGCATGCTGCCATACAAAGGATTGCTGTGCCCCAGCAACTTCAGAACTCATTGTGCAGTTGTGCTGGCACAGCTCCTACGCTCACTCCGACCGCTCCTCGTATCACTGGAGCACGCAGTGGGAGCTGGGCTTTTATGATCAAGCTAAACACAAAGAATAAGAATTCTCAACTTTTGAGACCTACTGTCAACAATTTTTATGATTCTTACTTACTAACAACAAGAAAGGAAAATGACCTTTTCTTTGGGGCAAGAACACAGGAAGAAAACCATACTGCTGACAGAACTTATCATCAGGGCCATTTTCTAACTTCTCCCATTCTTCTGTACTTCATCAGATCATTGTGCTTTCCTCCCTGAAAAACGTCCACGATATCTTCAAAAAATCTATCAAAATATCAAAACCTCTATGATCTTGTAAAAACCAAAAGAACTAGAGATATTGGAAAGTTTTGGTGGGACTTTTCACAATTTATGCTTCTGCCAAATTTTTTTTCACAGAGTATCTTTGTAACATAAATCAGCCATCATTTTATAAATGTTGAATACAGAAAAAAGACCCTTCAAATTGACTTCAGCAAAGGTGTGACAAAGTGAATCACAAACAACACAAATCTTTTGTTTAACACCATTCAGGTTACAATCAGAGCTGAAGACAACACAACTGCCAAGTAGAGTTGATTTCCAAAGTACACCATAAAGTATGGATAGACAGACCAGTACAAATCTGGGACACAGCACTTCCACAATCTTTTAACAACTCCCAAGCCTTAGAAACTTAAAGTTTCCTATACAACCACATCAGACATGACTTAACAAAATGAACTTGCAAAGGTCGAGTCAACTTGCAAAAGATTGCTAAATATATTTTAGCATTGAAATGAAGTCTCTTTATCAAACAGAAAAGCCATGTTCAGATGTTAGAGGCCATATTGAGACAAAGGTGTAATGAAGAGAGTACTAAAAATACCCGTTATTTCTCCAAATGAACAAATTCTTAACATGTTACATAAACTACCTGCAATGCAGTATGTCAAACAAGTACTTTATGCTGTATTATAACCTAAGTAACAGTGTGAGAAATGTTAGCCACCATATGAAATAATTTTTACATAACCCTCAATTATATAAACATCAGAGCATCCTAGTTTCAAAATGCATTTAACCATGATGGCCTTTCAAAAACATTGCACCTTTAGACAGGAAAAAAAAGATTCCTGTTTGTTATATTCCACTATCAGTGCTTTTTCAAGCATTCAGTCAAGAGATTTGCAGCTAAAAATTACAAGCAATTAATTTTGCTCATCCTAATTATATTGTGGCATTAGATTAACAAAAACTGTGCACTTTTCCCTTCAGGGCAGTGTTCTGTAGAATTCTGCACAATAACAATCTTTTGGCTTAAAATGAATCTCAAAGCATGTTGAATAAAAGCTTAACCGGATGAGTTTTTAATTATTGTCAAATTCTAAGAATATGAGAGGAAGAATGTTTGCACTTTTTCATGTAATTGTTTATTAAAGAAAAATACAGAATTTTACAATTTATCTTAAATTTGGAAGTTGTTTATAGTCAAATATTGATTTCTGAAGAGTTTTTCTCTATTTCCTCAGCTTACACCCACTCAGAAGGGCATTTCAGACTTCTGCATTATCTGACACACTATCTGAACATCTTTCTAAAGCACGATGATTGCACAGGACAGTTGTATTTGTGACAATACTCGTTTAACCAAGCACTACAATACCTATTGTTCTTTCTGTTCAAATCAGTAGAACAGAAAAAAATGCAATATGGTAAGATTTTGCCAAATTCATTAAATTACAGCGTAAATAACCAGTTCAAGAAAAGCAGCAATTTCTCTCCTTAAAATACACAACTGATAGTGTACACCTGGCAATTTATCATCTGAACACAAATATTTCAGTGAATCCTATGCTGTTTTCCATGTAACAGGCAGTAACAAAACCAAGACTTCCAGAAAGAATCAGTGTTAGTTTACTAAAAAAGGAATGACATATTTGTCCAGTACCTACACATTCCCAAATTAGATTGCAATCCTTCTCAGCTGATGGCACTTCATGTGAGGAGTCTAGGTCTCATAAATTCTTGTAAATTGAGTTTAATTTAACTTCACAGTATGTCAAAATGAAGTCTTAAAACACAGAAACCTCTGTTCTCTCCTTTATCTCAAATACTTGCAGCAATTAAATCTTAGAATTACTTTGGAACATTTGGCAGCTGTTTACTTATTTGAGTAATGAAGTCCTGAAATTTCCCTTCTACCCGAGCTTAATACTTGAGCCGGGTGAAAGCTGTTCCTCTAAACATGGGAATGACTTCAGAAAAAAAAAAAATACCGGGAAAAGCACAAACTTTTAGCACACAGTAGGAATAATTTCTTTGTAGCAAAATCATAACATAATTCCCCCTTTCAAGAATTAGGCTCAACAATATCCAGTATTTTAAATATCTATTGATGGTGGCTGTGTTTACCCTTGTGGTGTTAATAACACCTATAGAGAAGCCTGTCCTTCTTACAGCAACACAACATTCAAGTAGCCTGTTCTACTAGTCAGGGAAGAATCAGTGAATGAGTTAATGTATTTTAACAGGAAAATGAACCCTCATCTCTGTTTAAAAGAAAAACCAAACAAATCCTGGGAAGTCATTTTTCCTTGCATTAAAAAAGTCCAATTCATTAGTTGCATTTTGGAGTTCCAAAATAAATAGATCTCTGCTGCACAGCAATGTCACTTATTCCCCAGCTTTCAAGAGATGTTACGAGCTCCCAACTCGATCTCTGGGAATGAGCCGTAGATCTGAACCATGCTTTAGAAACACATTTCCTAAACAAAGAAAGAAAACAGGAAACCAACAAAATACAATGTTACCTCAATGAACACATTTAAAGGATAACAATGTTAAGTTAGTGTTTAACAGCTTCATAGTAACTCCTGACATACTAGAAATAAATTTTTCATGTTTCCATAGAATTTTATCGTGCCCCACTGTTTCCAAAGAGCTCTTTATTTTAAATGAAAATGCTAGACCTTGCAAAGTTTAGCCTTTCAAACTTTGCAGTTCCACAGGTGAATGCCTGATTTCACTTATAAGCCATAATAATTTGAAGAACAGAAAACGAAGTTTTACTTTTCCATAATTATTTTGTTATCTTGAGGTCATTCATGCATTCATTCATTTTTAGTTCTCTCCTTGGTTCAGTGCTTACCGACTTTTAACTTCAGAACCTCAATTACACTTTCCTTTTAGGACGGTTCTCCAAAAGGTCAAGCATAAGTCACTCTCATTTTAGAGTAAAAATCCCTTTCAACTTCTTATTTATTACTGTATTGTCTTAATCATCTTTACAAGAAGACATAATCTTCATAATCTTACTGTATTGTCTTCATCATCTTTACAAGAAGACGTAATCTTTACAAGAAGACATAATAAAAAAATAGAAGTCTCTAATACTTAGATGCCTTGAATATTTTTTTAATGTATTCAGGATTGTCATTCAGGGTGCTATTTTCTTCTATTAAATGTAACATTTGAAAATAAAACCACATCACTAAGTGATGTATTATTTAAGTAATATATGGAACATTTACTTTTTTACTTTGTACTACTACAGCACAAAATAGACTATATGTGATTCCTTATTCAACCTCGCATTAACTTCTAAAACAGAGCAATTGTATTTCTCTCCCAGGCATCCCATTCCAGGGACATAGAGTGCTCTCACAAATAAGATTAAGATATTTGACATCCATTTAAGTTGTTTGCATATTAGAACAAAGCTACCCTTTTTTTGAACTCCACTTCTCCAGCATGTGGATCAGGATCAAAACAACTGTACACAGTCAACATAATGAACCTTAGAAAATCAATTCAAAAGAACATGTTATCAGAAGACATTCTGATCTTACAGATCTGCCAAGACCATGTACTGAAGAGATCTATAAAACCCACTGAATGCAAACCTGTCTCACCAACAAACTGGAGAACTGCTTACTAACCTTACTATCCTAGATGGAAATGTCCTATTGTAATGGCCATCAAAAATTCGTAACATTATGAAACAGGCCACAGCTGCAGCTCATGGAGACAGTAGCTCACCTCACCTCAGTCTGTTTCCATCATTAATATCACAATGGTTTTATTAAAATTATGGCATACTATTCCCTGAACTATCAAGGATTTAAAATTGAAATCAATACAGGGATTAAGTGCTAAGCCTAGCTCTTTCAGCTTTCATTTCCCCTGCTCCATGAAATCATGTAAGGAAAATGAAAGTCATACTTGAGTGCTTTTTTTCAGAAAGGATGGGAAACTGGGGAACAGTACAAAACCTCTGAAATCCCCAAGGTTTACTAAGATTTTATTCCTGTACATCTTATTTTGGAAGTTTTCTGAAGACTAGAGTAACTGTTCAATCTGTAGGAACTCTGATATATGAAAAAAAAATTAAAAAAGAAGGGAAAAAGGTAGATTTTATTTTGAGATAACAATTAATGAGGCTGAACAGAAGATTATACCTAAATTATGTATGTTTACTTGTAAACTGAGGAGCGATTTTGGTCTAAGCACTGGGTTTGGTGTTGGTTGTATTTTGCTTGTTTTGTTTGGGTTTATTTTGAAGGTTGGTTTTGTTGTGGATTGGTTTGTTTTGGATTTTTTCCTAGTTAAGAGCAACATCACACAGCATTGCCAGAACACCTAGGTTAAAAAAAACATAATTCATGTGCCTAATATTACATCTGAAGAATAAGGCAGTGATGACATTTTGCATTTGGATGCTTTTGATTTACCTGTTTCTTGATTATGAGATGCTGTCTTATACTACTGAATAATTCCTCAATATTTATAAGAGCTTAGGAGAGGTAAAGCAAATCAACTGGAGATGTGAATTCAATACGCACAGCTGCAAGTACAATGAACTACTCTATGGATGCTTTCACTCAGCAGTCAAGTAGTTATAAATACATTTACTTTAAAGGATTAAGCTACAACTACTTTGAGCTATATAATAAAAAATGAAAGCATACTGCTGAGGAAGAGAAACAGCCTAAGTACACCTTAAGTAACTTTACCATTTTGCCTAAGTATTCTTCAGTGGTCATGTGAAAATGTGGCTTTATGTGTGGGTGATAGATCTAGTAACTAAACTAGATTATTAGATTTATTATCTGTTTTTAATACACTTACTCATGGGATCATGATGAGGACAGCATCAGCTGAGCAGTTTGCCTGAGGCACTACACCTGTGAAACTATAATCCACATGTCCAAAGGCAGGACAGAAGTCTCCAGTGAAGCAGAAAGCCAAACACTTATTTGATCTTCATTTTCAAATGTTGTTGATGCAATCACAGACCTAATAAACATGTCTCTACACTTAAATGGTTTCTTTTACAACTTCAAGGAATTCCCCAAACTAACGTCAAGCAACTGCTCTTCTAACCATCAGATACTGTTCTGTGCTCTGCAAGGATTTATTTTATACTCTTAGTTTACACAGCTAAGTGTGCTGATAATACTTTGTTTTTTGTGGTTTTTTTTCCTGTGGTACCTTCAATAATGACTGGCAGTCAGAGGGCATAAATGAGAGAGATGGATGGATGCATGGATTTCATGCACAAACCAGAATAGCAGCAACCATTCATCATGTTTACAAGCAGGGGTAAAATTATTCAGTTTTCACTGGATGACTGGATTCCTTAAGCACCAAAGCCATTTTTATTAGTACCTAGTAGGTGAGAAATGTTCATAACTTTCTATCAAGATACTCTGTTCCACTCTCTTCTCAAATGGTTTAAGATCAGACTCCTGTAATAATTTCCCAATTCGTTTAAAAGTACAGCTTTTCAACAACAAGTCCACAGAATCTGCTTCCAGACAGCAGACCATTATCGGTACAATTCAACCTCTGTACTATGTTTCCATGTATTTCAGGAGGTGATCAGGAAGGGCCTTACACTTTTTTGTGACAGAGATAAAGTCTTCTCTCATAGCCAGCCTCCACATTTGAAATCAGGGATTTCTGACATGGAATGCCTTGGTGAGAACAAGAGAGCTACCAGCAAGAATCAAAGAATGATTTGATTTGGAAGAGACCTTTATGATCACCTAGTTCCAACCCAACTCTTCTGAAAACATGCTTTCCAAAGCCCCTGGAGTTCCTGCTCTAAAACTCTTATTTTTTTTTAACATATCTCATGAGAAGTGCTGATAAAACAGCAAATATTACTGAATTAGACATAGCGGGGGGGTGAAATATAGCTGTTACTTATTACTGCAGTAGCATGTAATACAGTATTGCTTTCAAACTGCACATTAAGTGCAAAGCTCTGAAGATCAGAAGTGCCTCACTTTTTCACAGAACTAAATAAACAAACACTGAACAAAAAACCCACTGTTCTTTGGATTTAACCTTTTACACCCTACAATGACTACTTTTTAACTACAGGGTAATGCTCCTCCCATTTAAGAACTCAAAACCAAAAATGTAGTAAAACCCCAAGTGCTATACATTAGACTGAAAGAAAAATAACAAGTTCTAAATACTGGGATTCCTATACAGTAACTTACCTGCTGTCTGTGCAGGGTTTATTCCTATACCATCTACAAAGAAGGAAAAAAAGAGAAAAAAAGAAGATGAAACAGACATATTACACCTTATTACATTAAACTTGCAGCTCAAAAAACATACCAGCAAGATACAACTATTACATCAGGTCATCATGTAGCTATTTCCTATATCCAAAAACAGTCTTATCATGGGAACTAACAAGAAACCTTCAGCACAGAAAAGTCCAAGCTATATATTTGGACAAAAATGAATTAGTGGTTTAGTATCTTCACCCCATGCATAAGAAATTTAAATAATGCTGCAATATTATTAAATTCGATTTACAGTATGTAGAGTTTGTAAAATATGAGACAGTATTGATTTTATCAATAACTCTCACTGAACCTTCAATATAAAAACTATTAAAAAATAAATATAAACTATATTCTTACCGTTTGTTATAATGGCACTTGTTGCTGCAGGAACTTTGAACTAAAGGAAATAAGAGTAGGACAAAATAGCATAAGAGACATAGTTAAAGCAGAAAATATATAGGTAATATTAAATTATAATTTTAGCTGGTTCAGGTACAAAAGAAATGAGAAAAGAGTTCCTTCAGATTTATAGATATAGCTAACTTTATTTAATGGAAACGGATAAGTATTTTAGTAGTAATTCCAAAAATGTAATAGAGATTTTCTTCTAATTATTGTGCAAATGTACACCTAAGACATGTACCAGCTAGCTCTAACAGATGAAAGAAAAAAACCAATAGATACCACACACTGTAAAATGAGGTTTTTTCCAACCAGGGCAAATCTGGTTATGATTTGGCAAATTTTAAGTTTCTGAGAGATGTCTCAGTAGAAACTTGCTAAGGCTAAATAGCCAGAACTTAAATCCTTCTCTGCCCCAAGAGCTTTAATCACTGAGAGGATAATCCACTTCTCCTGGAGAACAAATAACAACTTTGCCTAAATTTTGATCGTTTCCACGTATGTTGCATTCAGGTTCCATGAAACTGGTTCTTGAATCACAATGTACTGCATAAATTAATTTTAAGCTTTCTGTTCAAGGAACAAAAAAAAATAATGTAACACAAAAATTATCTCTCATTCTTTTCCATGCCAGTTTACAAAGGGGCTTCATTCCTGGGGAAGAGTTTAACAATCTTTTTTTGCTCTTTGTTTACAATGCACTTCATTCTGCCTGGTCTCAAAGAGACGCAAAAAGCTTCAGCGCTGATCCAGAGCAGTCTGAGGTCAAACAGCAAAACTCCCATAGATACTCAACATACACCAATTAAAATAATGGTTTGCTAAATGTGAATATTTAAGCGAGTAATGATTCTCTAAATCCATTTCTCAGATGACCCTATCACTAACTAACATTGTGGTTCCATGAGTAGGTGGAGTTAACAGGTTCAATGGCAACCCCAACCAGAAGTGGCCCCTCCCTTTCAATATCTCCAACTACTCAGCCACACACTCGTTTCTGGTGCCTCATACTTGTTTATTAGACTTTTCAGTCTAGGTCTCTAGGTATGGGTTGTGTGAGGACAGCCGTACTAGTTCAGAATAAAAATAACTGGGGAAAAGAAAACATAATAAAGACCCCCAAACCATCACGTATCTTTAACAGCATGCAATATTCTGTATAATGGTCTCTTCAAATAAATTTACAACACAACCAATCCACAACCTCCCCCCACAAGCTGTGTTTCCTCTAAGAACTTCTGTCACATTGTGGTGTAACAGTAACAACATAAGGAGACTCAAGACCTGGAGTCCATTATCCTTCCTAACTATTTTATTACAATTACAATGCTCGAACAAAAGAAATTTTCAATAACCCAAAATTTCCCAGGTTCTCCTAAAAAGACAGAGGGGGAACTGCAAGAACAGACCCTCAGCTGAATTTTTTGTCAGTTAGATGAAGAGAGCCATCATGCTTCTGAGCACTTGATTTTACTGTTTACACCCAGTGAATGTCTCTTAATCTTAGCGTGCTTAATCTGAAACAACAGGATACATCTCTTCAAATACATTATGTGGTTAATTTAGACACCTAATAGGTATAGGATTCCATGTGAAAGACCAACACACAGAAGCTGAAGAACACAGTCAGTTTTTTGAATCTATCCCATGTGGCTGATCTCAATACCTTCCACAATCAAAAACCATGTGTCTTCCGAAGTCAGAGATTACTGGAACTGAATGCAAAAAGAGTTTAAGAGTTTCCTGAATAATTCTACAGAATTTTCTTGATATTCCACATAAGAAATTTTAAGTATCCAATAGCAGTATCTTTAAATTCTCTCCACTGTTACAAATTTTGACATCATTGATATAGTTTAATTACAAAGAAGAACAGAAAGCACCTCAATGCCAGCTGCTGATACATAAATTGTGCAAGGATCACTACGTTTAGGATTCTGCAAATTCTGCCAGGCCCCCACTGAGGCCAGTAAAGCTTGTGACCATCTGTAACCAACAGCAGTTCCTTGTGTTGAGTTACCCACTGCATTTTTACCATTAAAAAGGCTTTTGCTTTCAAGAACATGCAAAATGTTAAAAACCAGCATCATCACTCTCTACTTACTTCTTCTGCAGCAAACTTGAGGACAGCTGTGAAAGGTGTGCTCTCAGGCACGCTTAACCTGAAATCACAACACAAGTAAATATGTGGCTGCCAAAACAAACCGAAAAGCAACTTTATCTGCTGTTAAACTACTAATTGAAACTTCACTTTTACCAATGGCAGTACTTTCGCCAAAGCTGTGCAAGCAGTATTCAAAGGGAGAATAGGTCCCTGGTGGGTGTGAGATGCTTCAAGAGAAGCATTTTTAGCAGAAAATGAGAACACCTCTAAGTTTGAGCAGATGTGGCAGATCTCAGGAGGAGTGGGATTAAGCTCCGTAGCAATGTCCTCTCTAGGAGAGGACCTGGCCTCAAGCTGTGGCAGGGGTGGTTCAGGTTGAACATCAGGAGGAATTTTTCACTGAAAGGGTTGTCAAACATTGGAACAGGCTGCACAGGGAGGTGGTGGAGTCACCATCCCTGGAGGTGTTCAAGAAAAGCCTGAACGTGGCCCTTAGTGCCATGGTCTGGATGACAAGGCGGTGACCGGTCAAAGGTTGCACTCAATGATCTCGGAGGTCTTTTCCAACCTGAATGATTCTGTGACTCTGTGGAAGACGCGCACGGCAGTAGGGCAAAGCGGAAAAGCCCCAGGAGAAGGGCTAACCACGGACATCGCCTGTCGCACGGAGGGAGACAAACGCCGTTCCCGCTGGCGGAATGCCCTGCCGGGATGGCCTTTAGAAGCCATTCGCAATGCGCCCCGTTTTCATTTCCCCACCGCCCCACGCAGCGCCGGCCCGGCACTCACACTTTGTAAGGCAACCGGGGGTCCGAGGTGAGCGTCACTTTAAAGGTGACCTTCGACCTGTGGAGAGAGCAGGGGGTTAGGGCTGGGTGAGGGAGCGCGGGGGGCTGCGGGACCCCCGCTCGGTCCTTCCCTCCCTCACTCACATGGTGCTGCCGGGGCCGCCGCCGCTCCCACCGACACGTCAGCGCCGTACGCCGCACAGGGGCCTTTGCAGGCTTTGAGCTGCCCAAAGCGCGCCTGACCACAAAGGGAAGATAACATGCCCCGCCGACCCGCTATGAGGCAGGGAGCGGTCGTGTTTTTCCTCAGCAGCTCACTAGAGCTGGGAAAGGGAGAGGCTGAGGGTTGGGCGAGACGCAGCGGAGAACGGGGGGGAGGGTTTCTAATAAGGCAGTGGCACTTGCTGTTCTCTGGCTGAGGTAGGACCCCGGGGGACCGGGACGCGGCGCTTCCGTAGGCACTGGAGGGAGGCGGGGGCGGGAGGGAGAGGGAGCGGAGCCGGGACGGGCGGGAGCGCGGGGCTGCGGTCACACAGGGAGTGTGTAGGAGTGGGGGGTTCGGTTGCCGGAGATCACGTCTGCAGTGCTGTGTCCAGTTCTGAGCTCCTCAGTACAAGAGGCAAGGAGATACTGTAGAGGGTCCAGCGCATGACCACAAAGATGATGAGGAGTCTGGAGCATCTTACGAGAGAGAGAGAGGAGAGCTGGGCCTGTTCAGNTCCCCACCGCCCCACGCAGCGCCGGCCCGGCACTCACACTTTGTAAGGCAACCGGGGGTCCGAGGTGAGCGTCACTTTAAAGGTGACCTTCGACCTGTGGAGAGAGCAGGGGGTTAGGGCTGGGTGAGGGAGCGCGGGGGGCTGCGGGACCCCCGCTCGGTCCTTCCCTCCCTCACTCACATGGTGCTGCCGGGGCCGCCGCCGCTCCCACCGACACGTCAGCGCCGTACGCCGCACAGGGGCCTTTGCAGGCTTTGAGCTGCCCAAAGCGCGCCTGACCACAAAGGGAAGATAACATGCCCCGCCGACCCGCTATGAGGCAGGGAGCGGTCATGTTCTTCCTCAGCAGCTAACTAGAGCTGGGAAAGGGAGAGGCTGAGGGTTGGGCGAGACGCAGCGGAGAACGGGGGGGAGGGTTTCTAATAAGGCAGTGGCACTTGCTGTTCTGTGGCTGAGGTAGGACCCCGGGGCACCGGGACGCGGCGCTTCCGTAGGCACTGGAGGGAGGCGGGGGCGGGAGGGAGAGGGAGCGGAGCCGGGACGGGCGGGAGCGCGGGGCTGCGGTCACACAGGGAGTGTGTAGGAGTGGGGGATTCGGTTGCCGGAGATCACGTCTGCAGTGCTGTGTCCAGTTCTGAGCTCCTCAGTACAAGAGGCAAGGAGATACTGTAGAGGGTCCAGCGCGGGACCACAAAGATGATGAGGAGTCTGGAGCATCTTACGAGAGAGAGAGAGGAGAGCTGGGCCTGTTCAGTCTGGAGAAGGAAAATACTGAAAGGGGATCTGATTAATGCATATAAATACCCCAAAGACTAGTGTCAAAAGAATGGTGCCAGACTTTTCAGTGCTGCCCAGCGACAAGGTGAGGAGCAATAGTCAGGAATTAAAACACAAGAAGTTCCTTCTCGACATGAGGAACAACTTCTTTACATTGAGGGTGGCAGAGCACTGGAACAGGTTGCCCAGAGAGGTCGTGGAGTCTCCTTGTATGGAGACATTCCAAACCCACTTGGACACGTTCCTGTGTAACCTGCTCTCGGTGATCTTGCCTTGGCAGGGGTTTGGAGCAGATGATCTCCAGAGGTCCTTTTCAACCCTAATCGTTCTGTCATTCTGTTTTGCTCTCAAACCAAGATGTTCTCCAGATGCTTGTTGAAGATACTCAGACAGAGGTGGATGCAAATAGATACTCCCACCCCTTTAATATTTAAAAGTGTTCACATCTTCCTTGCAATGAGAGAGCTAGAAGTGGAGTTTTGTTGGATAGTGATGGATACTTTAAAGCAGAAAAACAGCAGGTTCTGGTTTTGTTTGTCTGACTTGTGACAAACAATTTCACTTTAGTAAAGTGGCGTGGAACTGAAAAGTAATTTTTGTCTTTAATGCTCATTTATCTGCTAATACAGATCATGACCGAGTTTCCAACTCTGATATGTCGCTATTACACATATACAAGATATTTTGCCAGATTCCCCTTGTATTTTCTGCTGTCTGCAGGAAGGACAGCTTTCACTGCAGATGAAGAGCTTGTTGTCACACACTGCTTGCCAGACTGGTTGTGGCAAAGCAGTTTATGGTGTTCACCTTGGCTGGGGTCTCATTAGGGTTAAGGTAGAAGAGATGGTGTACAAAAGGCAATTGATACATTGGAGTTGTTAATTTTTTTCCTAAGGACTGGCTTGCAGCACAGGCTTGAAATTCAGCTTTTCACCCTTGTGCTGTTCTTGTATGAACATAGACCAAACTGACAAAAAAATTAAAAAAATTAGAAGTTCACTATCAGCTTGTCCAATGGCATTCATATTTCCCACTATCTCCTGCATCTATGTTACTGTGTCTCTTTTCATAGCTGTATTGAATTTGTGGTTCGTGCACAATTTGTAATCCATTAGTGATCTCATGGCTTTTTCATTCCTCTGCTTTTAAGAGATCACAGCTGAAATTAGAACTAATTAATAGTCATCCCTTAGTATTTAACCTTGCATTTAGTGTAGCTAAATGTCATCCCATATTTATTTTTGTCCTTTTCAAAATCAGTTGGTTTTTTATGTATGTATGGTGTTATGTCTTTGATTTATATAGCTCTCTCATCTGCAGCTTTCATGAATGCATTGCTGTCTCCTGTTCCAAGGTCATGAATGCAGATGTGAATAAAAGACTGATTCTTTCAGCACTTCATTTCTGGCCTCTCATCATAAGTACTTCCCGTCTGAGGACATAAGCAGATCCAAATCTTCATGTTGTTGCAGCTGGACTGCATTTAGTACCCAGATTTACTTGTTTGGGCATATGTGTGCCATAGTGCTGAGAACAGTCTAAATCCAGGCCTGGCTAGTCCTGTGTTCTGGCCATGTGGTCTTGTCCTCAGTCGAGCAAAGGAACCAACACTTGTGACCAGGTAGAGGATCTGTTCAGGAAACTGATTTGGCAAAAAACCCAAAATTTTCCTTTTAGATAGTTAAATGCGGTTAACTTCACAAACCACCATCAAAGAAGGACATGAGGAAGGCACAGCTAGTTGGCAGTGATACTGTACTGCACCTTAGGTCAGCTTAAGGTGCTTTGGAGCTCTATTCTGAGCAAGCATCAAGAGTTTCATGGTAATGCCGGGGTGTGGTGGGCTGACCCTGGCTGGATGCAGGGAAGCTGCTCTGTTACTCCTCTCCTCATTTGGGCAGGGGATTGAAAACATAATGAAAGGCTCATTGGTTGAGACAAGGGCAGGAAGAGTTCAGTCACCAATTACTGCCATGGGCAAAACAGACTCAGCTTCTTGGGGAAGTTATTTATCAAACCAGAGTAGGGTCATGAGAAATAAAATGAAATCTTAAAAACATCCCCCCCACCCCTCTCTTCTGGACTGAACTTCACTTCAGAGTTCTCTGCCTCTTCCACCCTGTAAGGTCCCTTTCACAAACTGCTCCAGTGTGGGTCCCTCCCAGGGGGTCACAAGTCCTGCCAGCAAACCTACTGTGGCACCTGGAGCACGTCCTCCCCCTCCTCCACTGACCTTGGTGTTTGCAGAGTGGTTTCTTTTGCATATTCTCAGTCCTCTCTCTGCTGTTCTGTAGGTTTTGGGGCTTTTTTCCTCCTTCTTAAGTCTGTTGTCCTAGAGATGCTGCCACCGTTGCTGATAGGCTCAGCATTCACCAGCAACAGGTTCATCTTGGAGCCATCTGACATTGGCTCAGTCGGACGTGGGGAAGCTTCTGGCAGCATCTCACAGACACCCCTGTAGCCCCTGCCACTACCAAAACCTTGCCATACGAACCCAACACACAGGGTCAGGATCTTCTGAAGTAGATTCAGGAATCCAAGTGATTTCATAAAAGGAAGACCTCTCCAGTGCTGCAAATTCAGAATTTTCCTATGCTGTCTCAACCTGTTTAAAAAGCTGGCAGGGTTGATTTTTTTCTTCATGAGAATTTACAATGAATAGAGGAAGGGGAATGTGCATGATTTTTCTCTTTATTTGAGAGAGTTAATGGGACTTGTCCTGTCTGCAAACAAGCCAGGGATGGTTTAGAGGACTGTATTTCACGGATGGGTTTATTTACAACAACATTCTCTTCAACTCCAGAAAAACTGGTTCATTTCCAAAACCAGTCTGCCCTCCTTTCCCTGTGAGTGAAGCCAGAGAAAAAAATGGAATTCCTTAGAAAATTTGTTTTTGCTACGGCTCTTAATTACCCAGACTCAAATATGTTGTGTGATAGCAATGAGACCTAACTTTGACTTTTCTAGCTGTGTAAATGACAAAAGGAATGACAATTTCAGTAATTAATTAAAACAGTTGGGATCTCTAGCAATATGTAAACGCAGTTGTTCAACAGAAAGCTTTTAGGTCAGGAAAATGAAAGAAAAAAGTACAAACCAGAAAATAACAATATAGCCCCCTGGATGCTGTGGATGTTACTGAGATGAACTAGAATACCTTTGACAACTCTTTGGGCAAGACCTTCTACTTGTAATAGCATTGCAGGAGAGAAAATAACTGCAGTAAATAGAAGCTGTTCATCCCACGTGCCTATATTCCACCTGGCTGGACCTAGTGTAATTGAGTTGAGAAGGAAAATAAACAGAACAATAGCCACAACATAGAATAGAAAGTGCTGGAGAACGGTGTTTTAAGTAATGTTATTTAGGCTGCTTTTATTCTTTCCTGCTTTGTTTCCTATTCTCCCCTACTGTAGTCTCTGTTAGCTACAATACATTGCTGAGCATTCACTTAGAGCTGCCCCATGATACTGAACTGGGACTCGCAATTGCCTGCTCATTCAGCAAGTCGACACGACCAGTTTGGAGTCTGGCCGTAAAATTAAGCTTTATTGTTTGTATTTTTGAAAGATTTCTCCTTTGCTTCTGAAGAACACACTGTGACTTAAATCTTCTAACCTTCATTGCATTTCTGCATTCGTGAGTGCATGTGCCATTTGAACAATGCCAGTTTTTGTGCTACCAAAGAAGTGCCCATGTGGAGGAAGAGCTTATTACATAAGCATCTATGCTAAGGACTCTATGGAAGTATCAAATCTGAAATTTTAAGAAATGCAGTAAAATGTCTTCCACCGGCAAAATACGCTTTTAGCTTGTCAATTTTGGACTGAGTAATGAATGTTTGACTTCCAGGAATCTTTGGTGAAAAAGTACTGAGTTAAGCCTTTTAGCAGGTACCCAGAAAGTTAAGTCTTGGCAGCAGCATACTTTCTTTCTATGCTCACAATGAATTAAATAATGAGCATTGCCAAGCAATGTGTTACAGGAGGGAGAGGCAGAAGAAACACAGCATTTCTCCAACCAACCACTTCCACACCAAGCATATGGATAACAGTCTGATCCCTTCAGCTCTTGGTGAGGCTGTGATTTCACCAGGTGGATTGAGTAGTGCTAACTCCTTTAAAAAAGGAGGGGTCCTGTTTTTTACCCCCACTTTTGCCTCACCATCTGTTCCTGGCCTCCTGGCTACTTCTTGATCTGTCTTTGTACTTGGGGGACCCAGCAGTGAGTCAGTTCAAATCAGCAGAAGATATGGATGTTTCCCTGCTGGCTCAGAGCATTAAATCAGTTCAGGAAAAGGTCTGAGCTGACACATCAGAGGATGCAAGGAGATCTTCCTCTTCTGACAGTAAGGAATCACAGAATCATAGAATTCTTTACGTTGGAAAAGACCTTTAAGATCACTGAATCAAGTGTTACCATGTTTGGACTTGATGGTCTTAAGGGTCTTGGGGATAAGGTTTCCTCTTGATACCATTTCCTATAGACAGGGTGCTGGAGTTCTCCTTTGGCTGGTACATCCCCTTAACTCTCCTTCTTCTCAGTGTGTTTCCATCTCTTGGCACTCCCATGATTTTCCCAAGCTCATCAGTGGTAACTCTGTGACCCATCCCAGTGCATGGAGGCTTGGCTGCAGAATCCTCCTATGTCAGCAGGAGTCAACTGCCTTTCTCAAGCAGAGTCTGGTAGGACCCTTCAGTAGGAAGTTCAGCCCTCCGGAAAGGAAGCAATAGCACTGCATGATCTCTTAGGTTGTTTTTGTTGCAGTTCGTTACTCCCCGATGATTACAGAGTCTATGTTTTCTCCTCTTTTTTTTTTTAACAATTAATGGTGTAACATACCACATACATTTAGCCTGTTTAAACTAGCCTGTTGTTACACCCCAGTGAGAAAACTTCAACCTCCTTTAAACAGGGAGTTTCTACTTTCATGAGCCTGCAGCCCATGAGACTTTTGTTCCTTGTTGTGTCACTGTGTTTCTTTGTAAATTGTAGGCATATATAAGGTTTTTAAAAACTGTTGTTAAGCCAAAGATAGAGGAAGATTATAACACTTTAGAAATGCCATGCAAAGTTAATCATCAGACAGTTTGACACATCTTCATAATCTTCCTTTAACAAAACAATAATTAAAACGTATTACAGTTCTCTTGTGTCACAAACATTTTACTAAAATAATTCATCAAAATGAGATGATCACATACAAATGTCATATAGAAATAATGCTAGGTCTCTAGACTCCAGAAATTTTATTTTATGCATGTGTGTGGTTAAATAGTACAGATAACCACGTATCAAACCAAGGATTAATCTTCTAAGTACCAGCACTGTTTTGTTGTAGTTTTTCAATTGCTTTGGAAAAGTAATTATTAAGAAATCTTTATCTTAATCAAAACGATAATCCAAGAATCAAGTGATAGGACAATAGGAAATAGCCCCAAGTGGTGCCAGGGGAGGTTTAGGTGGGACATTAGGAAAAATTACTTCACTGGATTTTCTTCACTGTTGTCAAACACTGGAACAGGCTGCTCAGGCAAGTGATTGAGTCACCATCCCTAGAGGTATTTAAAAGATGTGTAGATTTGGCACTGAGGGACATGGCTTAGTGGTGGACTTGCCAGGGTTGGACTTGGTGATCTTAAAGGTCTTTTCCAATGTAAATGATTCCATGATTCTGTGATAATAAGCATTTATCAGGGTAAAAGTGCCAGGAAGAACCAAAATTGTGTATTCTTTGTCCTGTCTGACATTTTTTTGTCATGGAATTTGATTTATGTGGTGACACCATTACATATATGTACTGTGTCCTATTTTCTAGAATTTGTTCGAAATCATTTTAGTTCTGAAGAATTTTCCAGATGAATAATTTTTTGGGTATCCCAATCATCTTAAAAGTACTTTGAGTATCATCCCTCTTTTGTCATGATGACACTTAGGAATTTTTTTAGTGATGGCAATGCCTTTGTGATACTTTGTTTTTATATGCAGGAAATGTTTTTAAAATGTTTTTCATAAGAGTCATATCCACGTTTTAATTGGGCAGTAAGAAATAAAATTCCATCTTCTCATTTGAGACTTTTTAATAAACTGTAGTTACTCAAATCTGGGGGGATGTCACCCATCCTACTGGTGAGGAAAGAATTAGACATTTTTATGGAAGATACGGATATAAAGAAAGCATGTCCAGATCTAGATATTTAGCCTTTTCACTGCAATTATTAACTTTGTCAAAATTCTTTTTGCTTGATTATGCAATGAGGACAGTTATCTTCAGGCTTGATAGAATATTTTATTAACTGTGCTTCGGAGAATTGTGAGGAGATTGTATTTGTACAGATGTCAGTTAGTCACCAGTCTGAGAAAATATATGTACCTTTATTACAAGTCTGCTTCAAGCGGAAAATTCTGTGATCTGAGCATGCTGCTCTGAAATGGCCCAGTATTTTATTTCACATAATTATGCAGATTCTTTTCTCCAGTAAACTATTCTGTGTCTTGATTTTTTTGTGTCCATCGTCAAGCTGGGCAGTTCTGTCATTTAGTTTTACTTACTATTATGTGTTACAGTGGGTTGGCTTGCTACTGGAGATAAAAATCACTTTATTTGCAAGATGATTCAGAGAATTGGACAATACACACAAATGTATTGCAGATGCTGACAGTGAAACGTAAGAGTGCTGAGGCATAAATGCAGGCTAAGAATGTTTTTATTGTAGTATCCCTTTTTTTTCCTGTAGAGAATAAATACGAATCCAACCAAGGTGCTTTTTCAGTACTACCAGGGTAGTTTTCTTATTGTGCTGTTTCATTTCTTAAGCAGGTTGGGCTTTACACGCAAATTTAAATTGTTACTAGCATCATGAAAAATTCAGTGAGACCAAAATTTCATCCTTTATGTGCAGCTATGATAAAAAAACCACCAGCAAGAGTCCTGATTCAGCTCCTACTGCAATTTAATTATTCATAAAGTGCCTAGGCTATTAGATTTTTTTAATGAGGAATAGTTTTTTTTAATAAACTTTAAATAGGTTATTCTAGTGACTTCACGGTTAACATTTAACTAAAAAGAACTACACAGATCCTTGCTGAAGTGAAGCAAGAAATTAGGCCGAATTATGTTTCCTTTTTTGAATGTAAATACTGGTGAAGAGAAGGAGACTAAAGAAGAAATTAATTTCAGGTCCAGGAAGTTGTGATTATAGAAGGTTTAGTACAAGATTTCAACGGTGATATACCTCACAGTTCTTTAAACAAGGTGACCTTGTATATATTCTCTTTATTCAGTCATTTGTTATGAAGAGACCTCTTGTATTTTTCGTCTCCATTTTGTTCTCTTTGATGGCAAGCCCAGAAGAGAGTTTATATAATCTGCAAGTATTATTGTAAGAGGAGAGTTTTCTCTGTCATGCAGCTGAGGTTACACAGATCACTAGTTTAGTGTTTCAAGGAATTAGAAGAGAGATTTACAGAAGGTGGTGCATCTCTGTGAAAATAAAAGAGAAGTTAAAGCCTATGTTGTGTTTGCAAAATCTAGACTTTTAAATTGCTAAAGCTTTTTTTTTGGCAAAAAGATAAACACGACCTTTAATTTTCTTCATCTAGAATTGGCCTTTCTAACCTGCTGTGGTTCAGGACACCAGCCTTCAACTCACGTCTCTGTTTATCAGGATTTGCATTCTAATTTCTTTGGGTACAAAGCCAAGTATTTCTCTGCATGTTGCCTTCCTGTGGGCTTCTTAATTGATCAGAGGTTTAGCTGTAGTGTTCTGACCTGGGAAATATGTCTCCTTGAGCAGTGCTTGCTGTAGCACAATGCTGAAGATTTGTCTGAACATTTAAGATGCTTTTGTGTTAGATGTGGTAAGAAACTTCTTCTTTCTGGACCATTGCCCATAAAGCAAAATCAGTTCTGGTAAGTGCAAAATTATATTGGCGTAAGGGATTTTTAAGCTTTGAAGCATAACACTGTTTAGAAATAATCAAGAAACATGCAGAGAACAGAAAATGACCCTTAACTAGTAAATGAAGACCAGAGTCTCAACTTCTTGTGCCAAATGAGTTTCTGAGGAATGTATAATTCATTTCAGTAACTTTGTGCTTTCCATTGCAGGGTTTTTTTATACAGTGTATTACCTTGTTAAAATATCTTTATGCCATCTCCTAAATGCTACTGTTTAGCAAGGCTTAGGAAAATACATTGACACATTTAAATCCTCTGACTGCAATAAATTTTAACTGCAAATCCAACACTACAACAGAATTTGTAGGGTTCAGCTGACCAAATGTTGGTGCCACCTTTGTAAATATCTCTACCTAAGCTAGCTCCCTTGTGTTCCTTTTATATTCAAAGCGAAAAGAAGGTACTTCTAGTGCACAGTTTGTATAATTTTGAAGTAGACATCTGAAAAGATGAGCTATTTCCTCAAAGTGCCAATTTCTTCCCAAACTGATGGCAGGGACAGGCTAGACTGGCTATCTCTCATATTGACATCTACTTTGTGCAAACTGCAGGGTTTGGTGACATGAATCCTACACCTTGTTCATGCCCCTAGGTTGTTCTGGAGCTTCATTATTCAGGCCCCTGTTCCACTGTTCCTGTTGTATAACTTCAGGCACCCCATTGAATTCAACTTGATTTTGTATGGTTCTCTCATTAGAATATGGGGAGACAAAGAATAAAAGATAATATCAATCTTTAAAAAAACCCAGCAGAATACCAGTTAACAATAATTCCTGGGCATGAAAGTAAAATCACAGTAAAATCTGGAAGAAGAAGGAAGTGCAAATAGGATTTCAGTGGATAAATATAGTAATAATTACCATCCTTATGCAATAGCAAAAAAATAACCACATTTCACATTTCAGGGGCAACTTCAGTTGAGGCTGATGTGATGCCTTCACAGAAGAGGGCATCTTTCATCTGCAGAATTAAACTCTTAAAGTCTTCCTCCTATAAAAAGAGGAAAAACAGTGTTTTAATGATGGTTTAAATGTTCACCTAGAAATCTTACTATGCCTGCTATCCTGAAGATTTCCCTTGTACTGGGATCAGTTGTCCCACCACATGGAGTCAGTTTGGGCTATTGTATTTCTAACTTTAGCAGCTAATTCTCTTTTTCTGAAAGCTTCATTGCACCTATTTCCTTCAGCAATTGCTTTGGGAATCCTCCCAAAGGTAAATCAGTATTATGGTTGTTAGAAGGGCAAAGTAGTATACAGAGTAGTAAATGGTGGTATAGAACCGAATAAAAAGTTAAATGGAAAAAAATGCAAAAAGAAGATTGAATAAACTCATTGGAAAGAAGATATCACAGAATCTCAGAATGGTTGAGATGGGAAGGGACCTCTGGAAGTCATTTGGTCCAATCACTGCTCAAGCAGGGCCACCTAGAGCAGGTGGCAGAGGACTATGTACTTGTCTTCTGAGTGTATTCAAGGATGAAGATTCCATATCTCCCTGGACAAACTGTGCCAGTGCTCAGTCACCTTCACAGGGAAAAGATGTTTTCTGCTGTTCAGAAAGAACCTTCTGCATTTTGGTTTGTGCCTATTGCCTCTGGTTCAATACACCTAGTCAAAGAAATGAGCTGTACAGGAAAGTGATGGCAGAAGAAAAAAATACAAATTCTATTGGAAAAGAATGGACAAAATTTGAGAGTATCACCTGTCCACTGCTCAGAAGAGTGGAACCAAAATGGTAAAACCAGAAGGATTGTTGTTAATGAAGTAAGATCACTGAAACTACATAAAATGGGAAAATGAAATAAGCAAGTATGAGATAACATCAAACACATTGTTAACTTGCAAAATCTACCCAAAACTGATATAGGAAAAAAATTCTCTGAATTTTACTTTTTTTTTCCCCCATGGTTTCATTATTGATGACATTTGTACTGTCTCTGTTTGGACACTTTTTTTATTGTAGTCTGGCAAAAAACTTCTGCCAATATGCTATTGTGTATATATCTTCTTCTATATCAAATTAAGTTTTTTTCCTGAATAACTCCAGCATTATTTATATTTTCTCTTTTTTTTCTGCATTTTTTTTGCTGATCCCTACTTTATTCTCACTCTAGGCATATTTTTCCATTTATCTTTGCCTCCCTCATGCTGTACTCTCTGTACTCCACCATGTTTGTATTGCACAAATTACCAGTTCTTCACCATTTCTCACCTTCCATCTGTTTTTCCTTAATATGTAAGCCAAGAGATGGCTGCTGCAAGACTGTTATCTAACCTTAAATTCATAGTATTATCTGTTACATTAAAATGTGCTGTTTGATGTGGATAATAAACTCCTGGATCCAGTTTGTTTTCCCATACGGAGTAATCAGTGATTCAGATTCAGACTGTGTGTTCCAAATGAATCACCTGTATGGAGACGCAAATGTAAATGTTGCCTAAAAAGAGGATTAGTGTCTTTCCTTGGCAATACATCACATTATACCTACCGTAAAAACACCAGATTTCCAAACATAGAAGACCTATTCTAAAAATTAAAAAATACCACATGGAAAAGCTATGCATTTCTTAATAAAGTGTATCATATTAACGTCTATCATAAAATGTAAAATGTGTCATATTAACAATTTCCTTGGTTTTTTGTGATTCACAATGAAGCATGTTGTTTTGGCAGGAAGTTCAGAAAGTAAAATGGTAATGTGACATTCATTATAACATTATAATTGGTCTTACTACACAAGTTGTAGCAGGAATCATATTCTTACAGAACTGAGCATTCAGAATTTAGTAGGTTCCAAAATCATAATAAGTAAATTAAGAGCTAAAGACAAATACCCTCAGAAATAATTTAAACTCATCTGTTAGACTTACTGCTTCTAATAGATCTGTACCATAGTTTTTAATCCATATTCTTCCTTCCTACCTATATCACAAATAAACTGATCGCCTTCAATAAAGTTAATGTGGAAAGTGTTGTTAGTTCAAGGAAATCCTGTCTACTCAAAAGTTCCTCCAAGCTGTCATTTTTATAGGAAATGATTTAGATGGTTTAGGGAATTTGGAAAGTTTTTATTTTAGTTTAGTTTAGTTTAGTTTCGTTTAGTTTGACTTCTAATCAGAAGTGTTTATTTTGAAAGGGAGAATGTCAGAGAAGTGTTAGTTAAGTTTAGGTTTTTGAGGAGTGTTTGTAGGTAGTAAGTGGAGTCCATGGTCTATTCTACAGATTCAGATTAGCCCAAAACCCCAAGATCAGATAAGACTCTATTTGCTCTGTTTTGCCTGTTGTTTTCTTGCGCAGTCTATGCTGAAATAATGCTTGAGGTAGAACATGTCTGTTCCAGGTAAAGCTCCTATTGACTCCCTAGTCAGGAAGATGATTGTGGAAACTAATGGTCTTCTGAAGTAGAATGACTATGTTTGTTCTGTGACTTGGTGCCACATGTAAAATGGCCCTGCTTGCTATTGCTATTTTGTCAGACTAAACTAGTCTTTTTTCACTTCAAAGAGATTCTTCTTAACTCTGTTTCAAAGCCCATGAAGAAATGTTTTATCAAAGGCTTTATCAGTATGGTGGAAGCAGATTTTCTGAGAAACCCTATTGACTTTTTGAGTCAATTATTCTGTTAAAGCTGCTTGTATGGTTTTCATAACATGAACTTTACAGAAGAGAGGTAATGTTGCTATTTTCTGGCATGCTGAAGGTTTTTATGTGGTTACCTACATTATTGTTTTTAGAATTGTGGAGTATTTGAGGCTGTAAGATGCCTCTGGAGATGATCTACTTCACCTCTCCTCCTCAAGGCAGTATCACCTAAAGCTGGTCACCCAGGTGCTTTTCCCGTTATGTTTGGAATATCTCCAAGGAGGAAGACTACACAGCCTCTCTGGGAAACCTATGCCAGTGTTTGACTTCCCTCACAGTAAAAGGATCACCTCCTTTGATGTGCCCTTAATGCAGCCCAGAAGGCAGTTTGTCTCCTTTGCCACTGGGCGCATTGATGGCTCATGGTCAGCTTGTTGTCCACCAGCTCCCTGAGTCATTTTCTGCAGAACTGCTTTCAAGCCAGGCAGACCAGGCCTGTCCTGGTGCAGGCACTAGCAGTACCAGTGTTTATGCTCTGGAATAATGTGAAGAAAGGTGGATTAATCATTTAATTGTGTGACATCTAGAGGAGCAAAATACTCAGAATATTTTTCTGGCTGAAGACAGCAGTAAATCCACTCCCTTACTTTTCTCTACTTACCCCCAAATAAACCCATGTTGCCCAACCTTTCTTTGCATGTTGTGTGCCTGAAGTTGACTCATCCAATTTATCGAAATCTACCTTGTATTAGGGATCCCAAAATTGCACAGAATACTCTGGATGCAGTCTCAGATGCTGTGTACAGAAGGATCACTTCCCTTATTTTGCTGACCTCACTTTCTAATGCAGCCCAGTAATAATTTCTAATGCATTTGACCTTCATTGCTCACTTCTCTGCACAACTGATCTTCTTCAACCAGTTTTGTTACCCAGTGACATTCCATCCCAGACACAGGACTTGCATTTGCTCTTGTTGAACTTTCTGTGTTTCCAGTCAGCCCATTTCTCCAGCCTCTCGATGGAGAGAGTGACTCCATGTTCTCTTGTTCTCTCCCTGAACAGCAGCCCTGCCCTCAAGCATCCTGGCTTTGCAATTTTCCACTGGCTTCCTCATGGTGTGTTCTGTCTCTTTGTTCAGGTTTTCAATAAAAATATCCTTCACAGAAGTGACCCCCAAGGAACACTGCTACCAGTTGGACTTCATGCCATTGATCACGATCCTTTAAGTGCAGCAGTCCAACTAATTCTCCACCAGTGTTATAGTCCACCTACTGAAACCATATCACCACTTTGCTTAAAGGATAGAATAGGAGACCACCCTGAAAACTGTAGCAAATACAGGCTAAATGACATCCAGAGCTTTCCCATCAGCTGCACAGCTGATTGTCTCATCATAGAAAGCTATTAAGTTGCTCAAGCAGAGCAACTTGCCCTTTCTAAATCAGTACTGATTAAATTAGTACCCAGTCACCTTGAGTCCATCATATGCCCCAAATAAAGAATCCAGGAGGCTTTGCTCCATAAAGTCCTCACTAACATTAGAACGTTTGTTTTGTAGTTGTTCAGTTCTTCTTAATTTCCTGAGTCTGATGTTTGTATTTTATCAGTCACCAGGAACCTTCCATGATTGCCACAACCTTTCTATGATCCTGTAGTGCAGCTTTGCAGTGACACTGGTCAGTTCCCTCAGCACTGTCTTGTTTACTGAAAAAACTCCTTCATCTTAGATGCTGTGCTTTAGTATACGTAGTTCTGCTTCTCTCCTCCTCCCTGTACACATACACATCAGGAAAGAGAGAAATGTACAAATTAATGTAGAGAAATTCCAAGGCAGTGATAGAAAAATACAGATCTTCAAGAAAATTTTAGAAGAGAACACAGCTTAGATTCCTGGACTTTTTGAAGTCAAAGGGAGTTTTGAAGTTTACTTCAATGGATCAAAAATTTCACTCACGTGTGTTTGTGACTGTAAAATTTGGAACTTAAGCTTCCTTTGAATCAAGTGTAGAAATTTCTTTGAATGTTGTTCTAAAGTTTTAGAGAGAAAAAATTGGAACTGGAAAAAAAATAAAAGAACTGAGAAATGGGAACATTCATAGTTTTTTTTTCTGTAAACTCTTGTCTAATTCTGTTAAAAAAAATGGGGTGTGACCTTCATGAAAGTTAATTTCAATTTTTTGTATGACAGCAGATATTTATAATGGGTTAATTTTAACCATTCATGTGACTCTGTTCATACAACTTTGGTTAATAAAGCTAGATACAGCTGCAAACATAAAAAGAAAGAAAATTTTTCCTAAATATATACTCCACTAGTCACATTTACTGAACTGTAAGACATGCTTCTACAAACTCTTAAAAAAAGGAAAAGATTAGTTTTGATCCATGTGAAATAGTAAATTCAGCTGAAAAGGCATAGAAATGATTATGCTAGCGCAACTGGGCTCTTAATCCAGTCTGTTTAATAGAAACTGAAAAAGAACACATTCTATTTTCAATATTTGAAAATTGCTTGTTTGGGGAGAGTTATTTTTGCTGTTGGCAACAGTTTAGTTAGGATCTGGTTTTGTAAAATTTCAGTTCTGCAACACATATTTAGAACCAATGTGTTAACATTTGTTTGGTTGTTCAAATAATGCTTATTTTACCTCATATTAAGTCGTCTGATCAACTCAGAGAATTTTTTTCACCCTGTACCTCAATATAAAAACTAATAGTGATGGTATGACTTTCTCACCAACTTTTCCTTTGGAAGCAATGGGTCTTGTTTTGTTACCTGGCATGGAGAAACTAGGCAAGGAGAGTGAGACAAAGAGCCTTTTATCATGGACTAGTATGGCATGTGCCATGTTCATGCCATGCCTATCTCATGGACTTCCTTCTTGTGAGTATTAAGTATGTCCAAGCAGTCTGTCTGAAACCCATGGTGAAGATCCTGCTTGGAAAGGCAAATTTCTTAGTGATGATGTGTCTTATGGAAGTGCCTCCAGACCTCTTCCAGAGTTTCAAAGAATTCCTCAGAATTGTCTAGCATACACATTTCTTTCCTACTGTGAAAAAATGGGTATGGAAACCACTGAAACATCTAATTTTGCTACGCTGTCATCTGTTCATGTAATTAGATCGTTGCAGGGTAGTGGTGTTTGGGTAGGACAGGATTTGGTTACCTAAAAGTAATTTTGCCCTTGCCATTTGACACACTCTGTTGATCTAAGCCCACTACATGGGGCTGGAAAAGATGATACACTTCAGAGAGATTTGCACCCTTCTTTCTTCTCAGTAGGAAACCCAGGATACCAGTGGCAGGTAAAATGGCCCAAACTTCCACCACTGCATATCTAAATCCTATATTGAGTGGTTGGACAGCTGAATCACTCTTTAGTCTCAGGGACAGTGTCTGCATCTCTGCAGAGTAAAGCAGTTTAACCACCTGGATTTCGGTGGTCATAACCTCTAAATCAATCCCACTCTGGTTGCCTTGACTCCCATTAAAGACAACTCTTCTAAAGTGAGATTCCCCTGCACTATTTGATATGTTTGCCTTCAGATATTTTGCATCCTTTTGCATTCCTGTTTCTTGTTAGTCGTTATTAAGGGATGCCACATATATATGTCTGATTTTTGTGTATTCCATCCCATTTGTGTTTGGTGGCTCAGTGGTGTGGTGCATCTTAACAATGCAGATTGGTTTTGACACAGAAAGTACTGAATCTTGTTGTCAACAAGATGGATGATACATCAAATTTATTGTCTTCCAAATAATGAGTGAAAAGAGAGTCTGTCATAACCTACCTGCATGTTTTGTAGATTACAAAGCATTCCAATTTTTTTTTTTTGTGATGGTTTGCTATTATTACTTATCACACCATAATTATGGCTACTTACATTGCTTTTCCAATTTCTGTCCCTCATATTTAGCATGTATTATTCTTCCCTGATTAATACTGATATTGTGCAGCATAATGATTAAGTAAATATGCATATTTCAGTAAATTAGCCCTTCCCTCTAGCTAAAGAGGACTGGAAAAGAAGTATAATATGATAGAAATTGAAGTCATTGCTCAAACATCAAACATTAAGAACTTGTTAAATTTCTGGCTCAGGTGAACTGGATGTAATATACCTGCATGCAAAAATTAAACCCACGGTAATAATCTAGAGGAGTGTGAGGAGTAAATTTCCCCACTTTTCTTGTTCTTTGTTTTATATATATATACGAAATACCTAGATGTAACTCCATGCTGTAGTTTTATTTAGGATTTGTAAGTTTCTTAATGTGAAGATGGTTTCTGACATATATATGTATAAATAACTGATGCAGTTTTTGTTCAGTATAGTAATCCTACTCTGATGTAAAAGCTTTTTCTTTCATTAGTAAGGATTTACATTCTCCATGTAGAAAGCCCAATAAAGATATTATTTTTCATTAGCTTGATTTTGTATTAAACCAAGTTATATTAATCAGCTTGCAGACATTCTCAGCATGTCTAAAAGTAATTAAAGTAAGTATGTACCTTATGATATGAAGTTTATTCATAGATTTTGATTTAGCAGCTTTGCCAGTAGTCAAAGGATCAGAACATCAGTAGAAAGCTGAAGAAGAAAACACTGTGTGAAGAAACATATCCTACTCCATTAGAAAAGGTAAACAAGTAAGAGTGAAGACAGAAAACACAGATTTGTGTTTGGGCCTACTTCATTTCCCTAGCCCATTTCTAAAACCAGTCCTTCCCTGCTTATCTTACTTCTAAGGACTGATTAACGAATGCATTTTTAAATACTCAGACTATTTAAATCAGTTAGCATAGAAAGTTTTTTTGCATAATTCTGCTTAAGAACTGCATGTTCTTTTTTCATTTAAATTTTTAATGCAAAGCACTACCTTGTCTAAATAAAATTAGAAAAAAACCCAGGTTTATCAGGCATAATGCCATAAGTCTGCTTTGGAAATGGAAAAGGCTCATGCAGAATTTCCTACAGGAGTGGAAAATGATGCAGTGCAATTATTCTTTAACAAAAATAAGCAAAACCCCACAAAAAGTCTTAAAAATATAATCAGGCTTTTTGCTGTAAGCTACAGCAGTGAATATGTAACAAAGGGGCTCTGCTGTTAACCTTTTTATTTTTTAGATGGAGTTGGAAAACTCTCCCTGTCCAAAGGCCCTGTTTCACAGGCTGCTTTCCAAGGACTCGCTGACCTTGGCGAGAATGAGGTGCGGTATTTCTGTAACTGCAAAGGAATGGGACATCAGTTTGCTGGAGCCACACACACGTGGTTTATTTTACTGTTGATATCTAAAGTAACTAAGACTCTAAAGATCAAACCTAAAATTCTGATTTACAACGAAATATTGAAAGGCATACATGCAAAACGCTTTGATGTTTTCCATCTGAAAATCAGCAGCCTTAGTTGATTCCGTCAGGAGTGACGAAGTGGTCTTCACAGCAACTAAGAAACCGGTTGCTGTAATGGTAACACAACTGGAAGCATCAGAGATGAAAATTCCATTTTGTTGCACCAGCAACGGCAGGCTGAACACAGATGGGAAAAGCATGTTCTCTGGCTGTGACTTTTGCTTGAAAATGCTACCTGCAAAGAAACCCAGGTGGATGTTTGGACCATAGATAGTAACAGCCATCACTTCTACGTGTTTCCTTGAATTGCCAGATATCTCTATAGTGTACATACTGTAGATAATAAGCAGCTGTTTTTGCCTGTGTTTTGCCAAGTTTTTGGAAATTTCTGTATGGGTGACCCAGATAAGAAGAAAGAAAGAAAGCGTCAAATCTTATTTGTTATGGTTGTATGACCAGACCTGCCTTCTCTTTCACTGCATTTTGTATTGTAAGAGAGAAAAACATTTTGTGTATCCATAGAAGCCCTTAGAAGAGAAGAACATTTTCCTCAACCTTGATTTTTTGCTTCATTTACAAATGTGTGGTATCTCTGCCTTGTCTATCCCATTTCTTCTCACTGTCTCCCCACCATTATGGGCTGCTTCCTTCATGTCCCACACATTGGCCTCTGAGAAATCCAGTAATAACTCATATTCTTTCTTTGCACACAGAAAGTTAAATAGCTGTGTCTTTTTTGCATTGACAGTTATTGATCAAGAAAATGTCATAACAGAGAGCAAGATATGACATTTTAGTACAACAAGATTCAATAATCCTTTTTGTGATATTTCCCTGAGCTGGAGAATACTAATACAGAATGAAGGTGGAGGACAGAAACTGAGATGTGTCAGTGAAGCATAACAAATCCACAGAAAGGGCTTAGTTTTACTGAAATTCATTTACTGTTTTATATCTGCAGTCATTCTAAGCAAAGTTACCTAAGGAACAAAATTGACACAAACACAATAGATGCTCATTATGAATCAGAAAATTTATTCTGAGCTGAGACAGATTTGTTTAAAAAGTCTGAGACTGGCAATCCTGAAAGTAGCAGTTTTGTATGGTCTTTTAAGAAATATTTCTATTGTAATGGACACAAAGTTGAAACACGTTTGAATTCAACTTGTTAGTCCAGTTTGACAAGGAAAGCATGAGATCAGATATCAGCTACCCTTCCCTTGGCTGGGAATCTGTGATGTGAAGACAAAAGGAGAACTAATACTGATAAATACTAATGTATTGAAAGAACAGACTTTTCCAGCATTTGTCCTGCTGCCTTATCTTAAGCTAGATGCTTTAAGCATAGCTAGTTTGAAGGAATACTCTGGCTGAGTGGTACATCATTCCCTGCAGAGCTTGTTTCTTTCTGGGGTAGTGTGTAGGGGAGGTGCCCCAGACTTCTCACAAGAGCATGGCTGCAGGACAGGAGGCAACAGCCACAACTTGCAACAGGGGAAACTTTGACCAGGTATTAGAAAAAAAAAAAATTCTGCGGGGGTGATTGGACATTGGCACAGATTATCCAGAGAGGCTGAGAAATCTTTGTTGTTGGAACACAATTGTCAGAACACAATGAGGCGAGGCCCTGTGCTTGCTGAGCTAACCGACCCTCCTCTGAGCGGGCTTTGTACCAGATGACCTGCAGCATCCTGTCCAACTTTGGTTGCTCTGTGCTTCTGTGGATCCAAGGCTAAGCTAAACCTTTAAGCTTTTACTTACCTGGTTATCTGCCCTATCTTTTCGTCTTGTTCTTTTTGCTTTTACAGGCTAGTCAAAATAAGATACCTAAGATTTATACATAACTCTTGGGCTTTTTCCCAACCTTAAATTCAAGCTTCTTTTCTCCACTGTTAAACATCTCCAAGGTATTATCCTGTTTATATCATCATCTCTGTCAAGAATTAATGTGTTCCTGTTCTCTCTGACCTAATCCACTAGATTTATCCCACATAAAGTGCAACTGAAAAAATTAAAATCTCCCTGTTCAAAGGAACCAAGAGCTCTTTCTTTTATTTCAGAAAAAGCCTTTGATCTAATGAACTGAACTCTTTGAAAAAGTTTGCATGGGGTCAAAACTTCCAAGCAGGAGTGGAATGGTTTTGTTTTATTGCAATTGACCCAGTCAACATAAAGAAATAACAATAGAGACCCACAGAGCCTGTTTTTGCCACTGGTAATAACAACACAATAGAATAGGAATATTTTCTCTATGAATATCGCAATATATGTCACTGAGCTGTAGACAACCTTTTCTAAAAATCAAGTAATTCTAGCGGATCTTAGCAAAATGTGAGATTCATCGTGATAAATTCATAATGTCACATATTAAATCAAAATACCATAGTACATATTTTGCAGACTGGAAGTACAGCTGAGAGGCAGAAGGAAATAGAAGACTTGGGAATTAGAGTTAATGAGGAAGAAAATAAAACTTCCTGTGCAGCAAAATGAGTCCTTGAGATTCTCTCTGGCTTCCTGGAAACCAGGAATTCCAGTAAAGAATACAGATTAAGGATGAGCAGCTTGAGTATGTGTTTCAGACAGACATATCTTAGCAACCGTGATTTTTAAGGAAAAAACATTAAACTGGATCAAAAGTGCAGTGAGTTTTGACAACTTAAATGAATATTTTTTTATGACACAAGGTTTAAATCACTTGTTTAAAAAAAGCCAGACCATAGTGGAAAAGTTTGTGAATGACTGAATCAATAAAAAGAAGAGTGTTTTGTTAAAATGCCATCTTCCTAAATAAGCTGCCGGAAGTAGGATGGGCAAACGTATTAACAACTGAGGGAACACATCTGAAGTCATATTTCAAGGGACAACAAATTTCCTCACTTGTCTGTTAGTCTTGCTGTGTGTTGCTAACACCTGGGAAGGCACTTAGTCACTCTGAATATATTTTAGAGGGAATACTGCTGAAGTAACAGATATTAGAGGTGTTTATCCCAGTACAAATGAAAATCTGTGAGGTAGCTTGGTTTATGAATAACAGCACCCAGAATGACTGTTATAAAATTTCTGTTTGTAATGCAATAAAGACTACATATAAATGTAATCATTTTATATAAGGAAAATGGGTTTGCTTTGTTTTCTTGAAGATCATTACATTAAAAGTATTTTAAGTGAAAAAAAAAAAAAGAACAGGGGAATGATCAGTTGTAATCAGTGAGGGGAAAGTAGCCCTAATGTTCAAATAAAAGCTGGAATTTCAGCAGGCTTCTCTGTAACAGCTCAGCACATTGAAAAATCCTGCTAGGTTGCCTGTAGCACTACAGATAACAAGCAAAAATATCACATATTTATATATATCTATCTATACAGACATACACACACACATATTTATAGGTCATCATGGCATGCTAAGCAAAGTTACAGAATTTCATCAGAGAATAAAGAATTCTTCCTGTGGTCAAGCCTTGAAAATAATCTTCCTAATTCATTCCCCCCCCCATTTTAATTATTATCCATTTTTTACAGTCCTATATGGAATCAGTAACAGTGTCTTTATGTTAAATGATTTAGTGTCCAGATCTCCTGCTGCTGTTAAACATAATAGTGAAATTTCAAATAGCAGCATCTAATTTGTGTGCAAGTAGAGTGTGATTTAGTAAGCTATTTTTAGTGGTCAGTTCAATGTTTACCCTATATGCAGATACCCAGGTTCAAACATTTTCAACCACATTTTATTTCTTTGCAGGCGACTGTGGGGAGGAAAGGGCAGCTGAATAAGATATCATCTACCATTTCATATCTGTCCAGGGTTTTCTTTCCTGAAACTCATAAAGGTACTGCTGCCAGTCTTTTGAAAATTCCCACCTCCCAGGTTTCAGGATTGTCAGGGAATTTATTGTCAACCATTCTGATGTGCTGTTGTTCACAAACCTTTCATAATGAAATGTATCTTTTTTATCACTACAGTGTGGTTCTTCCAACTCTGTGATTTTGCAAGGAGAAAAAACTTCAGGGCAAATAAACTGGCAGAGCTCGGGAAGGAGATCAGTATCTGGTTAGCATTATATTTTAGATGCTTTTCTGTTGAAACTGCTTTGCCCTTTTTCAGATCTGATCACAAGTTCCCAGTACATAACAGCTCTCTGAAAAAGGCCTGCATTTATACAGGAGTTTGTCCAGGACACGGTCAGGCCGTTTCATCACTGAGGGGTTCTCTGAGAAGGATAAGTTACCGAACAAGGCAATGACTCACCGAGAAGCATTTTAGTGATGATCAGTTTCAACTATGTTTTGGAAGACAAGGACAGTGTTTGTCAATCTGTTTAAAGAGCTTCCCAGAGAGAAGTTTAATGCATTTGTGGGAATCAAGTTTCTGTTTTCACAAGTAAACACTGTAAATCAGGGACACAAAGCCACAGAAAGTGAGAAATAAATAGGTACATTATACTTCAAATTATGGGGTTGAAATTTCCACATCACCTAGAAAATAATAATTTTATTTAATGGACATATTACTGAAGATAATAAAGATTTTTTACCCTAGAATTACTGCTTCTGTCATTGGTATGTGTGAACAGTGAGTGTCTGTCAAATGTTAGTCTTTCTTTCTTCCAGACAAATCCTACTGGCCATCTCAAAGTGTAATAAGGATAAAATCTTGAAAAAGGATTTCCAAATTTTTTGGCAGCCTTTTAAAATTATGTACTCTGAAGTTTATATCTTCAGCCGCCTCCTCAAGAAAGATCATTCAGGTAGCACGGGGGCTGAACCTACATAGAACAACTTGCACAATAATGTGTAGCTGCTTTGGAAGAAATTATTTCCCTTTGCAATAGGTCCAGCAGTTTTCCTGGGGAAGCCGTATGCTTTTGGACTGGTATGTTAGTCTTCCAGAGACAGATTTCTGTGTCTTTCTCTGTATTTGCATGGCTTTTAATTACTGTCTCTTTCCTTCTAGGTTTCCTCAGAAATCCTCCTGACTTGTTTGGCTTTTTCCTTCATCTGTGCTAAGAAATATAAGCAAACTGAAGCAAGGAATGTTTGTTCCTCTGTTTTCAAGAGAGGGGAGGCTGTAGATTATGACAAATCTCTCTATCCAGAAAGGCCAATAAAAAAGGGACCCAAACTCTTCTTTTCTTCTGTGTTCAGCCAACTGGGTGACACAGGCTCTCTGGGAAGGAAAGAGTGATAGGTGTAGGAGGTGGGAGAAGGGCAAACGTGCTGTTGAGTAGGTTGGGCTGTTTCACAGCTAGAGCCACAGCTTTTTTCAACAGGAGAGAGCTCTAAATGCATTAGCGAGCCATTTGGTTCAGAGAAAATAAAAGATGTGAAAAAATAAAAGAGAAAAACCACCCCCCCCTGCTTCTTTCACATTTGAACACACTGGATTTTCATTATAATCCATTAACCTACTCATAGCCTTTCATTAGAGCCCTTGGGAGACTGGAATATTTTTGGCAATGTACTGTTATGAAAAATACAAGTTAAAAACCCACATAACTTCCCCCTTCCCAGAAACTGGAGCGGTCATAGAGAAATTTAAATCTTTTCTCTGGGCATACCAAGAAGAGTGTGAAATTGCATGAACATCAGATATGTTTCATTCCATATTTGCATGGCTTTTGTGAAGAATAAAAAAATCCCCCATAATTTTGCCATAATTTGTCCACGTAGTTAGTACGCAGTACATAAGGCACACACAGTCTTTTAAATATGTGTAATTAGGAAAAAAGTACTTATAGGCTGGGAGACATAATGCACTTTTAGTTTGGAAGGTAGTTCAAAAAATAGGCAGGATTAAACACTGTTTGAAGTGGTAAATTCTGATTACCACAGAACTATTCCCTTAGTTTCACTGAAGGCATCTGGAGTGTAAAACAAGAACTTTCTGGTCTTTCTAGTTTACGTGGTAGCACGTTGTTTTCCAGGTTCAGCCTGAGTCGCTGCTATGATGCTTTACATCATTTGATGTAATATTTTATAAAGCACCTACAAAATGTCCATTTAATTACCTAAGCTACCATCTTCTTAACTACTGTCAGGGATGACACCAAAGGTGGTTGTGATTAACTGTGTGACAAGCACTACCATCCATATTGCTCTCAGCAGTTTTTTAAACAGTTTTTGAAATACAGAGTTCTGAAGTCTACAATCAAAACCTCTAAAAAGTGGACAATAATTTTCCCTGAATTTTTGCTAGACTTCTTAATAGGTCATCACTATCCCACAGACCCTTTAAGAAAACACATTAAGTATCCCTATTCCCATTTCTGTGCATTAATCTAAGCAAGGACAAATTTTTTTTTTTTACAAAATACTCCCTCCCAGATACCTGTTTGAAGGCCATAAATTTGACTTGGAAAAGATGCTGCAAATTTGTGGAGGAAGTAAAATTGGAAACACTTTCAATTTTACATGTAATAGGTGACATTTTACCTCTGCTGAAATAATTCTGATTTCTCTTGTGGAAACTGGATTTTCTAAATTTAATACTGAGAGCTTGTACTGTTTAATATGCAAACTATGGATGTTCAATGTTTTACCAGCAGATTATGTTTGTGCCATTGCATAGGCACTGTAAAAATATAGTAAAAGATACCTGAAAGACATTAGAGCACTGGTACCACAAATTATGCAAATTATGGCTTTAAAATACTGTATTCAAAGCTTTGTTTTTGCTTGAAATTCACCTCTTATTAACTAAATTAACACATTTTGCTTTATGGTCGTTGGTTAAGAATGATACCTTTTAACTGTTTCAGCTCTGAAGTGTGTTTTGGCCACATTTAGAGAAATCAATGGTGAAAATATGTTGGTAGGAAGTCTCAGATAGAAATATGCCCTATTTTTTCTATTCAGTTATTTGTTGTAGCTGAGAGATGCTATACAAATAAATTATCAGAACCTATATCTTGTTGCAGCAATATTCTATCCTTCTTTCTAATAGCTTTTTTTATAATTTCCAACAGCTCTTTGTGAGTTCAGAATTGTTAGTATCAGCTGCCGGGTGAGAAAATTTCATTTATTTTCCACAAGGTGGCACGTAAGAATCAGTCTGTGTTTTAATTAATGTAATTCAGTTAATGTACACTTGGTAAATGTCAAATGCATGCGCGAACTCAGTGAAGAAGGAATAGGTTCCTATTGTGTAGTGTAAGTGGCTATTTAAATGCAGCACAGCAAATGCTGCTCTATCACTTGCTGAATTATGGAGTTGTAGAATATTCTTATTGTAGAATAACTTATCAAAATAAAATCTAACCTAAGCGTGTCACAGTTACTTGTATCATGAAATGAGATTAAAAACTGATTCACATAATGAGATCCCATGGAATTGTCCAGGAATTAACTTAGGAGAAATTATTTATTCATGATTCAGTATGATTTATTCATGCTTACATTTTATGAAAGACAAACATCAGTATCAATATGTTTCCCTAATGTAGATAAATAATTTTTAAAGTGAGCATTTAGTTATTAAAAACTCTTCATACAGTCATTTAATTTGTGAGTTACCATGCAGCTTCTGTGCTTGAGAACTTCCTAATCAAACCAAGAAATAGTTCTCATCCAAGTTGCCATCCAAGCAGAAACTAGTCAAGACATTGCATATCTAACAGTGTTAAGCTAATGAGTGGTTTCTTCTGGTGCTGGAGATCTCCACATATTCTAAATTTCTTAGTATTACAGTAAAAGAAATAAAATTTGCTGATCTACCACCAAAAAGTTGCTACTATGGTATTTTTCGCATCTCATTTAGATACTGAGTGCACAATAAATCTGAGAAACTCTGTGCTTATAACAGATTTTGAGCAAAAGAGACTTTTGACATCCAAAACCAGGCACTGATCTATACAGTCAATAGTAAACTTTAGGCCCTGACAAATCCTACCAAGAAAGAAAATGGCATTTTTACCAGACTGCGAACACTGTACACAAGGCATCTAATTTTGCAATTACTCTGCAGTGGATCTCTGTCTCTTTCTACAAATGTGAAATACAATCTAGCAGTATATAGCAATGTTCTCAGGTCCATATCAAAGACATATTATTGCCATCTGCTATGAAATGTTCCCTGAAAAATCTCACCTTTTAAATTTTATTACCCAGAAATATTGTTTTCCCATGGGTGGTGGAAGAGCAACATAATTTTACATGGGTGGGGGACATCTATATCATATCTATAGATATAATCTATATATTTTATATATGGTACTTTAAATTAGCAAAAAGGATGAGTAGGAAGGAAAAAAAACCCCAACATGTCTTTGATGACCAAATTCTAAATTCAGGGTCATTATCATAAGTAACAGACCTAAGTAGCATTTTGTCTGAAATGCTTAGCATTCTTAACCCAGGAGAATGTGGATAGTGAATTGTTGAACTTGATCCTTGATCTGAGGTTGATCATCTCTATAACTGATTATCACTGAAATTAATCCTTTTTCAACTAAAATTCTCAGAGGGCCACAGAGGTGTCTCTGTGCTTGAGGCCTTGAAGGAAAGCACGTTTCAAGTTTGCTATTGGGATTTCCCCTATGTTTCTGTACAGAAGAAAATAACATTCAAAGTTCCTACATTTTAGGAAACAAAATTCCCCCCCATTTTAGGAAACAAACTTTCCAGGCAGCTTAGAAGAGAAGACAGGAGATGATAGAGGGATAATCAAGCAATTGAGAACTGTAATGAGCTCAGGCATCGTGCACGGACTTCTACATACAGTGATAGTGGATAGTCTTGTGCAAAGTGCAGCTGCTGATCTGCTGGCATTAGAGATCTGGAGACACTTGCCTCCCTACCCAAGCACATCACATTGACAGCTGAAGGGCAGTTAGCAGCACTGGTGACAGAAGGATTTATAATTTTATGCCTGTGATGACTGATGCTTGCCATTTTTCACTAGAATTGCTCCCTTAAGCTGTGATACAGAATTCAAGCATCAGTTATTTTTTTCTTCTGAAAGAACTACTGCTGCAACCACTGCCATGTGCCCACTCGCACTTCTGGAGGTGAAGAGTTACTGAATTTGTTTCTACTGGTGGAAGACTCCACTTGATTTTTATTTTGAGGCACCAGCTCATTCACTAGCTGCCTTAAGATGTTTGCAACTTTAAAAAGTGAAGTAAGAACTATCAGGGGTTGTGGTTTTAACCCCTTATTTCCTCACTTTCCCTGTGCACAACAGCCTGAAGCTGGGGCAGCAGAGGTGTGAGATACAGCAGAGCATGGACTGGCTGTTTTTAAAGCTCTTTCTCAACGGTATGCCAGCTGCACGTGCCTCCTTGGAATACTTTCACTGCAATGACTTTGTACCTTCCTTGAATCAAAGGAAGAGTCACTTTCCTCTTACTATTACTAAAACAATTCCAAATTATTGAGCCCCAAAAGGATTGGCTAGTGTGCAAAGCAGCTCGCTAGCTTTCTGAAAAATTGCAATTATCAGTAGTTAAGTAAATAAGCCAACCATAAGATGTTCTTGAGTTGCTGCAAGACAGGTTTTGTAACTTTATCAACACTGTTTTGCAATCTATATGAAGGATTCCCATTCACTTAATGATTATTCCAAACTAATTTCAACTAGAATTATGCTAATAAATACAAAAGTGTAGAAGTCTAGTTAATTTAATTCGCTGAAAATGTTATAACATTCTTATGGTAATATCAAAATATTTGAAACAATATTATCCATTTACATGCTGAGAAAGAAATCCAGCATTGCAATTGAACCGACTATTTATAATTAAATAGAAGTAAATTATGCTGAATACAATTTAGGTGACAAACACTTAAGTGACTGAAAGTGTTTTTGAAATTTCTGTCTCTGTGCAAAAAGAAAAATGTTTTATTCTTAATAGCAGTTGTTACTCAGAGGATGTATAATAAGAATGTAAACAAGCTGACTACTTTGCACTTCATTATTGCTGTGAACATGGCCCCAAAGCAAAACAAATGTTGTTGACACACTCCCCTGAGTTTATTCATTAAACAAGCTGACTTTTTTCTGCTTTGAGGAGACATATCAGCAGACTGAAATGTCACATCCTCAAACACGGTACATATAGATAATGTCAGTGATGTCAGAGAATTACGTTACTGCTAACCCACCAAAACTTTAGTAGAAAAGTGAGGTTTCAGTAAAATCAATTTTGATTCTCTCAGCCTTTTCAGTAGTGTTAGTCCTATTCATACCTTTGTAATTGATTTGAAGTGTCACTAGGACCATACCTGCGGAAATGCCTCCCAAATCAGATTTATCTTTCTTGATGTGCAAAAGGCAAAGTTAGAATGTTTGTTCTTAATAAGATAGCCTTCTCTTGACATACAGCATAGCTGTAGATTTCTGTCTTCACATTGCTAGTCTGTTTCCTCTGTGGTCCATCTCAAAATATCTTCACCTTTCTTTCATGTATCATCAGGCTTTGGCAAGGTGCTGGAATAGGAATTCTGTGACTTTTCCTCTTACTGCATTTGCTACATCTGCATTTGATTTTTGTTTGTCTCTGTAATACCAAGATGCTTGAATGGATGCCACTTTGTGAGGTCTATCCATATCTCCTGTGATTCTCACTGTGTCACCCTGAAAACATTTGCTGGAATTTAACTAAGTCTAAAACTAAAACAGGATTTTAGAAAAATTTTATTGGGTTAAACCACATTTTTGTATTTAAGAATTCATGTCCCTGGTCACTCAGAGAAGAAAATTATATTGAAATAATATAATGCCTGCCATGGTATCAGGATCTGAAGCTGGTTTTTCTCTGTCTTTGATATTGATTAAATAGTTTCTAGTAGTTCCCAGTCATGCATTTACTGAGTACATATAATGAGTTTTTAATAAAGTTCAGTGTGTTCATAATGGCAGAGGCTGTAAAACTGATATATCGAGCCAAACCTTATTTTGGTGGACTGGCTGTGGGGATTATTAGGGATACAGCTTTCTTTTTTTCCAACCAGTACTACTAAATCAACAACACAGAAATTCTCCATTTCAGTAATTGCACATTTCTGCCTCCTGTTGATATACTCACTTTTGTTTTTCTTAGCCTTGTATACGTTCACATGACGGTCAGTGGAAGTAACTGGTCACATCATTCTGTACATTTCAGCTGGAGGAAAATGTGTGTATTAGAAAAGGAGATTCTCAGAATAAAGGGTTCAAATTGCCTCTTCCACATACCTGTATCTGAGCCCTTATAAATCCTTCTTATAAGGGCTGAGCTCTCCCCTCCTTTAAGTGATCTTTTTCACTCAGGCTTGGGTTGGCATCCATCTCATCCAGTCAAGTCTACAGACTACAGGCAAACATCTGAGCTACTACCTCAAACTCCCAAGTGTTGTCAAAGGAGAATAACAACAATTTCCTAAGCCAAATCTCGCAAGTTTCAGATGGTTGTATTAGAAAGAAATAAGGTATGCCATTACCAAGCTGATTTCTCTCCCTTGTCTATCAGAGGGATTGCTGATGATACCTCAGATGTGGAAGTCTGCAGGATAGTCTCATCCTTTGTGTCACTAGCCTACAGCTATGCCTTAACTGTTAAAGAAAGAGAATTGGACATAGTTTTGGGAACTGTAGACCTTTGACTTACCTGACAGTTATACTTGAAGAGTTCATACTTTATTTCTGGGCCAAAGTGAGATCTCAGCACTGCACCACAAGAGCCAGATAGCAGATGCTCCATCAGAAGTGCTGCAGTTTGCCCTCCTAGACTGCCTCCTGGGGAGAGCTCTCCTGCATATCAGTGCTCTGAGGCTGAACAGATTCAGTGTGTTTTGTCTTGCCCAAATGTAGATGCTGCATCTGAACCAGGCATTCTTACTGCAAGAGAAGGAAAAAAATAGGCATTTTCAGGACATGATTCCTCAGATCTAGTTATGTTTTTACCCTAGGATGAGACAAATTCCTCAGAGGTGCCGGTATTTCTCCACATAGAAAAGTAGTTCAGCTACTCCACATAGCTAAGTTAGCTCTTCACATAGCTAAGTTGTTCAGCTCTGAAGGAAGACCTGCATTCCAGATGTGTCTAGGCAGGTGAGATGAATTCTTCTTACGCAATCTGTGCAATACAGTGAGACATGAATGACATTAGTTTCATTGAAATTCTATTTTTTTGAGTGTTTGCCTCAGTCTTTTACTACATTTTTGCTTTGCTTTATATGTATCCTCTGAGTCTTGACTCCCTAACATTGCTTCCTCCAGGAATTCCTAAATTCAGACAAACCGTAAAAATGTCCTTACTCCATTAATGAGATGCTGTCTCTGGCAATGTAAGCTTTTGAAAAGATGCTACAATCCCCTTCCTGGACAGCACAAGTCAGAATCCTATTCTTCAGCTGAAAGCTTTGAAAGTAAATCAATCATAAAAACATGGGTATGATTTATTTCTCAGTGATAATTCCTCTACATATGCCAGATATATAACATACTTATTTTTAAGCTTACCAATAACCTCAGTTGTGGCAAATATTCATTAAACATCCCAATGTTGTAGTATTTTTCCTTGATTTAGTGCATTAAAACTAAGCTATTAGTTTTCTGTGCAATCCATTTTGAATGATGATAACTGTCTTTCTATAAAGACAAATAGCCTTGAAAAACAAGTTTTAGAAATTCTGTAATGACAAGAAAGATTTGTATCAGTACAGGGGTAATTACGTTTCTTAAAAGCTTTTCCATTCCAGTATCAATTAGGAACATTGTGGCTTTCTTCCACTATTTCATAACACTTACCCAGAAGATGGTTTGTCTTTTAAATGCTTTCTGCTGTAGAATTATGTATTTATGATTACAAACCTGAGTGATTAAATTCTAAGAATTATCTGGACTCCCTTGATTCTGTGAAAACAAACATGGTAATATATTGAAGCACAGACACTGTGCTCCATTGTAGCTCTCATCTTGACACTTGTAATTTTCAAAGGTTAAATGTGTAATATGTGAACTTTGTAAAATTCATTTTTTCCTAAATAAACAAATGACCACTATGCAGACAGATGCATTTCCAGAATGAGCTTCTGTTGTTGTCAAAAGAGGACACTGAATTGCCTGCCATATAAATTGCCATGGAAAGGAAGTCTTTCCAAGCGTATGAAACACAAATATGTATGCAAGCACCTCTGTGGGTCATAGAACATTATACTTTAAATTAGCAGTGATTTATGGAAGCAGGAGTATGGTTTCACACATGTGTTGTCTTTTTGGAGCCGAATATTACTTCTTGATTAGTTTTCACCCATATATTTAAGTAGGTCACTAGTCATTATCTATTTATGTTATGCCAGTTCAGAATAAATAACTACTACATTTCATCGATAGAACTGTATGCTTCAAACACTCTAGAGTAAGATACATGAAAGTACTTATTTATTTGGGGAAGTAAATTATCCATGTCTGATTGAAATGCCAAATGTAAAATGGATCACAATTCTGACTGATCTAATTTCTTTAAACACACTGCCGTTCTTAAAGGTGCAACTCCTATTTTTTTACTGTCTGTGTGTGTACACTTAGCCTTTGCTGGGAGGCAAGCGTAGTGTTTGGTGACTCGATGTTGATTAGAAGCCTAGTTTGGAGGCCTGGAGCCTTCATGCACTCACTACTGACACAGCTCAAAACCCAAACCCAGGGTCAAATGTACCCTCAGAGTTTAAAACTTGTAATCCCCACTGTGAGCTGAGCTTGGCAGCTGAGTCTACCTGGGTTTGACATGTAAAGCAAGCCACAGTGTGGTAACCAGAGGCTACTTTACATCACACCCCCATGTTTTGGGACCCTTCAGGCTCCTTTCACTGTGAATTTTCTCAGCTGTCCTGCTAAAATGTGTAAAGGCAATACCTGCTTCTCAGCCTCCTCAGCACTCACCTACCACCTTCGAAGCTGTCAAATGCTTATGCTAAAATATGAATACAAATTTGACATAATTAAGTTCAACTTAGAGCAATTGTTTTTCTCTTATGTTTTTCTTGGTCTTTGCTTCTTGTGCATGAAGCCTGAAGAAAATCCTTGCTTATCTGAAAACTAGTGTATCTGCTGATATAACTCAGTGTAATAAAAGACAATATTTTTCCCTTCAACACATACAACTGTTTCAGAGCATCTCCACAGAGTCTTATTTAAAGTGTTGGCAGGTAGCTGAATCTTAGTGATCACACAGTTACCCGTGTGAAACAGATGAGGAAAATTAGTATTTACCTGACTACTCTCAAAGACTGTCTCGGAGGTTTGCTAGCTGCCCATACCCTACTTCTACTGCTTTTGGTGGGGCTGTCTGCGTGGTGGCCAGTCCTCTGGACTGGGAGAGCTGTCTTCTGGCACAGCACATAGCTGAAGGGCACAGATGGGCAACACAAATGAAAAGCACCTTAACAGCTTTCTTTGAACATATACATTAGCAAAATTTAAAACTGAATGAGGTGAATAACACCCAGATAAAGTGTGATTATGTCACCTCTTGACTTTCTTTCATAACAACCTAAAAAGGGACAAACTGTCCCCGAAAGCAAAGCATGTGATGTGTTCTCTAGAATTATGGCAATCAACAAGAGACTTAAAGAAGTTCAACTATTTATAACAAAAACACAAGATGAATGTGGTAACCATCATTTCTCATTCCTTTAAAAGTTTAGTCATGAAGTTATTCAAAAATTCCTGAAGTCATATCTGACCTGAACAGATTTATTTTGTGTCAGAAGCCTCGTACACTCTGCTGCCAATTTTGTTGTTCATAATATTGCACCTATAGAGCAGCATCTTGCGTCCTTCAGCTTTTAAAAGCAGGCAATTGCAAGATCCATTACCTTAGAGTAAGTGGCAGATCTGGATTTCTTCATAATTTGACACGATGAGTTCTTTTTATACCCATGTGAAAAAAATTTAATTTCATGGATGTTTTGACAGTGCCCATCAATTTTTTTCAGAAGGCTGAGGAAGCTTTTGATCTTTCCTGAAAATTAATGAACTACTGAACAGAAAAAGAAGCGAGAAAGAAAGAAAAAATCATCCTCATTTTTCCTCTGCAAATAGAGTAATTTCCCACAAAGAAAATAGGTTTATGTGGTGAATCGATACAGCAGATTTATTTCTCTACCAGAAAATCCAAAGCCAATGAACACAGTGTAAAACACAGAACTACTACACAAGGAACGGAGAGCAGGTGAACTCGAAGGAAGCGGGGGCTGGGAGCAGCTTTGCTGCTTTGAAGCTTATAATGCGAAGTTACACATTTCCTTAATAATACCATTGTCATCTTTTTCATAATCACTCTGTTTTTACCATGTGGCCTTAATAACTCATCTGATCTTCTGGTATCTACGAGGCTCTGGTAGCTCAGATTTATACTAGACAAGGTCTCTGCCTTACCTTCAAGTGAAAACATGTCAAGGGTGAAACTACTTGCTCTTTTGCTGAATGCATTAGAGAGGATTCCTTTTCTTCCATAAAATTTTGGGTGAAGATGAATAGTGTGTTTCATATTTTCAAAACAAAAACTGACTTACTAGAAAACTTCAGAAATCTCAAGTCAGCCCTTGTTTTGTGTTCTAATGAAATATCGTAAAGTTAGCTCACACAATTGGCTCAGCTAGGACTGGCCAGGCTATTTTTTTCACCAAAGTCATACAAAGCAGGACAGGACTATTTTCACACACTATTAGCAATTGAGTGTTGTTCCCCTGAAAAATTCAGTGCTCTCTTCCATTAAAGTGAATCAAGTCAGCTGGAGAAGTATTTATTTGGGGCTAAATTGGACTAGTCATGGACTTTCAGTTCTAATGTGAAGCAGCCTGTTGAGCTGGAACCATTCTGTTCCTTACTGAAGTAAATCAATTTAGTACTTATATAGGCATTGTGCATTCAACTCTTTTACTTAGGCTTTGCCCAATACTGTTCTCTCTCCCTCTGTCTTTCATACAGAAGAAAAGCTGACAAGGATTTCAGAAAACTTAATCCTATTTGCTAAGGCAAACACTCTTCAAATCACGCCTCCTCCAGGGAGAGGACGCTAGGAAACACACTCAGTCTCTATAGCCTTTTAGTGCCTTTCTCACCCTGCCCTCTGAAGGGGTAAATAATGATTCTTGTGCTTTCTATAGCTATCTAGAAGAAAACTTTGGCCATCCCAGTTTTTGCCTATTCCTGTTCTACCTGGAGTTTGCAGGTAAGGTGGGAGCCAGGAGGGTCACAGAGCTATATCCAGGGATCTACACTGGGCACTGGAGAGCAGACCAATGTTAACTGACAGAGAACAGGGCCAGAGGAATGATGTCCAGGTACACTGTAACTTCTAGGTCACACTAGGGCTTGAGCAGTTCCACATCAGTCCAAGTCTTGGATTTTAACTGAAGTGCTAATATCCTTAGATTTTTATCCTTAGACTCTGGCAGCATAGTCCCAGCAGTCCAAGAATATAAGGAAGATGCCACTTTTTGGGTGATGGTAATATTAGACTAGAAGAGCTCCAAACAAAATGTTTCTGTGTCCAAACCCTATTTAGTTTTACCAGCCTTTCTCACTACCATCTCAATATTAAAACATACTCTGTCACTCTGCAACTTTTAGGCAATATACATGTTTAATACCTTGTTAGTCAAATCAGTGGGACAGTGAAAAGAACATGGAAAGGATTTTTTTCCCTCTTGCAGAACTAATGGCTCTTTAAAACATTTTGGGGTAAATAAAATTATTGACAGTTACAAGATACTTACTGAGTTGATGACATGAGAATCTCCCAATCCAAGTGGAAGAAAAGCAGAAGAAAAGATCAAAAATAATTGTGTTCAAGGAGAAGTGCTCATAACTTTGGGAAAGGTAGTTCAGCCTTAATTTTGCAAGAGATTTTTTCCCCTTTAAGTTATACACAGAACAGCTTCTAGAACTTCTCTTTTCTCCTGTGCATTATTATCTTTATTTCTGTGCAGCAAGAATATTCTGTACAACAAGAGATGCTCAGGTCAAAAACAGGACAGGCTTAAGCATTCACCTCCTGTCAAAACCACTAGTATTTATGACAAATATGGGAATTTTGAAAAGAAGTATCTGTATGTAGTACAGCCCTGGGATATAAAGTGCTTAATGCACTGCCTTCATACACTAGCCTTGGTTGTATTGGCTTTTTTAAATTGCACCCTAAGGCTTGCACAGAAAAAAAGCCTTTTAAAATACATTAAAAATGGCACACTTACCATCTGTGAGATACCAGGCATGTTATAGGAAAATGTGGATTTGCTATAAGAAAAGAAGTAAATCTGCTTTGATAATTTTCAGCACTGAATTTTTCAGAGGAACAACACTCAATTGCTAATAGTGATTGTACAAAGTCGGTCAGCTAAGTAGACCCTGGGTCTCACAGCAGCATCAGTTTCTACCCTGAAGTGCTTAAGAGATTTTGAAAGCACATGGTAGAGGAAACAGGAAGATGGAAAAGGAGAAGAAAGCTATAACAGGCAACCCAGAGGCAGTGGGATAAGGCCATGGCACTTGAAAGGATTCATTTAATTGGGTGGTTAAATTGCCAAACCAAAAACTGGAAGATATGGTGGAGCAATCCCTAATTCAGGGAAGGTGCTTGTTTAGTCGGACTTCCTTTCTTTGTTGAGGGCATCACCTCTGGGATTCCATAGTCCTCCCTGGTCTGCATGAGAGTGGTATCTTAGTCTAGCAGTAACACTGGATCCTTGTTACCAGTAATTTCTTATTTGGGGAATCTATGGCAGCCTTCTTCCAACAAAGTGTTATTTCTTTAACACACAGAAGACTGCAATAATGGGGAAGAAAACTTTAACCATTAACAATCTCTTCCAGTCTTTTGACATGTCACCTTGGAAAACAAATACTGAGCAAAATAGGTCAAACAAATGGGAGAAAAGTGATTACACTGTTCCAAAGATGTGTGATGTGTGGGCCATCCTGGGAAGAAGATGGACAGATGAGGCAGCTGGATATGTCTCATGGCAATGTTCAGATAATGATAGGCACAGCATGACAGCTCATGAAGGCATGTTATGGTAGGCCTGTTCCTCATATTCCATTGTGAGTTTAATTTCCCTCAGGCAAAATGGTTTCCATGCTTTATTGTGCTATACCTTTGAACATCTTTGTGCCTTTGTACCATCGTACCATTGATGCTAACTATTTTCTAGATCATAACTTGTTTTGCCTGACTATAAAGCAAAATAATTTCTTATTAAATAGGGCATACCATTAAGAAAAAGAAAATTCTCTATATTACTACATCTTTCTGCTCAATGTGTTTCCAGTTGTACTGACCCATTTGTTGGTTAATCATTGATTTAATGACAGTATCTCAAAGCAGCATTCCAAATCAAGAGCTCACCAAAGCTTGCAATGAATAAACAAACTAAGAGCTCATCCCTGCTAATCCACATCATTACTGGGACAACTAAATTAGGCCCCAAGGTCACTTTGAGTTCAAGCGAATTCACAGACTTCAAATATTTCCTTTCATATGTAATTCTTCATGGAACCATTTTTGCTGGTCCTTTCTCTTTTAGAAGTTATCAGATTATCTCTAGCTAGAAGTTGAAGTCTTGTGGGAGGTCCCCTAAAATTTATATACTGTGAGGACCTTTATCTCCTTGATTCTTCAGTCCACCACAGTTTATTTCTGACACACAATCCTTATATCTCAGAGAGAAGTATGAATTAAAAATATGCAACAATCATAAAGACGTGGGCTGTTATTTTAGAGCATTATTTTTTATAAAATTCTTCCACTTTTTTGAGGACTTTTCAGAACAGATTAGATTAAACCACCGCTGAAGTGACTTAAATCATAACTAAACTTTAAGACATACCCATCATATTCCAGAATTCACTGGAGGAGGAAAGTGCACATCAGAAGTAACCAGTCCAGCCATGTACATGATGCATAGAACTGTAGCTCTTTAGTGTATGACACTTTTTGTGAGTCACTTTCCAAAGGAGATAAATGAATCATGCCCAGTTTACTTGGAATCACAAAATGCCTTTAGCTACTATAATCAGACATTGTTACAACTCTTACTTCAATAAAAATCCAGGCTGGCAGCCATTCAGTCTTCTCACATACTGGCAATGATTCTGAAGGTATCCTGTCTGGATTGTTTTAAACTGCACTCTACAGATCTGGACTTTTTCAGCCTGGGGGCAGAATTGGTCATTCAGAAGTGATACTTTACAGCTTACAGCTATACCATAGTTAAAATTCTAAGTTCTACAAGAAGCAGTCAAACACCTCTTAATTTATGGACCCCAAGGATTTTGTTTTATTTCATAAAATATACATTTTTTCAGTAGTGTATTGTTTAAAGGAGGGACCTCATGTTCATAAAATGTATTTTGAGAGGTAGTTATGTCTTTTTTCAGTACCATCATGGGGAACAATTCCTCTCTTCCTGGAATTTCCCTGTGCAAGATTTGGAAATAAATAGAGATATAGTAATAAACAGAGATAAATAGACATAAATAGAAAGAATGTCTGGGTGGTCTGATTTCAAACTGAACACAACTTTCTAAGCATAAAGGAAAAAAATAAGGAACCATAAATTGAATACCAAACTTTAGGGAAACGTTTGGCAAATATGTTCACCTTTTAACTCAAAGTAGAAGATGTTGTGCTAATAACTTTTTAAAGCAGTATTTCCTCGAGCAGTTTTCCCTGAAGGAACTAATTCAGAAAGGAAGCAAATGGAGAAAAGGTTAATGGAAAGGTTAATGAAGAACTTCTACAACTTCCAGTGTTCTGAAGGAGATGCTTATGCTTAGATTTAAAATCACTTAGATTTCAGTAATATTGAATTGTCAATAGGTGAATGTCAGTGGCAGTTCATAGGTTAAACAAAAGCCTCAAGAGGCCTCACGCCCAATGGTGCCCACCCAGATTCCATATCAAGTTTAGAAGCTGAACAAAAGCCCTGGCAACAACAGTTCCCTAGCATTAGGGGGGCAAAATTTTCTTTCCAAAATGATGATGATGATGATGATGATGATGATGATGATGGCGATGGCAATGAAGATGACTTGGGTAACACTTGTAGGATGACATGAAAAAAATTAACTTTCCCTTGAATTTTGGTGGAATCCTGCTGAAAGAATCTTAGACCTGTGAGGGAAGGAACTATCTACTCTTGCTTTTCCTCACTTAAAATATCTAGAAAACACTGCTTCATGAAATATTTATGAGAAAACAGAACTGTGCCAAAGACATACCTAACCTATCACCAAATATTCCTACAAAACACAAGCTGCAAGACTCAACACTAACTATCTTCTAGGTGACAAGGGTGTAATAACAGAAAGAAAAATAAGGAAGAGTTTTGATGTACAATCAACCCACCTAACTCCTAATTTAAATGATTAGAGTAGGAGTAGATTCACACTTGGCTCCAATGTTAGTCAAAAGTGCGATAGTAGAAGTGTGTTCTGGAATCTATCTATCTCCAGAATAAGACTTATATCAGCAATTAGATTTGTCTGTATAGACAACCAAGAACAAATGTGGGGGTATCCAGAGAAAATTCAATTTGTTCTGGAATACAGAAAAAAATTAGGAAGAATCTAGACTGCATTTTTAAAATAGATAAATGCCATTCATTTACCAAAGGAAATAATAAAAACCGTTGTCTTTGCATAAAGAGATCAGCTTCTTTGTCTGGAATGATCATTACAAATTGCACAGAACATCATATTGTAGATGTAACTTTTCTAAATTTTTTCAAACACTTTTTTCTATGGTTCTGCTGTGCTCTGATAATTCAAGATTTTTTGGGAGAACTACTGGTTTTGGTCATTTCCCTTAACAAATTTTGAGTTCAATTTTAAGTCTTGACCACTTTGGTGAATGAAATCAAAAACAAAAATAAAAGTATTTTCTAACAATTCTAATAACTTTGATAGGGAAAGAAAGAGCTTGGGAAGTCAAAATCAGTACTTTTGCTTAGGAGTAATTGTTCGTATAACTCCATTCATCCATAAAAGAAAAGAAAATAACATAAAATTACTTCATAATTTGACATCAATCAGCAATCTCTGTGTATATTGAATTGTGAAGAGTGATTCTGGCTAATGCATCTAGCAAATGTCGTAAAAAAATCATTTTCAAATGTAAGTTTTCAATCATGTAATTGCATATTATTCCCATAATTTAGTTTCTCCCTTTTTTTGTTCTCTTGTTCAAGAATATTGAAGTGGTATTTCCAGTCCTATTGCTGTCTTAGTGACATCAGTAAGAACAGATTTCAAAGATTTTTCTTTCTCTTTTTTTGAAGTATAGTGTCCTCTGTGTAAGAAACCAATTGGAGGCAAATAGTCCTGCTAGATACATTTGGTAATGACAAAATTAATTTTTTAAAAACTCATCCAAAACCACAGTGTCTGGTTTGGGGATTGTGTTTCATCTAATACTGTGGCATTGCTGGAAGTTCTGTGACAGGATATTGAAGTTCCTTGGCCATCTAATGTCCTCTAGATCCTGGCTCCCTTGAATGCTGTCTCTCAGAATACCTCAATTGCAAAGGGGAAACTTGATACCAGAGACAGCTGAAGCAGCTGGGCTCATTTGTAAGGAAGACCTCAAAATGGAATTTTTCAGAAGGGCTTTTAGGGAGATTGAAATTTTACATCCAAGAAGACAGCTTAAAATCTTTCTTCCTCACGGAATTTCTTGAATAGAGCACCAGTTCCCAGTCCTGGTTGAAATTTATCAAAACTTCTTCCTCACATGAGGTTTCTCAGTGTGAGGTTATCAATAGGCAGACTTTTCTGTGGCTGGATCTGTATTCTTCCATAAAAGTTTTACTTTCATCTGTTATTATCATAGTTCCTCTGCTCCTTGAATTTCACCTCATTCCCTGTTTTCCAGTGATACTTCCCATCACATGGTATTCTTTCTCATCTCAATTTCAAAAAGAACCTTTCGTGTTATATAAACTCATTCCTTTAAGATTTGCCAGAGGTAACTTGAACTTGTCTTGAAATAGCTGCACAAGAGTTTCAAAACCAAAAAAACGAAGCTCAGCAATTGCTTAGCAAATCGTACTTGTCATCTTCTTAAGGTGGAAGATGCTACAGAAAGTAGTGCTTTTTTCTCCCTAAATCTTTATTTTTCCAGGTCAGCTATAAATATTCTTCAGCATCAATACTGAAAGGTTGTTCTTGTGCTGTGTTTTAAAGGCTTGGATACCTGCAAAAATGGTGAAGCAGCAGAAAATATCCATTTTTCTCCCTGCCTAAATATATGCAGCTGAACGGGGAAAAACAGTTGTTTCCTTACATTTTTATTTTACCAAAAGGGGAAATGCTCCTAGGAACATGATCTGTGGCAATTTTCCATCCTGTTGCACCAAAGTCTTTCCCCTGTTCATTGCTCTGTACTTTATTTCTACAATTTTTTTTCCTGGGTTATTTTCCATTTCTGTTTGTGTGTCCCTCACTTCCCTTTGGTATTTCCACAGTGCCATATAAAGATTTAATTTGATGAAAACTGTTTGAAGCAGAGAAGCATGGTGTAGGATTAATTAGGCAGTTAAATATAGCTAGAGGAGTCCCTCTCCTACAAGTCCTCAGAGACACCATTCATTGATTACATACACACATGGGAATATCAATTAGAAAGATTGATTCACCTGATGCCCAAAACCCAGATGCAAGTTTCAAGTTTGAATTATAAAGAGAATTTTGAATTCTAGTATAATTAATAGGATTTATATTTGCACAGATAAAGGTGTTTCAAGAATGAAAAAGAGTTGCATGAGAATAAAAGGAACTGTTAAGTTAGGGGTACATAAATACTTTTGAGCAACTCATTAGCAAAAACTTTGAATATGCCTGAAATGAAGCTAATTTCTTTTACTTAATACTTAGTATTGAATCTGTTTGGTTTTTAAAAAAATAACATTCATGAAACATACTTTCCAGAAGCCCTGTCTTGCCTTTTAACAGAATCCCTGTGTTTGTACCCTGCAGAATTTAGGAATTCTGCATACAAGGGTGAGGGAAGATTCGTGTCTGTGTGCTTGTTACAAACTTCAGTAGTGATAATGAGAAGGGTAACTTCGTTGTTTTCTGCACAGAGTCCCTGATGATGCACTGCAGATCTCAGTGAGTGTTGGCCCCTCCTTTTATGACCAGGTGAACTGCCTGGTGGACTAAGAAAAGGCTGTGGATATAGTCTATCTGGATCTCAACCAAGTCTTTGACACAGTCTCCCACAGCATACTCCTGGAAAAGCTGTCAGCCCATGGCTCGGACAGGTGCTCTCTTGCTGCTCTCTTCGTGGTGAATGGTGCTGCCTCCAGCTGGTGGCCAGGCACCAGTGGTGTCCCCCAGGGATCAGTGTTGAGCCCTGTCCTGTATAATATCTTTACTGATGATCTGGATGAGGGGATTGAGTCCACCATCAGCAAATTTGTGGGTGACATCAAGTTGGAGGGGAGTGTGGACCTGCTGGAGGGTAGGAGGGCTCTGCAGAAGGACCTGGACAGGATGGATTGATGGGCAGAATCCAACAAGATGAGGTTTAACAAGACTAAGTGTTGGCTCCTGATCTTTGGCACCAAAAATCCCTGCAGCACTACAGGAGAAAGAGTGGCTGGATAGAGGCCAGACAGAAAGGGACCTGGGGGTGCTGGACAACAGCAGCTGAACACGAGCTGGCAGTGTGCCCAGGTGGCCAAGAAGGCCAATGGCATCCTGGCCTGTATCAGGAATAGTGTGGTCAGCAGGACCAGGGAAGTCATTCTTCTCCTGTACTGGGCACTGGTGAGGCCACACCTCAAGTGTTGTGCCCAGTTTTGGGCCCCTCACTACAAGGACATTGAGGTGCTGGAGCATGTCCAGAGAAGGGCAACAGAGCTGGGGAAGGATCTGGAGCACAATTCTTATGAGGTGTGGCTGAGTGAGCTGGGAGTGTTCAGCCTGGAGAAGAGCAGGCTCGGGGCGGGGACTTTATTGCTCTCTGCAACTGCTTGAAAGGAGAATGGAGCCAGTGGGAATTGGTCTTTTCTCTCAGGCAACCAGCAATAGGAGACAAGAGGACACACTCTCAAGCTGCACCAGGGGAAATTTAGGTTGGATATTTAGGAAGAAATTCTTCAGAAATTCAAGAAAGGATGATTAGATATTGGAATGGGCTGACCAGGGAGGTGGTGTAGTCACTGTACCTGGAGGTGTTAAAAGAAAACCTGGATGTGTCACTCAGTGCCATGGTTATGTTGACATCATGGTGTTGGGTGATAGGTTGGACTCAGTGTTCTCAGAGGTCTTTTCCAACCTAATTGGGAAGTTCCAGTTACCTCCTTGGAGTCAGCCTCACAGTCCATGACAGCAGCTCTCTGCTTTGCTAATGTTTTATCTTCTACAGTCTCTCTTACCCTGCACCTCTTCCACTTAAGACCCCTATTTTTCCACATTTTCTGTAACATCTTCCCTTATCTTGCCTGGTCTGTTGCGGAGTGACATGTATGGATCAGTTGACTGGGTGGTCAGAAAGTGTATGCTATTCTTTTCTGGCCACATCACCAAGTGAAACTTGTGTCATCACTCAGACATAGTGTAGTAATTTAAAGATACCTGCCAGATTAAAAAAAAATAATGATTTTTTTTTCATGCTTAGAAACATGAGGTTTCGAGACATTGGGTGTAGTTTTGAGTTGCTGTTAATATCAGGAAGAAACACTTTTCTTTAATGAGTTATACTGACTGGTTGATTGTACATGTATCTCTCTCCCCCTATTCTACAGACCACTCTTGCCCAAGAAAGCAGTTTCTACTTCTGTAGCTATGCTAACAATGTTTTCCTAAACAACCCATCAACCTCTGGCTTTGCTTGTCTTTTTATTTCTCTGGGTTGAATATTTTCATTACTTCTTGCATGTGTTGATCTGCTTTTGTAGGAAAAATGGAATTCCCCAAGAATTCATTATTTTCTTTTAAAGGCTGAGGAAATGCTTGTAATTCATTCCATCTAGAGGAACTTTAGAGGGAAATATAGAGAGCATTCATTTCTATCTATGGGGACCAGAGAAGAAGACTAGAAAGCTAGCAATAATAATGCATCATTTTGATAATGCTCAAACTAATATCATACGTTCAGTGTCAAAACTCATGAGTTATCTTGGACATTATATAAATTTGCTCTTGTTTAATACTTACCTTTATGCATTTTTTGGTCACGCTTGGATCAAGATTATTTAGAAAAGTGGACCTATGTGTGACTCAGTTGAGTTATTTTTAAATTCTTATAGACTCTAAAAATGACACAGAAGTTTCATTCTTTGTCAGAATCCCATGAATATTATATAGGAAAATAGGACTAGATGGGAAAAGGCAGACTGTACAAACCTACAGCTGCAAAAAGCTGTTGTATAGATGTTAGTCTGGGATTATCTACTATGTGCTTTCCAAAAAACCACACCACAGCATGCAACCAAAAGTCATTATACATTGCAGGAAGAGTGAACAAGCACCACCAGTATCTGAGAATATTGTGTATGTCTAATTAGGTGAATGTGAGAAGTAGATAAAAAACTTGAATATGTTTCTGACAATTTGAATTTTAATTAAAAATATTTTTATACAGCTCAGTAAGCAACCCTGAAGTTAGTCTCTTTGCAATTAAGTCTTTAATGCTGCAAACGATGAATTTGTCACAGCAAACAATTTAATAATAGGTTGACCTCCTCTGTTTAAACCTTGCTAATTACTGCTCTTTAGATATCTACTGTGGCAACTGTAGAATAAATGTAGAAAATGAGATTTTTTTTTCTTTTGTTGACGTAAGTAATGTGATGATAAATTTCCCATCCTCGTTGTCGTGTTTCTCCTCTGCATTGCAGCAGTGTCAGCTTGATGGTACCTTCAAAGGTCACAGTTATGCCTTTGAACTCTACCCTTATTTATGGGCCATCTTTCCTGAGCTGGCTGATCAGTGCTTTGTACCTTATCCTTCATTTTTTGATGATGGCTATTCCTGTCAGTAATCATCAGAGATAAATAGCTGCTAAGAGTCCATGGATTCTGTTTGAACTATTCTTTACATGAGGTCTAAATGGATGTAGCCTCTGAAGTATTCAGTTCTTCACTTTAAGTCAGCTAAGGTAGACTTCTACATGAATAAGGGTGACATCATCTCTGTGTGGGAAGTATTGAAGAGAACAGAAAGCATGTGTCTGGAGTGACTTGCTACTTCAGGTTATTTTCCAGAAAATATGCTGCACCTAAATGGATTTGGACATTAAAATGTGGACTACGGCTCATAATGTTGGAAGAGTTGCTGTGCACTAAACTGTAGGGGCTCTAAGAAAGACCTTAGGCTCATAGATGTGTCTGGGAAGTAGAGTGGACCAATAGAACTGGATCTATAAAATAATAGAGTTGATTCTGAGGATCTGACATCCACTCTGTATATATTTAGATTTTTCTGTTTTGGTTTGGGTTTTTTTCCTCTGCTATCAAAGGACTGTGTCCATTTCTGCCTGAAATGCAGAATTAGATATGCACCTAGAATTGTTTCCAGCTGCTTCCAAGTGCTTGCATCTTGCAGTCTGGTTTCATCCAAATGGAATTGCAGTTAGGCACTCCATGACCACCCTGCAATGGAAATTGAATTATAGTCCATGGGGGAAAACCAGAAGATTCAATTTCAAGGTACACTCCTGATCTGAATTAGCACACTAATGTGGGGGGAAAAAAAAATAAAGAGCAATGAGTAGGTGAGAGGAAGTATATGCTGCATTTTTAAGTGAAATACTGATATAATGTATTTAGTTCTCTTATACACATTTACAAGGGTACCCATAAAACAGAAGTTAGCTGAGAAAATGAATCAGTGAAAGCAACTAAGCTCTTATCAGAGTTTAATCTGTTTAGGTCATTAAAGAAAACAAATAAAATTAACCTAAATGCAGGTGTAAGTAATTTCACGGAGAAAAACCCTAGCTATTGACTAATGTGTTACTTTAGTGAAGAGAGGATAATCATATAGCTAAGGCCTAGATAGAAGTTGAGTGAATGTAAATGAATTTGGATAATAAATAGAGCAATAAATCCGTAACTATGCTTCTGGATAAAAAAGTCTACATGGAAGTGATGAACTCTGCATCTTTTAATACTTTCCAAAAACATCTATTTGGTGTTTGTCAGTAAAGATTCTGTAAGACCTTCAACAGACAATTGAAATATTCTTTCTATGATGTCAGGAAAAATTTAGAATAAGTCAATAAAAATGAAACTTAGAAAACAAAAATTAAGAAATTAAATAAATGATGCTATTTGGTGCATTACTGCTAATTTGCTCTTTCACAATTCATTAGAAAGTGAATTGAGACATGGAATTTGGTGCTTTAGAAGTTATTTCCTCTTCACAAATATCCTCACAAAATACTTGTGTGGTTGTCTTTTTATCGTTCTAACCAGACATAAAAAAAAGAAAAAAACCCAAGAAATATTAATTTTCCATATTTCGGCAACCTGATAGCAAATGAATTACAAGTATTTCTTCAGCTTTTAAGAGACAAGAATGAATTCTTGGGAAATTCTATTGTTCCTACAACAGTACAGCTAAAACAACCTTTGTCTCCAGCTGTTTTGTTGGTGGTTTTTTAACACTCATTTATATTAAACCTTGAACACTTCCAGGGATGGGGCATCCAGAACTTCTTGGGGCAATCTGTGCCAGTGCCTCACCATAATTTCTTCCTAATATCTAGTCTAAGTCAATTCTCTTTCAGTTTAAGGCCATTAGTCTGTGTCCTATCACTACATACCTTTGTCAAAAGTCCCTCTCCAGCTCTCTTGTAGCCCTCTTCAAGTACTGGAAGGTTTCTCTAAGGTCTCCTCAGAGCCTTCACTTCTTCAGGATGAACAACCCCAACTCTCCCAGCCTGTCTTCATAGAAGAGGTGCTCCAGCCCTCCGACTGTGATCGTGACCCTCCTGTGGACACTCACCAATGTGTTCTTATCATCATATTCATCCCTTGAGATATCCCACAAACATCCTCTTAGGTAGCATCTGAACCTTTTTTCACCCCCATTTTGGTAAGAACCAGAGTGAATGTTATGTTATCCTATCAATTATATAAATGCAATTAGTCTGTTATCCTTAGCAAATCAGAGTGAGAGAAGAGGTGTTCAAAAAAAACCTTTGCAGGAAAAAAGATTCCTTTCATGTGAGTTGAACAAAACGCATTTTGTTACAGTTTCTTTAATTGATACCTTAGACTATACTGAAAACCTGATTTCATAGTTTTAAAAAAAAACTTCTGAGACTGCTTTTCCTTGCCTGAATCAGCAAGGTTTTAAAACTACTATAATTAATTATTTTATTCAGAATCTAGCAATTACCTATTTTAAGAGATGACTCCTTCTTCCTGTGCAGTTATCTCCCCTTTGTTTGAAGAGCATTTTTTAGGATATAGAGTAGCAACCAAATCCAGGAAAACTATTGGGCCTAATCAGTGTATCCGTATTTTCACATGTGCTTAAGTTCCCTCACTGTATAGGGTGCTAATTTCTTTATTGGGAACTAAATTCTATAGCTACATCCTTGTCAGGAATTGCCATATTCTGCATTTCTCAACAGGTTTCTGTTGATTTTGATTCCCTTATCTTTGAAAACAGTTATCTATTTGTTGGGTCTGAATTAATTGATCTGTTTTCATATACAGATATTCAGATAGTTTCCTAGGGAGAAGTTAACAGAAAAAAAAGAAAAGAAATAAATTATTTTCTACATTAAATTTCCCATTTGTTTTAATATGCTAAATATAGCATAACATTTAAATATTGACCATCATTACTCACAAGAAAGAATAGTTCACCTAGTCAGATAAGAGAAAACAGTTTGCTGATGGTTTAGACAGAGTGTTTAGCTATCACTTATTTCTTTGAGGATGTTTCTCTGAAGTTATGAGGTTTATAATTTTACTGCTCTTCAGCTTTTATGGTACATTTTCTCTTTATTAATCTGGGCAATCTATGTGCAGTGAACCTTCAGCAGTTCCTCCACCCAGTGCACAGTTGTCTCTGAGAAATTATGGACTTTAAGAAGCACCTCTGAGGTTCATTCAAGCAAGTAAATTAAATTAAAAAGAGAAGAACTTTTTGTCCCTAATTAAGTATTGCAGCCACAAATGGTGTTACAACAAGTAGACCCATTAGGTATGGTTAGACAGACTTTGGGTCCTAGTTTAACAGGAAATACTTGGTTCCTGGTTCCAGAAATGTGTCACTTGAACATAGAAAATCAAGCATTTCAGTACAGTGCAAACCAGATAGCTGCAAACACTGAAGAGAAAAACCAATGTAAAATCTTGCCACATTCTAAGATGAAGTGACCAAAATCTCTTTGGAAGATCTGATCTTATATAAGACTAATTTTTGAGAAATAGGTAGAATTTTTTTTTAAATGGATCTGAGAATATGCCTGTTTAATAGAGGAGGAGAATTTTTCTAAGAGCTTGTAAGCATTTCTGTTCAAATAAATTTTTTTCGAAATCATAAATCTAGGGGGAAAGCTCACCAAGCATTTTATAGAAAATCAGAGAATTTAATTTCAGGGCTTCTAATAACTAAGTAATAATGTGAAGTAAGCACAATTCTCACAGTCTATTTAGCTATTTGGCAACTGGTTAAACATTAATTTGATTGTGGTCAAGAAGTTCTATACAGTCAGGCAATCTTTGTGCAATGTCACATAAAGTCTTTGATATCCAATGGCTGGAAACATACTGGAAAGTCTAAAAGCAAAATGTTTAAGAAAGTCACAGCTGGCTCTTGGAATAACAGGGCTGGGGCTGAAGGAAATTATCTTTTCTTTATATTACCCAGAGGAATAAACTAGAAACAAAAGAAAATACTTGTATCCAGTCCATTGAGAAACCTTTCAAGACCATCCTTTCTTTTGAGAAGTGGCACTAAGAGCACAGTGGGTAGGGGAATATGGGGAGACAGCAAATATCAGACATCTAAGGAGAGCCTAAGGCAGCTAAGATTAGGAATCTGCCTGATTTAGACTTTGTCTTATTTAAGCTATGCATTTTTGTCCTTAAGTCCACTTGTTCAGTTCAAACAGTTCAAAACAAAAGTGTTATGGTTCCTGCCTTCCTTGGCTGAGTCACAAGGGTACAGTCTGAGATTTATGTAACCCCTCAAATCGTGTCCATATGTGGTCCAGACTAAGAGGTCCCTGCTTGCCCATGGGCACTGTACTGTGAAAGCAACGTGCTGTGGGCAGCATCCCTCTTATTGCTTCATAGCAGCAGCCAGCTGCCACTTCCACTGTTTTTTGGAGGGCTTTATTGGCAGCCATATAACTCTTGAGCCATGCACTGAGGATTGGTGTAAATGTCTATGCATGAATGGTCGAGTCAAACGTTCTGATTTGTCCTTTGCTGCAAGTCAGGTTGGGTAACCAAAACAGTCCTTTCTGCCTTGGTATGTATTCAGCCCGCTAGCTGGCTTTAAAAAGAAGAATGTCAGGCATTTATTTTCCATCAGATTTCCAGGACAAAAATAAAGCAGTTTGCTGACATTTCAGAGCACTTGCAAATACGTAATGTGCTATAAAAATTGATGAGGCAAGGAAGGACTTACTCAACATACTAAAGCATTCAGAGAAATGGTCAAGGATTAAAGATTGACGAAGAGAAGCTGAGTTAAGAAATTCCCTTTAAGAGCAGTAGAACAGTAAAGAATGATGAAGTATTTTGGTCTAATCCTTTAAAAGCATTTTGAACTATCTATTAAAACAGTAGGAAAACAACAATAGTGAAAGCAATAGAAGAAGCAAAAGCAAGCCAAAACCAATGCAGAGTCTCCAGAAAATAACTCTAGAACTTCTTCTGTGTTTGTATACAGTATAGCATCCTGCCTTTTCAGATTCACTGAGGAAAATGGGAGAAGGACAGTGGGAAGCTGGGTGCCAGCCTGGCCTTTTCCTCTCATGCTTTAATGCATTTCGTGGTGAGCAGTTATGGCACCTAACATGTTCCTTCCACATTGCAGTTGAGTCCAAAGTAAATTTGTCCAGGATTAATAATCTAGATAAAGACAGATAATGTGTAGTAGATCTTAATGGAAGCTGAATTCCTGCCTTTTTGTGTTTTGGATATTTTGCTTGTCTTTGATGCTTCCTACAACCAGAGATATTTGCCAGACACCTTGGAAATTACTAAGGAAGAGACAATTCTAGCAACTTTTGATGTGATTTTTCTTCCTATACCCATCCTTTTTCCTGATTTAGAATCAGAATATTCTTATGCCGATATATCACCAGATGTCAGTAAAGCAAACAAACAAAAAAGCTTTTGTAGAAAATCAACATCACAACTGCTGGCAAAATTCTCTATTAGTCTGCTGCTGAGAGGCTCAGATGTAGACTTGTTCTGTCCAGGCAGAAATAACCTGTGCCTGGAAAGATAACCTGTGGTTATTAGATACTCTAAATTTCAAAATTATTCGAAATTTGGCCTCATGGAAGTCAGTGCAAATGGTAGTTATTTCAGTGGATCAGGCTTTCATTTCTTCTCCTCCTTCTTTTCATTTAGTTTGACAACTAATATGAAAATAAATCTGTAACTGCAGGTCAGACAAATAAATGCCAGAGGAAGAAAGCAAGTCTTTGAAAAGTTGTCTAATTTTTAAGAATTAGATAACGTTTATTCATTGACCACATAGTGGCTCCTGAGAGGAAAATCATAAGCTCTGTGGTTTTTAAATATAAATTTTATATAGTATTAAAATTGTGCTAGAAGGGCATAGATACTTAAGTGTGGGCAAGTGTTTCTGCAGATCTTCAGCCATTTTTTTCCTTCTACAATCTTTGTTTTGCCAGTGAGGAGTTTTCTTGTATATTTGTTTTTGATAACCTGTCTCTCTGTAGTAGCATAAGAATCCATTGATGGCAATTAATATGGTAAATTGTAATTGCAGTTTTGGAGAGTGTCTACTATAACATACAGTGATTTATTAGCATAATCACTAACTGTCTATTTAAAGGTCATTCTTGCTTCCCAGTTATTTGCAGAAACATAAAATATAACTTGCCCTCAAGATAAAGCAATATGAAAAGAACCTTACTATATTTCTTTCAATTAAAAAAACAATTTCTAAAAATGTCTGTTTTAATGCCAATGATTCGCTTTGCAACAGCTAGCAGTCAAAAGTGTTCTGATATGTGTAAATCTGAGAATTACAAAGTTGCAAGCATGTTCAGTAAATAAAATCGGATTATTGCTGGAAAATTCAGTTCCTGTTGTGACATTGCAAGAATCAGAGAGGTGAATTTCGTTCAGATTGCTTTGTCAGAAATTCCAAGGCTACCTTAGGGCTATTAAATGCTCAAGTACTTTTCAAGGGAAAGCCAGTGGGAATAAATGTTAAAAATAATAGATTAAAAGCGATGATTACGTCAAACAGTGAGTAAGTAGAAAAATGACCCAGCACTGCTTTTAAAGGGAGTAATTTATGCCTCGTATAGACTAAAAATAAAAGATAGATTAAAAAGAAAACTCATTTTAAAAGGAGTAGAGTGGAATGCTTGTAGAGATAGAACTGATATGGTCAGTTTATTCAATCTTGTATATGAAATTTTTAGATAAAAGGCACTTTGGAATGCTACAGTAGAGGTAAAGCATCTTCTTTTCTCTTGCACAGCTTGGAGGCAAAATCAAAATACAGCTCCTTCAAGTTTATGAAACTTGATTGAAACCAGTAAATAAACAAACTATTCATTTATTGCCTGACAAGACGAAGCAGCACAACAGAGCTCATGAGAGGCTGGGATCAGTGATTACCATCTCCCAGCTGAATGCCATGTCCCAGCTCTTTGGGGTAGATTTAACATCACGTATTCAAGCTCCATTGTAACATTTCCTTCTCTTTGAATGTGTGTGAAAGTGAAGTTGAAAGTGCTGTTCCACAGATGCTTTTTCAAAACAACAATATAATCCTCTTTTAGAAACCCTCCCATTAAAAAGAGAAGGTATTCAAGGTATCACAGTCCCACAACCAGGCTCACTCTCGTGTGAGAGCAGCGAGCAGCCCTGTGGCACAGAAGCCAGTGTCCCACCTACAGAAATGTACTTCTTTCATCTCAGCACGTGTTACTCCAGTCTAAATCTTGATAAAATGTCAACTAAGTGCCATGACTTTATCTGGACCATATGTCTATAGCTTCTTGTTAAAAACACTTAAACAGCATTAGGTCCCTCTCCAGAACAAAGACTCTCCTGACTTGGGATCACAGGTATGCCAGCTGAGGACACTCGGACATTAAGGGTATCTGAGTATCCTCAGCTAGATTTGAGATGGACTTTATGAATTTCCTTTTGCTAAGTCATCATCAGAATTTTCCCTCTCAACATACAGGGATGATGAGATTTTTGTTTTCAAATTATAATAAAAATATATATATTATGGCCGGTTAGTGTGCTTAGTTCCACACAGGTGCATGCATTTGTGCTAGTAAAGCTGACTGAAAGCAGCAATGCTGTAAAGATAAAGAGAACCTATTTTAACTCTGAATGAACTTGCCATGCACTGTCATTTGGGGTTTTTTTTCCATCATTGAGGCTGCATTCCCCTATATTTTTTTTCTGATACTTCTGTAGTTTTCTCAAATGAACAGTGATCATGAATAGTGAAAAAGCATCCATTTTAGAGAGGCTAGGTTGCTGCATTGTGGGGCAGAGCCACTCTACATTACCTGAACTGCTCTCCAGAATCATTCCCATGGATGATGGCAGCCATATAGGGACGGTACTCAGTATCAAAGTACAGTGGTACCAAGAATGCGGTTTGTAGCTGCCATAATTTTTCTCCATCTCAGTGTCTGCATTCCTCCTACAACCCAAAATCCACCTGGACCACGCTAGATAAGCATTCTTGTGCCTTAATCCTTTTAATCCCCTACAGTTTAATCCCTCCCTTAGCACAACTGCTAGGCACCTGATGGCTGCTTCCACTCTGCGAGCAACGCTGGATATATGCTCTGCAATGGATTAACCATTGGCAAAAGCCGAGGGGTAATGCAAATGCTGCTCCTGCTTTTGCACCAGCTGAGGCAGTGGGGATGGGAGCGAGAGATTTATGGTATCATAGCAAGAGCAGATGTGAGCACAGCTCTGCAGGTTGGACAGTGGGGTGCCTGCCTGGGACTTGAGAGGCTCTGGGATGTTTAATGTGGGAGCCACGATGTGTCTGGAGAGCAGAACTCTCCTTACACAGGTTGCATTTTTGCTCATTTGTGCAGATGTTCCTGGGCTTTACTGCACCACAACTCTCAGCAAAGGGACATCAACATGCATGATGTAAGGCAGCTTCTCATGCAGGGTTATGAGTCTTCTGGGATTCACAGTTTGAGCACAGGATGGCCTCATGTTCTCCTGTTTTACAGAAAGCTGTTCTCTGCCAGAAAACAGCCATATCAAAAGAGAAAGTCAAAAAACGGGGCAAGCAAGTCTGCTTAAAAACTTCCTTATCCACCACAGTGCATGGTCCATGCAACACATATTTCTGTGTCATCTCACGTTGCACGTAACCCACCACCTTCTCTTGGCTACTACATCTGGCACAGGCACAAGCAACACTAGTGGCTGAGTTTTCTATGATTAAAGGATGATTCAGATACCAAATTGAGGTAAGTATCTGTGGTTGTAAAACCAGATCTCTAATACCTGTGGCTGCAGAAATTCCCTTTGGTCACAAGAAAAGTTGGATTTCATCTGCACTCCTTCTCTTTGGTGTTTACTGATGGCAAGTTTAAGTGCTTGGCACGTCACCTGTCATGACTCTCTCCTGCTTAGATAAGCAAATGTTTTCAGGCAAAATGCTGCTGTTGTGTGAAGTGAGTGTCGGGTCATTGCCTGCACCACTTCTGAGAAATTTATGCTGTTTGGGACTACCTCCGTTCCAAGTCTGGCATACAAGTATGTTAAAATCACATTACTGACAGAACAGACACATATTCTGCAGTACTGTTTTTACCTTTGCTGAGGTAGTAACATCACAGACTGACTACAGTAATAATTAAGGTTGTTTCAAAATTAATTTCCTCTCCTGTGGCAGCAGCTACATTTCTCATTAAGAACAAAATGCACATCTCTATGCAGTTTTATCACAAGGAGTCAGGATATGCAGCTGAGATAAATGCATGAGGAGGTGGAACAATAGTCCTGAAAGTGCTCAGGCACACAGCTTTACTGTACTTGTTTCGCTTAGTAGCATTGCCCTTGCAGCCCAATCTTCCCTCATTCCTTAACTTCAGAGTAAATTATCTCAACACTAAAGCCCAGTAAGATATACTTCACCCAGAAGTGGCTGGGCACTGGAACAGGGAAGTGGTCACAGCACCAGCCTGACATAGTTCAAGAAGCATTTGGACAATGCTGTCAGGCACACGGTGTGACTCTTGGGGATGGTGCTGTGCAGGGCCAGGAGTTGGACTCCATGATCCTTGTGGGTCCCTTCCAACCTGGCATTTTCTGTGATTCTGTGATCCACAAAACGTTATTCTATTAAAAAAAAGTCTAATAGCTGAAAGTAGAGAACTTATATCCAGACCTGATCTGTAACTCCAGTGTGGCAGTATGGTACTCGCCGAAGCCTAGAGTAGCAGGACAAGTCTGCAAGAGGATGCAGAATGCCAAGCCTGACATCCTTTCATTAAGGAGATTTAGAAACCTTAACTCACTCTGGTCTTTCGCGTTTGAGGAGTATCATCTGCTGCAAGTCTTCATCTGTATGTCTGTGAGGTCTGAGATGGCTTAGAACTTTGGTATACGTGGTTACATATTGAGATGAACTTGCTAAATGTGTGTGTGTGTGGGAGACAGACACACACATATCCAAGGGTACCTTGGGTAGGCGTGATTTGGGGTGCAAGGGCCTGCACCTACCTTGCTCCCAACCAAAATGGGGAAATTCTCTTCCTTTCCACCACCCCGATTGAAAACAGTGAGCCAAGAGGAGCAAGGGCAGAGGAACAGCTCCAGGGAGCCTTCACCTGTCTGCACTGGGAAACAAGAGACCCATGTGGGAGTGGTGGGCAGGACTGACTGGCCTTAGTGTGGAATGCAGCCTCAGAGCTGCACTTTTGGGCTGGTGTCACTGATGATGACCTGTCCCAGGCTTCACTGCAGCCACTTCAGATGGACACTTGAGTGTGGGCCAGAGCAGAATGGAAACTTGCGTTATACAGTGGTGGGTCACCTCCTGGCGTGGCTCTGGGGACAGCGCCATGACACTAACGCTGCGCACGGGTGTGCTATTCCCTCCACTCTTTGGTCACCTCTGAACACGGCTGCAGCTGCAAAGGGCACATGGGGCAGCACGGCTTCTCCATGGCCATAGGGCACGAAGAAAACTTACTTCATTTGTTTTTCAAGAAAATCCACCCTTGATTAAATCTCCTGGAATCTATTAGTGTTAAGACCAGGTGCCAGATTTCTTTATATTATAAATGAGTATGGCTAAGAGGACTTTGGCTAAATTACTCTCTAAGTGGGTTTGACTCACAATTAGCAGAGACTGTTTAAAAATGTGGGATGAGGTTACAATGAGTGCCATAAGAAGACAGGAGAAAGACATTATGTTGTCTCAGACTGTGCCAGCATTGCAGATAGGTATGGCTATGCATGACTGAGGAATACGCTACTGGCCTGAAATACCTGCTGCCTTTCGAGATCTGAAGAAGCAATCTTCCTAACAATTGCTTCCGTTTTCTTTTTTATTATTAAAGCATGTAATTGTTAAAACAGATAGACTTCAGAGCCATTTTAATGATGTACAAAAAGCATAATTAGCATGTAAAATAGTATCTCACTCTAAATTTTCTGTGTTTGCTCTGGGAAAATGTTTTAGTAATTATGCCATAGATGCAAATGCCGTGAAGAAAACTCATTCCTAAAATATTTGGCATATGTCTCATTCTGTCCAATTTAGTCTTCTGCATGTTGATGAGAAATACCAGCTTTTTTTTTTTTTTTTAGTGATGGGATTGCTTTTGTTAGCATTTGCATGCTTTGCTTGCTTGTTTTCAGTGTAATTTCTTTATCAGACAAACAAGATAATAAGACTAATTTGAGACAATAGCCTGCTACTTTATAGATCCTGGAGTGAAATTTTTATTAGGAAAATGTTATGCTTTAAGGTGCACCAAAATGAAATTGTATTACGTTTATAATGAGACTTGAAGTAATTTAGAAAACATTTTGAAAGAGAGTTTCATTAAAGAAATAAATTAGAAAAAAAGTACCTGCACTGTAATTTGGAGCATAGGTCCTAAGGAAGCTGTGAGGAAACAGACCAATAATCAGAAATATTTTTTATATGATTGTCTAAGATGTAGGGAATCAAAAAAAAAAGTTTCATTTTGGGAGGAAGCTTGACAACTATACGGCTGCAGTCTGCAGTTATGACTGCAATTGTTTTTTGCTTTTACAGGCTTAAACCTTCAAATCTGATGGAGCAATTTTCTTAGTAATTTGAGTTCCTGAAGTAAAGATACCACATCAAAAATATAACTATATAAAAAAAAAAAGGATTGTAAGCTCTATGATGACTTTTTCTCATTTGTAGGTTTATTATTAGCATAGCTGTTTCTTTTTTTTATCACTTTTTCTCAATAATGGCATGTATTCAGTTTACAATTTTCTTTTTCTGACATGTCTTATCTTTCTGAAAGTAATGCAGTGTGATAAAGTTTAAGACATTTAGTTCAGGCCATTCATTTAAAGTCAGTTATAAAACTCCAGTGGCAAGAAAAGGGTTCGTGTTTCTTCCCTGACACATTCAGCATCCCGATAAATGTATCGGAGCATATTTGAAAATAATCTTAAAAATTAAGCATAGTGAGGTTAAAATGGATTGTGCTGATGATTATTCTCGATAAATTTTCCTGCTATGCCCAGTGAACATGGGAGGACAGATGGGATTCATTGGTAATCTCACAACAGCCCAAAAAGTGTTGTCATCTTATGTATCTTAACAGCCACAAATAGCTCTTTTAAACACTTCCTTTATTCTAAGACTTGTCTTGATGCCTGTGAAGGATAAAAAGTCATTGAAAGCCAATCTGTACAGCAGAGAGGCCTTAGCAATCTTATGCTCTGAAGGAATTTGTTCACACTCAATGTGCTGATGTATGTGGAAATTTCTAGGTCATACTTCATTGTACTTAGTACCAGTATTAGTATCATCATCATATAATCCATGCTAACATTATATAATCCTAATTTGATTATAGATCCAGCACTGATAAACTGACACCTCGAAAAACATACACACCAGCAAATACTCAGCAAGAGGAGACCGTAGTTTCTCACTGTAGATGAGGATAAGGAAGGACATTTTTTATGCGTTTTTGTAAGAAGTTCGTACTATGTTTGCTTCTGAAGTTCAGTTTGGCAACTTAACCTTTCCCTAAGAGAAAAGTTAATTTGGTCAGAATGATGTGAAGTGGTGATGCTTACAAATATGTAGACCAACGTGCTCCTTCTAGATTCAGGGTCAGGAAGAGAAACAACTAAAACCTTACTTGCAACGGCTTAGTGATACCAGTGCCTCTCTAGGGGAACAAGTGCTTTATTCCAGTCAGTATCACACAGTGTTTCTACATTTTAACAGTGATTTCACTGACACTGTGTGTGAGTCAGTTTGGTTTCAAAGAATGGCTGTGAAAGTCTTGTTTGCCCAGTGATGCCTTGTTTCAAGACAGAAATTTCAGTGATCGTTGCCCTCTCCAGTTTACAAGTATAAATTGCATAAATACTCAGGGTAATGCTGTGGACCAGTTTACCCAGTGGGAATGTTCACATACAGAGAAAAAATAATACATATTATATATAATACATATTTTAGCCTGTATTTTCACTCATTTTGTCCATCTTTTTTTTGAGACAAACGGACGCTGTCAGTCGCCCACAAGTGAGGGGTGCAGCGTCCTTCCTGCAGACGTCAGGGTAGACAAGAGCAGGGCAGCTGCTGTCGTCGCTGCAGCAACGCTGGCTCACCAAAGGTGGTGCAGGCGAGACCATACAGCTTCTGTGCGCGTGTGCTGACACAAAGGACTAGGAGGGGTCTCTCGTGTGGCTTCCAACGAACCTCACTGGTAGAGGGTCCAGGGACAAAATACGGGAGATCAGCAACTACACTTGGTTTTATATGGGGGGCGGAGAGAGGCAGAGAAGGGGAAACAACCGATGGGGTACAGTAAAAGGGGAGGAACAACACTAACAACAACCACTGGCGGTAAAGTAGAGGCGGGGATTAGAACAAGGGCCCAAGGGGGTGGAGAACTGGGGAGAACTTTCTAGAGGGAGGCGGTGGCCTTAATCCTCAGTGCCGCCCTCGGATCTGCCCTCAGGGCAGTCCTCGGAGTCTTGGTGCTCATACCACTGGAGGGCCAGGGCTTGAGTGGAGTTATGCTGCCTCAGCCCATCAGGCCACCGCAACAATAAACCCTGAAAATGAGCAGATTCTGGACAGTTTCAAGTAAATGCCAAAAGTGCATACCTTCTTTTCTACCCTGTAAGACGACTTTCCTGAGTCTTTGGGCTCTCAGGTGTTTCTGTACGGAGTTGTGTGTTCAGCTGTGCCATCCCACACAGACAGATGCTGTTAGGGTGCAGCTCAGTAGCCTCTGGCACACACATTTAAAATCACATGCAGCCAGAATTTGACTGTTGCATGATGGGCTGTCACAGGGAGAGACTAAGGCAAGGCTTCAGTAGGTTCCAACTCATACGAAGGTTCAAAGTCACTTCTGGATCACACCTGCTAAGATCTGGAGCCAAAAGCTTCAGCTTCTCGCATGGTCCAGGTGAGGTGAATTGCCATGACACATCTCTTTGAGTTTTCCCACCCTCCACTGCATTTCTGTTGTCACACTGAATCTCAATACATTGTGGGAAAACTGTCCTGAAAAAGACAGGATTTAACAAGAATTGTTTCAAAGCAAAGAAGTCAGTCAGAAAATGATCAGTATCCTAATGGTATAACTCCAATTCTTTCACTAACAAAAACTGTACTGGAATCAAAATACAGAATGTTCAGATAACCACAGGGTTCCTAATTATAGGTATTAGGATTAGGGCTTGTGTACTAGTTTCTTGTTTATTTCATTCCTGGTAATTTGTCTACAAATATCTTTTACTGTTCTTGTATTCGGCTAAACATTTTTAAGCCCAATTTAATAGAATGACTCAACTTGTAAGCTGATGATTCAGATACCTCAATGATGGGAGTTCAGGAGAGGTTTGCAATAAATAATTTTTAAAAACCCCTATCTTAAAATGCAAAGTGAAAACTCTGCTCATTTAAATGCTCATTTTGGTTTATTGCATATTGTATTTGGGCCTTGGTTTGCTCCTTTCTGAAAGGCATAAATGTGTTGAATTAACCAGGGTTTTTTGTACTGTGCACTTGAGCTTCACTACAGTCATATCCAGCAATTCTGTAGAGAAGCTACAGGAATGAGGAATGCTGCTGTTGGACAATCATACTCTAGACTACTATCATGTCACACTTTAACTAAATCCAAAATAATTAAACTATGTATATTGACTACTGAACAAAGGTATTCCACAGTCTAATGGAACTCATTGGGAAAAACAGTCTAACCGAGGGGAAAAAAGCATGAGACTGAATCTGAATTTTTCCTGGGAAATTCCAAGCATACAGTATAGTAACTGCATGACTTTAATACTCTACTTGTTGTAAAATTGTCTCCATCAGCAAATTTGGTTATATCAATATGAATTGTTAGAAATCACAATAATATTTAATCTGGATTAATACCACAATTCAGGCAGTTTGCATTATTTCAATATGTTTTAAGCTTTCCTAGGAGTAGTAGTGCCTTTAGTCATTACAAAAAAGGACATTTTATTCACTTTAAAACCATTTGGTAGTTACAGCAAAAGGACCCAAACTACGCAGGTTATCGCTTACGTTCCATTACACTATCACACAGCTGTATTATTGCCACATTCACCTTTCTTTCCCCATTTCCCTCAAGGTATTTGTCATTTCACATGTATTCAGAAGAGCTGATTTCTAATTATCATTCTCTGGAGGAAATTCTTTTTTCGGAAATTTATTGGCCCTGTGGTAACTTTTGGGAGCCCTAGGCATGGGTGAAAGCTATGCTGTGCTGCATGCACTGAATAAAAACATAATGAAACACTGCCTTTTCCAGAAAGCTCCCAGTGTAAAAGGCAAAAAATACATACAAAGCAATTGAGTTCTGTCTCCTCATTTAATAATGTGGAAATCAGGACAAAATCCCTAATCTCAGCTGGGCCCTTCTTATAGCCAAAAGAAGTTGTGGGCCCCTCCAGAATTGCTCAAAGGCAGCAATCCAAGTGGGGTGAACTGCACTTAGAAGTCACTATTTTTTCCAAGTCACTATTTTTTCCAAGGACTTCTAAGGGAGACTGGAGTGAGTGGCTCTGATTAGAGAGCCAGTTGTTAGTGACTAGAATTCAGCATCTTGTTGCTCTAACAATTATCTCTAGTTTCACTGTTGCTTTTTTTTTTTATAAATAGCTTTAATTCCTGCACATTCCCTCACTATGACCTTTTGTCCTAATACATTTGAAAAAGTCTTTCTCTTCCTTATTACTTTACTGACTAGCATTAAGTGCCTTTATTTTTATCTCACTGGTATATTGTGAGATATAATTAATGTTTGTGTACTGCTTTGAAAATGAGCATCATTGCATCAAATGCTAGTTTTGAGGAGCAAGATGCTTTTTGATGTTCTTATCTGTTTTGTTCAGACTTTAATTGGCTCTGTATTCATCTTCCTCCCACTCTTATGGTCGCAATTTCAACTCTTTTTTAACCTTTGATCTTTGAGTGGTTTCTCTAAAAAATCAAAATTGTCACTTGATCTGCTCCATTCATGTCTTTCAGATGTTTCAGAACACGGGGAGAAGAAGATGAAGACAATTTTTGGGGTCACAGGGATGATATGACGGACATGGATGCTGGTTTAGTGGAGTGAGGAGAAGCTTTTTGAAGAGCTTGTAGGGAAGCAAGATTACCACTAAAGAAAGGAGAGAAGTCACCATTGTTGTCCCTGTTTTTTTGTTTCCCACTCTGAGAAGTTCTTCTCTGGGATGGGATTCCTGTCTCATGTGAAGAGCAGGAAGTTCTTTTAGTTTTTTGAAAAAGTTTTTGATTCTGAGTTTGCTTCAGATAGATGAGGGGAAATGCAAGTAGAACACCTGATCAAATGATGGATTTACAACCTGAAGGAAAAGAAAAATGTAATAACTTCGTTGGAGCTCTCATTGGACTTGTAGAGAAGCTCTCATTTCTCTGTAGGGGAGAATCTTTGACACTTGAAAATTGTGAAAATAGACTGGACAAACCTGCAGAGAAATGTATGGTAATGTAGAAATATTACCAAAAAAATTGTGATTTACAAGGTGTCCCAGAACTATTTGTATTTCTAGTTCTAGAACCTTGAGACTTTGTGCCTGTACAAACAGTTAAATTTTCTTTCACATCTTTCACAAAAATGCATGGTAATCTAAACATACAGATATGAACAATCTACATCTGACAGTGATCTAATTACATGAATTTGAGAACACTAGCTAGCTATTTTTCAAATGCCTGATGCTGCAAAAGCTGGAAAACATGTAAATGTTGTTATTTCTCAAATGACTCACACTAAAACATAAAAACATTCTGGAAACTCACACTTACATACACAAAAATCCGAATAAAGTACATAGAAGTGAAAAAGCAAAGAAGAGATCCAGTCTTTATAAGTCTGGAAAGAGTTTCTCTGAAATATGAAAAGAAATGCATCCGGATCTGAATACCTTTGGTCTGGACTATGTCTGTTTCTCATACTACATTTTCTAAAATTCAGCCACTGCTTTAGAATGGATGGAGACTTTGTTCATATACTTGGTAATGTCAAGTGAATATTTGACCATAAGAGCTTCATTTAATCATGAAAATAAAATGTCTCTTTTTTAGTACCAAAAATTCAGTTTGGCTGGAAGCCGCTTTTTATGATTGCATTTTTGACCAGAGATTACTAGCAGTGCCGTGAGATTTAGCTGGCCATCTGTACAGCTTGAACACTGAGTAGTGACTCTCTCAAACTTAGTACAGTGCTTATGGTAGGCTGCTTGCAAGGTATTGATAAGCCAGAACTTCATTCTCTGTCTTAATGAATTTTCAGTACTGAGCAAACTGGTAAAACTCACAACCTATATAAGGACAAATAACACAGCAAAACTAGTGGATTAGATAGTGGATTAGATTTTATGCCCTTTATCTTTTATAATCCAGAATAGCCTGTTCTAAAGCAGTTTTCCCTTTTGAAGTAATTCTGGAGTTGCAGTCTCCAAAAAACTGGATATAATTAAAACTTCTTTTAGCAGCATTGTTTTCAGGCATTGCTTCTGAATTAGAGAACAAAGCCCAGTAGATTAGGTTTTACATGGAGAAAAGCACAGACATGATTACTTTTACCTTCTATTAATTACCAAATGGACAAAAAATAATTAAAAAAACATTGTCTGCCACTGACTTTGCTGGGTTTGCTTTTCCTAACCAGTGACTTCTTGGACTGAATCCCTGATAATGCCATGTTGACAAAGAAAAGGAGTGAAAAGTGGATGGGGACAGTTTCAGTTAATTCACACAAAACCTTTTTTGTGCTTACCTGTCTGACCCTATGTAGGTGTCTTAGTGCTCCCTGCATCCCAGGCACACAAAAGTTTATCCTGACCTTTGCACAGTCTCTTGTATAGTTTAATCTTTCATATCTTCAGCTGACTTTGCTCCTGTATTTTGTTATTGCTGTTGTTATCCATATGATCAGACTTCACCTTATTACTATGAAAATGCATCAGAAGAACTTAGAAAGGGTTGCAGGGTTTTTTCCTTTTCTGAAAATTTACTTCAATGTAATAGGGTAAGATTTGCTATAACCATTTTATCTTACAACTGTTACCAGAGAAACAGCACAAAACACCAGACCATGTCTCTGTCTCTGCTCCTTCCTGTCCCTCCAATATTTCCCTTGTTCCACTGGTTCAAGTGAATAAATGTTTTTGTTAATTTCCTTTCAAGTTCTGATAGTAACTGTGATCTGGATAAAACCTGTTGGAACTATGTCAAGCCATCATAAAGATTCTTGGATTTATGTGGGAAGTAGAGGTCTTAGATGCTATGGATAGAATCTTTATGAGCAGAAGGGAAAAGGGCAAAGAACACGTCAGGACTGACCTTCTAGTGAATAAATTTCACAGTGCTCACACTACCATAGAGCTGTTTTGTTTGGGGAGCTACTAAATGGTCTCTAAGTCCACCTATACTTAAAAAGAAATATTTTATTCAGATTAAATATATACATTGCACAGAGAATATAATTTATAGTGTATATTATATTTATTGATGGTAAAGAAATGATGTTGTGTCCCAGGGTGCACCCCGGAGAAGCAGATGTGAGAGGGCTGTTGGGAAGCACGACTTGATGTCTCCAGGGATGTAGCAGCTGTTGTCTGGAGGTTCAGCACAGGTTGTCTCTGCCTTGTGTTCACCTCTACTCGTGGCTGTGGGCCCTGAGATGCAGCTGGAGATGGGATGAGAGTGCCCATGGTGCCTTAGCCATGCAGCATTCCCTGCACACATGTCAAAACAGGTGGTATGGTACACTTTGAGAGATGCCATGAGTGAGCTGTTCCCCAGTCTGTCTGGCAGAACCAGGGCAAAGTTTAGCATGTGATTTTCTCTGTTTTCTGAAAAGCACTGGCCTTTACTTAAATATTACAGCAAAGCCAACGAGCAGCATTAAATCATTTCCTGAGATAGAAATAATAGCCAAAACCCTAATGTGGAGGGAGTGCAGCCAAATATCATCAAGTTGTAATTAGCAAAGGACTACGTTTTGAAACCCGCTCTTCATGAAGATTTAAAAATTACTCACCAAATGGAATACATTCAAAGGGCACTTGGACATGTCCCTTCTTTATATTTTCAGTATGTTCTATGACCTACACTCTTACTTAGAGCTGTGTAGAAGCATTTGATCTGCTTTTTTCTTTTTTTTTCTTTCTACAAAATCAGCCAGACATTCCTTCTGCAGAGAAAGGACTTAGTATTTTTATAATATTTAAAGTCCTTAAAAAAGGTCACCAAACCAAAAAGCCTGAGGACACTTTTTCAAAAGATACTGAGCTGCTATTCAAGGACGTATGTGGATAGTGTATTTATAATTTAAAATTACTGTTTCCTTGTAGTTTCTAACCAATTTTACTTTTAAATATGGGCCAAGTTCCTCAGTGTCTGTAGATCAGTTATATCTAACTTAGTAAATAATTTAGCACCATGGGAGCATGTTGGTAGAGCAAAGAAAACTTTGAGCGGGTTGCTCAAGCTGTTTTCATCTGACCAGATGGAGTTTGATTCCCTGAACCAAACATCCTCTGGCTGCAGGCAGTTTGAAGATACTTCAAGGTACAGTCACTGATTCAGATCCAAATATCCCTTTTGGGGCTGAGGGAATGTGATGGAAACTTCCTGCTTAGTTGCCCATGAAATGAGTGGCATTCACTTGTGCACAAACCACTTCCTACCGAGGCCCATGCATGGGGACAGCAGGTTGTTCAGGATTTTGCTGTAAAATGGCTTGATTATTCCAGATCAAAACAGTGCGAAGGGCACTAGCTTTAACACTGGTTCATTTCAAATATATTTTTTGCCAGTTGTGTTTATCTCCAAACACTGCAGAAAATCTTGCAGAACAAATCTTACCAGAAGTGCATCACGTGAGGGTATAATTCCTAGAACAGTTAAGACTATTATAGGAATAAATATAAGAATTTGAGAACCTTTACATAACATCCTTTAAAAACAAAAACCTGCCAGTTCATGTCGAAACATTATTAATTTGCCTTGCAGAAGGAATGGATTTCAAGAGAGAGAAAATTCTAATTATATTCTAAAACAAGTTATGAGGAAATAAAATTATCATTGGTTGGGATACTTTGGAGTCAAAACGTGTTCTGGAAGGTTTTAATTTTGTTGTGGTAAGCCAAAGGACAGAAGGAACAAATGAGAAAACATGATTTTTGAAAGTAGAATTCTTTTTATCCATCGTGGGTTTGCTAGCACTTCTGACAAAGTGCTCTGTTTTGTTGGAAACTTACAATTCTACCAAAACTGATAGGAAATCTTGTCTGAACTGCCACTATATTCAGCAGCAAAAAAAGGTAGCCATTGTGACTATGAAAAGTGGTATTGTATTGGTCTTCTTATTAATATTAGAAAGTATTAGAGGCTTGAATGAGCAGTAGAAAATTATAAACCACAAGGAGGGGAGAGCATCATGCAGAATTGTGAGAGAATAGGCAATTGAAATAATTAAACTACAAAACAAATTTAGTGTCTGAAAGACAAGAAAAGAACATGTGCTCTTGGGTGAACTCAGGTCCCAAAGATTATTAAGACGGAACTGGGCTTTTCATTTTAAAGATTTAATTTAATCAGATTTTTCTGCTAACTTAATTTGATCAGTTTTTTCTGCTAACACTGATATTTAATTTATTTGGTTGTCGTGCTACACCCTTCATTCAGTGAGTGTTAACACAGAATTGCATAACATTTTTTCCCTTGGTTTTAAAGTCCTTCAGTATTTGGAGGGAGTTTGAGTCTAGGATTTGAATTCAAACTTATCACAGTTTATATAAAGTGTCTGTCATGCTGAGGTACTCATATCACATGAAAGCTTACCCCAAGATTTCCATTGAGGCAGAGAGAAGGAAGTGGGACATCTTGGTTGTGTGTCCTCCTCGGGGTCCCAGGGCGGTTTGACTTCCCGTAGTCTTTGGCCAAGCAACAAATCCAAACACAAAGCACGTGATTAGGGGCAGCTCACCATCCCCACAGCTGGAGTTGTGAATCTGTGGTCTGTAGAAAAAACATGTAAATTGTAAAGCCAAACGGAAAGGCTGAAGCAGAAGCAGCCTGGCTGAAGACATTTATCTAGTGGTTCCCTAGGGCCACACACAGAAACGGTGCCTGCAACAGGACAAGAAACAAGGGTTTAATTTCATGTGGCACTGTTTCTTAATAGCCCTGGTGGGTTTATCAAGAGACAACTTCTTCAAGCCCTTTTATTAAAAATAAAATCATAAAAAAAAGAAGATATTTTTAATCTCAACCAAGTGTTACGTATATAAAGCATTCTGATGCACGGGTCACACATTGCTGTAGCAGAGAATTCCTTTGGCAGCAAGAGTGTTTTAATCTGGTCTGCAGTGTCTCAACAGGGATTCGTGGAGCCACATTCATCTCATTTGTGATAGCTGAACTTCACTTCTTTTGCTGTGCAATGACTATTATAACCCTGTGGCAATTGTTTTGGTATATGGGTTTGTTAAAAGTCAGATCAGTGTAGTTCTTAAGATGGATTAAACACTTATTAAGTCCATCCTCTTTATTCACCCTGAAAAAATTCAAATAAAAAATTAATAATCTAAATTAGATGTAACAAAATGTAAAAATTAAATTGATCATTAAACAGAAATTGAAACTTAACAATATGATAAAACTAATTGCCCTTTATGATTCATGACAGAAATATAAACAAAAAGGCTACAATAAATTCTAGTTCTTCTCTTACCACTAATTCGAAGACAGCAACACTGGTCTCACTTAAACATGTTTCAGTTTATTGTTGAGAAGGCCTGAGCTCTGTCCTGACAGGGGCCAGAAGAAGCACCAGCTAAATGGACAGTTTTCATGTCACAGATGTTATTCTTTCCATGCTTAATCTCTGCAGTTCTGGCAAGAAAAACAAAATCAAGAAAAATGAGCAAAACTAACTAGGTAAATAAAGATTTGCATGTACAGTAAGAGTTTACCTGACAGGGGCCAGAAGAAGCACCAGCTAAATGGACAGTTTTCATGTCACAGATGTTATTCTTTCCATGCTTAATCTCTGCAGTTCTGGCAAGAAAAACAAAATCAAGAAAAATGAGCAAAACTAACTAGGTAAATAAAGATTTGCATGTACAGTAAGAGTTTATGTCCAAGAAAGTTGGCTCATATGACCACCCTGTCACACTCATATTCATCAACCATTTTCTTTAGGTGGAAAAAAAGGATAGTAACTTTTTTATGTAACTTCAAAGAAAACAATAAACTATGACAATCTACTGGAGATGAGGTTTAGCTTTTTTTTGTGACTGGCATTGTCATTGCAATGAATATTTCTGTTCTCACTATGAGTTCAAAAAGTTTTTCTCCTTGTCTTCTCCAGAGGTAGGTTCTTTATTTTCTTCAGTTTTCTATCCAGGAAACAATAAAAGGAAATAGTGAGTGATCTTTGGCATTGGAGGGAACAGTTGTGTTGATCCCAGTTAGCTTTTCTCAAGAACCTATTCCTGAAGTAGTGTTACAGGCACTGCTCACTTCATATTTTACTTTGCATATAAAGCATATCAAAATCTTTTTGCCATTCCTGTTAGCTCCTGCCAGGTAGATAGATCAGGTATGCCAAATGAGTTTTCAAATAATTGAGCAACAAGAAAGACATTAATTTCTCCCATTATTCTTTGTTAATTAGACTATAGAAGGATACAAAGCAACTTTTAACATAGCATTCAAACATTTTAAGCAATTGCCATAAGATTTATAGTTATGACTGTACCCCACAAACTCAGTGCAGCATCTACTTAGGGTTTTAACTGAGACCTGATTGCAATTAAGAAGTTATTGCAATAGAAGTTATATTATTGCAGAAATAAAATGGACTTTTATGAAAGGAACTACATATTCACTACAGTAAAACAGACTCTGATGAAATTCTGATATATTATGTCAATTTTGGAAAAACCACGGCAAAGAAATGTAATCATGATTCTGAATTTTAGGCTAGATGTCAAAACCAGCTCCATGAAAAAGACTTATACCTAACAAATTGTTCATCTAAATGTTTAAAGTAATTTGCAAGTACAGGCAATCTGGAGGAACATTTCAGTTTCTTCACACCTAGCTACTGTGTATGTAGATGTGTTTATTACAGCATATGTCTTCACTAGTATTTGGTTTAGTATCTGAAAATGTCTCATTTCCACCATGAAGTATTTCAGCCAAGATCCCTAGCCTGTGATCCATATAATAGCTGTATTAAGACTTGTGATGGTGAGCTAATATTTATTTCATGATTAGGAGGGTGAAAGTTATTAAACCACATAATTTCTAGGAACACTCACCCTTGTATGGAAGAGTCTGAAATGAAGAGATTACTTGAACCTTCAAAAATGGGCAATTATGAAAAACAATTTCTGATGGCTCATTAAGGAAGTTACTCAGATTTCACAAATGATAGCTTTTACAAAACCTCAGACAAACTGCAAAAAATATTGTCTTCACTAGGAATACGTGTGCTGCATATGTCTCCTTAATATCAGAATTTTAACTCTGTTGCTCTTGCTGCCAGATGATTGAAGGTCATTTAACTGTTCCAATAGTTGGAAAAATATTCAAAAATATTTTTGAATTAGAAATGTCTTTTATATTTTCATTTTTTCATTTATAGTTGAAAAAACAAAGATTTACTAAAAAATAGGAAGGGAAATGGATTCTTCAAATTTCTAGAAAGTTTTACAGAATGGTTTCCTGCCAGAAGTTTTTCATTATGTTTGTGCTTCAGAACTGGTGATCCTTATGTTGCAGCAGATAATTTTTGGACTATTTTAAGTAAAAATTATTAACAAATTGCCTATGTATTTGAATCGAATCATCAGAACACCATAGTGTTGAAGATTTTGTTGTAAAACATCAGAATTCTGAGGCTGCCCATGTAAGCGATAGAGATTCATCTACAGTCAGAAATATCTCATGACGAAACTTCAAAGGTCTTCTGTTCTACTGTTATCTCCTCATCATGGCATCAATGTAGCAGAAACACTTTATGCTGCTCTGGTTTCTCAGGTCCTACTAAGAGCAGGAAACTACATAGAGACTTATGTTTATATAAATAGCTGCTAAATTTCAGATGCTCACATGTGTATATAAATGCATACGGTTACATATATGTAAGTACTTACAGAAATAAAGCAGAAGCATATCAAATCATCCAAGTGTTGGTTTTCATAGAATCAATAGTGAAAAGAAACAAAAGAAAAAAATCCCAGTAACTATCTTCTTTTCTTTGGGATCACAATTTCACTGCTGTTCATACAGTTGTGGTATAATTTGAACTCTGACGGAGATCCAGTTTTGTGCACCCATCAAGCACACTGATTTGGCTCTGAATATGCAATAATTCTTATGGTCATTTGGAAGGTATCTGATGTTTCTAGGCATTTCCAAATTATTCTCTCTCCAAAAGCAGCTAGTTAGTCTAGTAGAGTAATCTTTCCTATAGTTTTCTGTCCCATGAACTGATGAATTGCTTGATACTTTCTTTGCTGTTACCAAGGTAAAAGGCTTAAATAAAAGCAGATATTTTGAAAGGCTAAATTATTTTTCCTTATTAACTTGGTTGCTTTGAGATGTGTACTTTTGATATCTAGTTCTATTAAGAACATTGTTAACACCAACATATTTTCTAGCTTTTGTCAAGGCCATGATCTGTCATTATGTGCCTACTTTTCTAGACCAAACGAAAACAAATTTACTCATGCTAATTGAAATACTGCCTGCTGGTGAAGCATTTCTTATTGTCCAAGAGGGTAGGCAGGAGCAAGCCAGCAAGACCTAAATGTTTCAGAAGTCATAAGGACGGTAGGAGTGCCCAGTAGAGGAGTGCTGGGAAAATAAATTGGACCAGAATTCAGGTTCAGACACTATACTTTGGTCACTCACAAGGTTTAGTTACTAGCATACTCCTTGCCGCAGTTGTACAGTGAATGACGCCTCTCCCAGGAAAATCCCAGACTTCAGTTCCATGTTTGTTGGCAGTTCTGGGGATGGCATGGACCACAGACTCTTCTTGATAGGCAGGATAGATGTGGGCATCATATTTTGAGGCAGATAGTTGAGCCGTATAGACGTGAGCCATGCCAGACCAACTTTCCTGAGGGTAGCGAATGGGCACCAGTCCAAGCAACATTTGTTTAGTATGTGCACACAGCCTAGCTTTCCAGAACACCAAGTCAGGAAGAAGCTAGATCTCAACTTTAGCAGAAATACTTTGCATAAAAACAGTCTTCCAAAATAAAATCCCATATGCTTGCAAGAAAGCTGGGTCCAATGCTTTGCCAAGGAAGCTTTGTGGGTCATGGTTATGTATAGCTCACACACACAGTCCATAGGAAGCTGCAGCAAGTTTGCTTCAGGGCTAAATCTTGCTTCCTGCACTGAATCATGCAGACACAGAGTAACATTTTCAGAGGCTGTATTGATTTAACTTGTTGTTTAAGACAACAATAAGGCCCATCCAAAGGTTATCTGCTTTCTTCTCATGGCTTCTTTTCTGAACCATCAGTATTTTTCTGTACATTCTATTTATGCAATGTTTGGTTTGTTTTCTGTTTCTAAACAGTATTTAGATTAACTTGTAGGGGTAATATTTCTCTAAATGATTTCAGCTTCCTATCAAGAATTCCTCAACTGACAAAGGTGAGGTGTTGCTTGTGAGACAAACTTTTATATGTGAATTTGTATGTGGTATATGCAATAACAGCAACAATAATATATATATATTATATACGTAATTTTGTGGTTTTGCCCAGTTAATTGCATTAATGAAGATCAACTATCTGCATACTTGGTTTCTTTTCTCACTACTCCTTCTCATGATGCTGTCAAATAACAGACATACCATGTGTAATTGCTAGAAAAAAGTTAATTTGAAACATTGTTGGGTATCATCATTTGAATTTCAGCATTCACTTTCTTCTCATTTTTACCAGTTTAAGTATAAATATCTTTTCAGCTGGATTATTTCTGTTTTGCACCAGTGATAGTGCAAGGCAACCAGTTCCATAACCTTTCAGTGGCTGACACATGACTGTGTTTGTACTAGCAAATTACATGTGCATCCCAAGCACTACAGACAGTTGGTAGAGCTTTTGTTGATTTTCCTGGTCTCCAGAAACACAGTGATCACACCCAAAAGACCCTCTGGGAAAGGCACGTGCAGCACCCTCTACGTGGGTACTGTGCCTGGGAATTATTAGGAAGAGTGGTTCGTGTTCCAAAATCACTCTGGGGGACATTTCGGGCACTTGGCAGTATAGATGTACATCTACCAATGTCTGGGAACATTCCTGGGCACCATTTAAGATATTAATACAGACAAAGCCATTAGGGTCTGTGGTTCTAATGGAAAATAGGAAATGTGACTGAATGGCTCTGCCCAAAAATGTTGAATGGTATTAAAAATTTTGTCTGTATTGTCTCATCTTCCACTTCATAGAACTTAACTATTCAGAACACTTGACTGTACCAGGCTCACTAGCACTTTTCTGTATTTTTTACCTCCTAAGGCAGAAAAAAAATGTTTGTCTTAGAGACATTCTTACAGCAAGTCTGCAAATCCTTTAATAAAACACCCATCTATCGGATGCTGTCACTTTCTTGACTTGAAAAGGAGTAAGAATATTTTTCTAGTGCACGCTAGATGCATTCTAAATAATTTTGAGACATTTCTTAATATGGTTGCATTCAGATGTCAGCAGCCTTTACAGGACATGTTTTTTTGTTAGGTCAGCAATTGAATTTACTGTTGTTGCTGTGAAACTTGGTTACATTATGTTCTCTTCCCTTGATGCTGATCTCTGAAAATGCATAGTGATTTATAAAAGATTTCCCAGATTTCTTCTTGTATTGTGTTGGGTTTTTTTAATTCACTTTCCTTTGCTTTTCCAATTCTATTTAATATTGAAAATCCTCTAGGTGGCATGAAACATAAAATACAGAACTTTTGTTATTATATCTTTTTCAAAAGTCCTCGAGAACTTAGGCCAGGATTTCATGGCTCTAACAAACCTTGCTATGTGTGTCGATTAAAAAACTCCCTCTTTCTCTTTCTTACCCTGAATATAGGAGTCACACTTCAGTGTTGCAATTCTAGCATTGTGAATCACCCTAAATAAACTCTGCTGTGTGATGGCATAAAAGCACCTCAAGGATGTATGTCAGACGAGCCACAACTTCCTTACTAACCTCATTTACTGCAGGTATTTTTTTCCTTCTCTGGGTACAGCTTATAGTCTGCTTATCGAGTAAAACCATAGCAACTACAGAGCTAAGTCATAGAGTGGCCAGAATCATGAACAGGTTCACTAATATCTGATAACTTGGGACCCTGAGAAATCACTGTAGAATATCCTATTGCCAAAGACCAGGGGAAAACACAAATTCCCTGGGTTTTCATGATGGGCATGTATGTAATGCACCTCATCATTCAATAGGTGTCTTACACTGAGAGCTGTCTCCTGCTTTCCTGTGGCATTCTAGGTTCCTCTTCATTTAACCATGAAGCACTTATGAACAAGTATAAAATCTGGATAGAAAAAGACTCCAGAAACACACTGACCATATTAACTTCCTATAGCTTAATTCCAGTGAAGCCACCCTTAACTGGAAGAGCCACGGGTTAAGAGAGACAAGTCATGTCCTGAGATGTCTTATGAATTATTGACACTATAATAACAGAATTCACTTGATTTCTATTTAACTCTGGAATACGACTGATTGCACTTTTTATTTTCAAGTGTCACCCAGCGAGCTGATATATAAATACTACTTAAAATGAAACAATTTCTTAGGGAAAAAAAAGGATTTAATATTCCTATTTTGAAGGGATTTAAATTCCTTTTTAAATGAATAATTTAAAATAAATTATTTTAAACTTATTTGAAGAATATATATTAAGTACAAATTAATTTATAAGTTATAAAATTTAAATTATGGAATAATTTTCAAATTTCCTTTAAAAGAATGTAGTTTTTAGGGAAACCACAACAGATGCTAACCTCCACAAATAAGAAGAAAATTTTCCTCTACATATGTTATAAATAACCTAAAGGATGGTTAATTCCCAGTACTGAGGAAGTGGCATTTAGGAAATAAAATAGGCTATTTCTATATTAAGCCTCCTTGAATGTATGTAAAATGGTGGGTAACTTACAATTAGAAGATGAAACCACCCAGGTTAAGGACAAAGTGTGTCCTTAACCAATGTTTGGTTCAGGTTATGTGCTTTGAAGGTAGTTGCCAATGTATTGAATTCAACAGAAACACTTTGTTTAAATTATGTGGGCAAACAGTTTTTAAAATTGTCTTTACTATAGCATATTACTACTGGTTTCTCCCAAAAGCTGAAAACATTCAATTTTAAAAAATGTGTTTCATGATCAATACTTTGGTTTCACTGTACCTTGTTTAGATTAAATAGTTATGAATTCATCTTTATTACTGAGTCACCTCCTCTGGGTCAGAACTTAAAACTGCACCAAGACTTTTTTTTGGTGAAGGCTGTGCAAGTCTGGGGCTCTTGCCTCTTGTCTGTCCAAATTTTCACTTCTTCAGAGTGACTTCTGGTTGTCTCTTGAGGCTTATACTTGTCTTTCCCTCACAAAGAAGCCAGAGAAGATGGTGCTTAGTGCACAGCTGAATCTATACGTAGAGGGATGTTAACACTTGCAGGGTGAGTATTATCCCAGACAGGAGAAGCTGAAGTGCCTCTCAACAAGGCACTTAAATACAGTCACTTCAATCACAGCTGGATGTGCATTCAACCTTTTTTAACTGATGGCAACTTGTGTGCCTTCATCTTTGCCAAGTACCTTTTACTAAACTCTCCATCTTCAAATAAGAGGTGTATTTGTGGGTTGCTGTTTTAAATCCAGTGTGCAACCCGTACTTTGAAATGAAAGAGCAGATGCACTTTCCATTAATAGAAGTCAGTGAGTAAAGTCTAAATCTTAAAGTGATGCATATTATTTTGGTTTTTTACTTCTTTACTGAGCTGCATTTTCTTTCTAGTTACCAGAGTGCTGGAAAAGCCAAACATTTTGACATATCTGTGAGAACAAAGCAGGACAAAAGTATGCACACACAAAATTTGGACTTTAACACTGTATATAAGTATACAAATACTTGCATTCTATGAAATTACTCCAAACTAAATTCACAGAGTTGCAGATTCACTGAATAGGTTGGAAGAGACTTTAAAGATTGTCTAATTCCAAACTCCTGCCATGGTCAGGGACACCTTCCAATAGACCAGGATGCTTAAACTCCCATCCAGCCTGGCCTTAAAAACTTCCAGGGATGGGCCGTCCACAGTTTCTCTGAGCAACCTGTGCCAGTGCCTCACCACCTCATAAGTGAAGAATGTCTAATCTAAACTTGCTCTCTTTTAGTTCAAACCCATTCTCCCTTGTCCTATCACTGCATGTCCTTGACCAAAGTCCCTCTCCAGCTCTCTTGTAGGTCCCTTTTAGGTACTGGAAGGCCGATAGAAGGTGTCCGCAGATCCTTCTCTTCTCCAGGCTGAACAACCCCAAGTCTTTCAGTCTGTCTCCATAGGAGAGGTGTTCTTCTCTTACCCACCAATGCCATACGCCAGTTTAGGTGGCCATCAAATTCTTCAAGCACAACTTGCCCTTAGTGAAGCTGTGTTAGTGTCACACATGACCTCCGTATTTCCCACATGCTGTAGCAATTCTACTCCTGTGCATGGCAAGGTCTGCAGCCCAGGCAGTTTTCTGCCTTTCCTGGTTGAAAAGATTGTGCGATGTCTCTGAAAAACCCCAGCCACTGCACAAACACAACACAGGTCCTGTTTGCCTCTCAAACACAAAATCAGGCATACTGAAGAGGGTCTGTGTGCTGGTGGGAGTGGTGGCTGGTTTGCTTTACCATCAGTTCATCACTGTGATGTTTGGATCACTGACTTGAGGCAGCATCTACTTTACCATTCCTGAGGTTATTCAGATCCACCCTTCCCAGGCAGACAGCTCAGCTGCCAGCCTTGCCCTCAGCAAGCTGGAGTCACTATCTCTTTTCATGTTTTTTATAGCTCAGCATTGCATCTTACAAACATGGTAAGTGGTTGCAGTAGTTGAAGCCTCCTAAAAATGTTAACATTAAATAAAGGAAATCTCAGCGAGTAATTTTTGTCCTAACACTCCTAATCCATGGAATAAGAAGAGCTAATGTTAGGCTGTTTTAAGTGCTTTTTAAACTGTTATGGTCATCTAATTAGGCTGGCTCCCTTCTGCATTTTAAAGGAAAAAGAAGGAAATAAAACCACTTCATAGTTTCTGCATGAATAAAGGTTTTCAGAACAGAAATCTTAACTTCAGAGGATACGACTCAGGCACATGTAAAGCTCTCTCTCTGCTTAGTGTAAAGAAACCTTCAGTTCAATAATCTTTGCATAAGTGACATATTAAAAAAATATAAAACATGAAATACTACTTTTAGTAGTATTAGTAGGATATATTGTTAGTATATTATAATATATAGTATATTAAAAAGAGTTTTAAAAGGGAGACTAATATAGCAAGTCATAGTACATCAGTGTTAAAATATGCAAATTGATTATGCCATGTTATTTCTTGCTAGTGGGACCACTTTAAAATGCAAAAAGTTTTCTCAGTACAGAATGTTACAGTACATCTCAGATACCTAATCCACATGGAGGCTCTACAAAACCTGAGATTATCTCAGTTGGTAAGAGCATGGTGCTAATAATGCCGAGGTTGGGGGTTCAATCCTCTTGTGAGCCACTGACTTAAGACCTGGGCTCAGTGATCCTTGTGGGTCCCTTCCAACTCACAATATTCTGTGATTGTTAGAAGTTCTGTCCTTTCTTTGTATTTATTTGGCAGAGAAACTGGGCTGAACAGAAATGGAAATGCATACTATACAATGAAGTGAATAAAAGATAGTGTAGTGAAGTGATACAAAGGTACCAAGCCAGCAAGTTTTGTTTGTTGGTCATGTTTGAACTAGTTCTAGCTCTTGTCTCACAGCTGCTGGGAGCTACTTTTTTGTTTGTCAGTGTTTCACATAAAATCCAGCTCCCCATTCAGAAGGCTAAATGAAGAATCTACCTTTTGAAAAACTTCTCTCTATAGGTAATAAAATTTTTCACTATACCATAATTATGCCCTATTCCTCACAAGCGTGCCACTGCAACACCCATAGTCAGTATTTTCTGCATTTTCCTCAGAGGGGGAAAAATTGAAAACTTTTGTGGCCCATGGAGTGTCTACCCACAGTCAAAGGGAATGTATCTACTTGCAGTCTTGAAATGTAAGGGCTATACTGATATTAAAAGATTTATCCTGCATATTCAGTATTCGGAATAAACTCTGAAACATAGAGATTTTTCCAAAATTAGGGGAATTGACCAAAGCAAATATTAATATGTTTTTCTGTAAATATTCAAAATATTGTAAGGGAAATATTTTTGAAAATATATAAGCTTATTTTATGCATGGAGAGAACAATATTGACATTCATTTATAGCAATGATTCAGAATTTCATCAGACTATCTTTCAGTGACAGTGCTGAAGGTGAGTAAAGAAAAGGAAATGTCTTTTGTTGGCATCTGCACTGCTATGAGTTTGCCAAAACCACAAATATAAGCCCTTGAATTTGTTTCCTTTTGAACAAAGAGCACAGAGAAGATTAAATTCATACGAAAGAAGAAGTTATTAATCACATTTTGACTTATTACTGTGGCAACCACCAATATTTTAGCAGGCAAAAACGTGCAATCACAGTTTTGTAGAGTGGATTTTGCACTATGACTAGGTGAATTAATAATGTAATTTGGAGAGATTTGCTTTGAAAAAGAGAAAGTTTTGCTCTGTTTTTCATACAAATTTCAACTAAGGTTTTATATTCAAATTTTATTAATTGAGGATGTCCTCACAGGATAATTTTCATTAGGATTTGATTAAAATTGGCAATATTTTGATTGCTTTCTTACACTGTCACTAAAATTGCTCTTGTTATGATGAGTCAAAACCCTTTACCTTTTGTCCAGCAATGTATGGGATCTGTTGCTGTTTTTAGATCTGTGCTGTAATTCTGTAGCTGTTGCTGAATAGTACTCATTTGTGCAAATAGACATATTGACTGCATTGCAGGTCTTTTATAATCTCTGTAAAGTAAATATTTGCAAGTCGAGGTTGTGTAAACAGCCCTTCCAGTTACTGGTGGGTTACTGAAACCTTAGAAAAGCAAACCAGGATTGCTGAGCCTTAGCCCTGAGGCTGTTTCTCTACAGTGACAGCAGATGAGGCACAGGCATTGTTTACTGCCACTGGGGCCAGACAGGGTGGGTTTGCTCCTCTCAGTAAAGCTGGCAGGTAGTCTCACCCAAAGCCTTTGGAGACAGGCTGAGGATGCTCCGTGTAAAATGGAGTGAGTGAAAGCAAGTGCAGCCTTGGGGAAACTGCTTATTAATCTTCTAAACTTAGGGGTGGGTGAACCATCCTCTGAACCAAAGCGAGATCCAGAGGAGCCAGCTAAGAGTTAGAGTGATCGGAGACTTGGAGTTTGAGTCTTTCCCTGCCTCTTTTTGGTTTGCAGAGGTGGTGTACCTTGAGAAGCAGCAAATTTGTCTGCCTCAGATTACTGTGCTATTGATTCGTTTCTAAGAAAGCAGAAACATTACAAAGGATGCAGAAGAAATCCAAATGAAAAAAAAAAAAGAAAAAAGAAGAAAAATTTAATGAGAGTCTTCACCATGATCTGGGAAACTGAGTCACATCATTTAGGAAAAGAAAGAAAGGCATTGCTGCACAGTCCTGTGCAAAGATAATGTGTTCACTGAACCCTAAAACTGGGTGAAATTATATTAGAATGAAGGAGCATCCTGAAAATAAAGATGTAAAAGCAAACAAAGTAGCAGAGCTTAGCATTTCAACAGTTTTAATTGGGAAGTGATTAGATCTGTAAGAGGTGAAGACACTTGGCTTTATTACTGATAGCAGTTTTATATTTCCAATGGCACTTTGATAAAATTTGGTCATTATGAAAAGAATTATGAAGACATCTGCCTTTTATATAGTCCACCACACAAAATGTCTTCATCTACAAAAGTACCCGCTCATTTAATGATTTTTTTTTGTCATTTATTTCTAACTTTTAATGATGAAAACAAGTTCTTCTGCTAATTTGGCAACATTTTGCTGGTCAAGAGATTGTTTCATCACTGTGCATCATGTCTCCGTAAATAAAAAGATGTCTTAATGCCTAACATTTACTATTTTTGATGTTTATACAAAATACCAGTGTAAATCAGTTTAATGTTTTAAATAAATAATTATTTCAAGCAACCATTAAATCTTAAGGTATTAAGTACTAAAATTGCTGAAGTAGTTGTTTGTCTGCATATGACAGACTCAAATATTATGCCAGCCTCTAAGAGTACTGAACAGTACTAGTCATAGAAAGCCTGATCTTGACCTTTCCAGAGAAGTGAACACTGTATTGGTTTATAAACTTTCTGGAGTGAATGTGGTCTGACTTAATAGGCTGCAATGGGAAAAACAAGCCTGAAAGCAGTGTAGATAAGAAACCACACAACAAACTTCAGGGAGGCAATTGCAGGGCAATGGCATGTGTCCAAGCCACAGAACTCAGCTGTTCTGCTGGCCGGGAACAAGATGATAAAAAAGATAGCCTGCAGCTTAAAGGCTCTTCCTAGGAGAGGAGTCAGCCAACAAATGGCCCATGTGCAAGGGAGGTAACCTGACAAAAGACAGCACTCCCAAAAAAGAAAGTTCCTCACGTGAGCCCACTTAAAGATTTTGAATTGCACTTCTTTGCTGAAGTAATTTGTTACTCTGTAAGAGGTGTTTTTTTCTAAATAGATGCCTCACTTGTGATGGTGGACTATTACCACAGGAGAGGAGAGAGACAGAAAGAGATGTTGTCCAGCAATGTTCTGGGAATTCTCACCTCCCCTGCGGGAGAAAGCTGGAGCTGTGGTCACTTAAGGGGTTGGTCCATCTGTGAAAAGAAGCATAGGTGGTTCCAGGTTATGTGTGAGGTGTGAAGGGGGTGGCACAGACCAGAGAGCATTGGGAAATTCCTCTTTGACCAGAGGTACTACCTCCTTTTAATAAATATAAAGTAATAAATGGGAATTTATTAATCCAAGAAAATTATAACTTAGCATTAATTACTAACAGCAAAAAATGCTATTTGAAATAGAAACTCTGAAATTAAATACTGGAAACTTCATGAAGGCCTCAAGAACTGGAAAGATGAAAAGCACAAAATCAATAGATAAAATGCATTCTTCATGACTTATTTCAAGTAGGGTGAGATCCAGCCTAAATCAAAACATAGGAGCACATGATGCAGAAATCCAAGACACCACCATTTGAAAGTGGATGTGTTTGATTTTTTTTTAAATATTCTTTAAAATAATTAATAAAGCTGTCTTTCAACAGAAATTGTGCCCAAACACCAATTTCAAAAGTAATTTTTATCCTATTGAAATAGAAGAGTGAGGCCCAAACAGGGTACAAAAATTTTTCTTTTATCTAATGAACATTTTTCATTTCTTTTTCTGGTCAAAAACACACATTAACTCAGGATGAAGAATAAACACAGAAAAATACAAATGTTCAGGAATAAGGATGCTATTCTCAAAAATTCAAGGGACCATGCTTCTGCTCTGGCTGCGTTTCACTGGTAGCAGAGTACAGGAGACCCATTTCCAACTTTTTCTGTTCTTGTGAAGGAAGTTTTTAAAGTATTTTATGATGTCATCCCTCTGTGAGTACAATTCTTTAATGAAAATGTCTAAAAATATTAAAGCACAGACTATGCACAAAAATTTATTTGATCTTAAGTGTTTTATTTGTTTGCTTTGTTTCCACAGAATCACAGAATATTCTGATTTGGAAGGTTTGAGGCTGACTTGAATTTTTTTTCATTCTTCCAACGGCGGAAATAAAGATATATCGAGAAATATATATGGATAGATTCCTGCAGAAAACAATGCTCAGAAATTTTCTGTTTGGTGGAGTCTTTCCATTGTCACCAATTGCTGTTGGTTTGGCAGCAGGTTCTCTTTTGGTTTAAGGATTTAAGGTCTTGAAAAGGCTATCTATAGCTAACAAAATTCTTTTTCTTTATTATTCCTAATATTTCACCGGGAACTGCAGAGTCTGGTAAGAACAATTTCACAAGGGAATTGTGTTGATACCTCAATAAATTATGTGGAAAATATATGGTTTGATCATTTTATAGGAACTTATTACTCATGCTGCAATGTGCATGTACCATCTGGCACAACATATCTAGTCTGAGAGAACAGGGTGTGTGATCCTGCTACTGCTAAAACTCCATGCATATAGAGACAAAGCTTATATTCACATAAATTAATGCATTTCCTGACCAAACTATATGGATCAATGATTTTTCTCTGCAGAGGTGTCCTCAGTGAATATTGCATGCTTTGGAGAGATACCACTGACTGATTGCTTCCTGGTTCATTTGCAGTGTTAATTACATCAACAGTGTAGCTCTCTCCATGATGGATAGGAAGTTGTTGACAGCAAGCCCTTTTCCAGAGATGGAACACCAGTTCCCCACAGAACTGATTTTTCCTTCTGTGGTGCCTTCACTAAACTGAACCCATCTAATGGTTTTTGATAATTGCACTAAAAAGGTTTCAAAACAAAATGAAAAAAAAGAGGCAAAAATCTAAGAGGACTTTATGCGCGCTTTGTTATTGGTTTTTAGTTTTATGGTCTGTCTTGGAATCATAAAATTAACTTTGACATAAAAGCTTAATGCAGACAACAGCAGCAACAACGGAAGAAACAAAATGGTCTCAGGCTAACAAAACAACTGATTGTTCTTTGCCAGGATCAGGTTTAAGCTAGTGACAATGCAACAAAACTAATAATTTATCAGCATGATCAACCACCTTTGAACAGATGACCAAAATGTTTTAATTGCAGTTAAGTGGGTTGTAATAAAGAGCAATACTTCTGACATCCCAGTCCAGCCTTATTTTCTACGACCTGCAGAAACTGAAAACAAATAAATATTTAACAAAGTTCTGCACATTCTGTGCCAAAATAATTTTCTTTTAGTATGTTTTCTAGATGTTCAGATACTCTGTGGTGAAGAAAAAGACCACTGTGACATCTGCACCATCCCACATTTTTCTCTTGAACAGAATGATCTCAGAAGTAGAGCCCAAAATCTGTTTCTCACCCACCTGAGGCTTAATTCAGTTTCTCTCTTTCATGTTCACTTTTTAGGCAGATGTTTCTGGCACTGATAGGGGATCAAAAGTACTTCCACGGTCAACGTCCATCAGCTGAGTGAAGACAGAGCAGGGCTCACCTTGGCTAAGTACAGACTGTGCATCAGAACTTTTATCAAAGGGAGCAGTCACTATAACCTACAACTCTTTGATTTGGGGTAGATGGGTAGGGAGATGCTTTACAAAATGTTAGATAGATGGCATGCTTTATTCTAGTCATGACTTGGCATCATTGCGCATTCAAATTAAGAAAGGATCAATCCTTGTCTTCGATGTTTCACATAAGCAATGATGAAAGGCTGCAATTTGTGCAGCAAACAAAGCCACTAAAGTCACATTGTTAAAGCTGGGGTACAATAAATGATAAGCAGTAGAGATCAGAGCACATGGATGAGGATTTTGCAGGAACTTGGCAAAGAGGATTTTTATCAGAATAGTAGGAGAACAGCCTTGTCCCTTCCAAGTATCACCAGGTAGTAAGCCAAAACTTTTTGAATTTTGAATTAAAAAGGACTGTGCTTCACTTCAGCCAAGCTTTTTCAATAAGCTCTTTCCACATAATCAGTTCTACAGCTGTGATGACAGAGGATCCTTGCAAGTGTAAATTTGCAAGAGAAAGGTTTTCCTGTGGCCAAACAGAGTTCAAACTTTGGTGAAACTGAAGGAAGAAAAAGTTTTCTTGTAGTGTCACCTGGCAGTTCTTAGCTTGCATGGGCTGGATGCCTGTTAGAGCATAAACCTTGTGCTTTCATGGAATGCTGCAGGGTACTCTTACATGATTTTTCAAATATCAGTGCTTAGAAATATGTGTTTTTCACATATTAGTATTACAGAAGTGCCTGTCATGTATGTGCCTGCATAAAACATGTTTACAAGGTAAATGAATAGAGTAAACAGCATGATATGTATTCTACTACACTGTGTGAAAGCTTAATTCCACAATAAAGACAAGTTGGAGACTGGGCGTCCAATATTCTCAAAGATGGATATAATTGTAAGTAAAGTTACTTTGTAAAGCAAGCTACATCAAATGCACAAAGTCACTGCCTCTGGTACAAATGGTAGTTTCACAGTGTTGCAGTAGTCTGCTTCAATTCAATTAAGCCAAAAAATATACTTCCCCCCCTCACCTCATCTAGGACCTTTGGCAGCCTTTGCAACACCGAAGTTACGTGTGTCACCTTCACCTATGCCTGTGTACACACTCTTTCACGCAGTCACGTATATACACATTACATGTGCATGGTAGATTTGTGCTCAAGGGCTGGTGAAAGGCAGAAGTTCCAATCCTGGGTATTTTTTCACCTCTCAGTGTTACTTTTTTTCATCGCCTAAGAGTTCCTTTTGATTTTTCTAGTGCACATTTTCCCAGAGATTCAGTGCTGGTTTGCTTCAAATACAGGAGCTTTATTTCTCCTGTGGGTACTTAACAGCTATTTGAGAGCATTTCTGTCTACTGGTATTATGGCATTACCAGCAAACTCATTGATACCATTGATTTATTAACTTTGTGCACTCTCTTTCCGCTTAAAACTGCTCCAGTTTCCGATCTATTCACAATCCAAAAGGGATGTTTATCACAGTTTTTCAAATGAGCATCAGGGAAATGTTGCTTTCAGTCCTTGAAATGAGAATAAATTAGTAAAAAACACCCAAACAAACAACTATTTCCACTGTATAGTATAGATCCAAAGCTGCAAACTGAAACAGGAGCCATCCTCTTACAGAAAATGATAGAAGGGAAGAATTTTTGTGTTCTTTCAGATCATCTGATATGGAAAAATTTCAGCAGAAACTAGTTTTATCGGTGAACAGTCTGTTACCACACACTGGTTACTATAACTGGTTAAAGAAACAGAATTTACAGACAATCTTTAAAAAAAAAATCAGTGGATTTTGGGTAATTATACTATGATATTTAGATGTCCCACATCTGAATGAGCTTTTGATTATCTGTTTTGTCTCTGAAATCACTACAAATGCCTTCATAGTGGATAATATATTCCTTTATTTATCTCAGCAGCAGCTCCTCCATGTTTCCTGAAATAATACGTCATGACTCCTTGGTGAGCCACAGCAGATACTTTTCCAGGCCTTTTAGAAAATTAGAGAGATCATGAGATTTTTCTACCAAGGAAATAACGGTGCAACACCACTAACGGAACAGTTGATCATGTCTAAATAATAGTAACATTTGATTACAGTGCTCGAAATCCAGAGATAGTATATATGTCCCTAGGACCTCTAAACTGGATATGTATTGCCATGCTTTTCTCAAGCCTGTATCTTTTTAAAAGATACTCTTAAATGCCTGAATTCTCCTCTCAGAAAACCGTAACCCAATGCTTATTCAACTTGTAGCAATTCTGATTTTTACACAGGTTTCTGTTTGTTTCCTTCCAGGAATTGAATCTATATGGTTTCTTAGAGAAAGAAATATATTAAAAATGTTGATAAAAGTCTTACAATGTTCTTAGCCTGCCTTAAGTTGAATCTTGTTCCTGCTTTGCCAATAATCTCTTTGCTTTTCTGAAAGAACAAAATAGCCTTCCTGAAAAATCTAAGACTAAAATGTATGGTAATAAAGTGATAAAATTTTTAAGTTGTTGAGGAACTAAAATCTTTCCAGCCTTTTTTTTTTCTTTTCTTCATTTTTAGCATCAGATTGTTTGGCTGCAGTCTTTGTACAGTCTTATTCATTCTCCTCGGTCCAAGGATCTATTTCAGAAGGCTCAGAGAGGAATGGAGACCACAGCTTTGCTACTTACAAAACCTGGGGCACAAAAGAGAAGGTCTTGTCTGCCTAGGGAGCCCCGAGAATCAGGCAGGGTATATCTAATTACTCCAGAGTAGCTATTTATGTTTAGGGCATTAATAATCCATTTAGCCTTTCTCTAAGTTTGTTTGCTTTTTTTTAATTGTCCTTTTTTAATTATGATTTTTTTGGCAGTAGAAAAAGTGAGCATGCTCATGCTGCACAGTAAGTGTAGCAATCTGTCTACAGAAGTTCTGTCAGTCCATGCTGGACTGAGAAAAAGTGAGGTATGGTGTGCACTTAATTAGGGTGAAAAATAAGTTAACAGCTTGCTCAGAATCCCAAGTGCTGAGAATTTTTCATTCGGACAACAGAATACACTGTGCCACTTTTAAATGCAAGTAATTTGTGTACTAACTTTGTAATTTGGGTGTGCACCAGGCATTTTAGACACCTTTAAAATATGTATTCATCTGAGTTACTTCTGACTGAATGTTCACCCCTCATCACCAGTTAGTGTGCACAGTGCAATTCAACCACAGGCAGCCCTTCCCAGGTGCTCAGCCTTCCTTTCTCTGACACTCTCTTTCTGGCTGAGAGGAAACAGGGTTTTGAATGAGACTGGATTGCCGCTCTTGCTCTGAATTATGTTTAGTTATTTCTCTCAATACCCAGCTTTGTTGTGAACAATTCTGTATTGAAGGCTTTTAAGTCATAGATAGTGGTCTGAATGCAACTGAAGTTCACCAGAGGCTGGGGAGCACAATGTCTTTTCCCACAAACTGACTTGTACAATATTGATTTAATTAGAAATAGGTATAGTGGCTTTTTAGGCATAGACTTAATTTGTGCTATGTAGGCCAGCTCTAGTGTTGTGAGCAAAGAACTGGAAAATACTGGATTGCCCTGTGGCAGAAAAAGTTGATTTCAGACAGAAATATTTGAAATTATCTACATTAATAATCCATCCATTTTTGGGACCCCAATATAAGAAAGACCCAAACTCAAGGGAGCTCAACAAGGGACCACAAGGATGGCTGAGAGCTGGAGCATTTTTTCTGCGAGGAGAAGATGAAGGAGCTGGGCTCATTCATGCTCAAGAAAAGTGATTGGGGGAACTTAGGTGCTCTCCAGTACTGAGGATGAAGCCAGAGTATTGATGTTCAGAATACACTAAATTAAGCTGAGAAGCCTTTTCTGCCTCGTGGAGATGGTCAGCCAGAGAGATTGTGCAGTCTCCAGAGATGGCCAAAACTCAGTTACATGAAATCACTGAGCAGCTTGGTTTGATCACAGCTGAAGGTTGTATTAGAGACCTCCTGAGGTCCCTTCCAGCCTGAGTTATCTTGGGATTCTAGAATCCTGCAGTCAGTGAATAGGCACCTAATTGCTCTCACCAGTTCTCTTTATTTAACGAACACATTTCATGTGCACTGAAAAACCTGCCACATGCTCAGGTATGTAAATACACTTTCCAAAAAGGTCTGTAATGGTAGGTCCTTTTGAAAACTTTCTATGTGCATTTCTAGGTGCCTTAATATACTTAAAAAAAACCAGTCCAGAAATTAGACCTCAGAGTCTGGAAGTCACATGTTGCTTAGGAAGTTAACTACCATGTGATTTGATATTTCTATTTTCCACTGAACTCTGGAGTGCTAGCTAATATAACAGAATGGTCTGAATGTGATAAGGGACTGATTTCATTGCTATACCAGAGTTCTGTGGAACCGTTTTGAGATGTGTGGCTTTTTTCTTCACCTCAGCTCTTTACCAGGCTGGTGCAGTAACACTCCAGAAGCGACTTGCCATGAAATCTCTTGATGATGGCACTTCCTGCCCAGGTGACACCACTGGCATATGTCTACACTGTAAATGCCTGATAAAACAATTCTTCTGGTGCAAGCACACACATTCCTGTAGTGACAACAGAGGTGGAGAGGAAACTGTACCTGAGCACTTCCTAAGGGAGGTTCTAGTGCATTTAACTGTAGCTAAAGATGCTCTTGTGAAAACCTCTTAAAGCACCACTTCTTCACTGGCTGCACTAAACTGCCTTCACAAATACAGTTTTACTAAGGATATAATATTTAGGTGTTGACATGAGGCAGAGTATATTTGAGCTATAGCTCTCATTAAATTCATATGCCAGCTAACAAAAACTGATATTCAGTAGTAGAGACCTTTTCTCTTATTTTTGTTAGTAGAGGCAGTAAGTGTTTTAACCAGGAGTTTTCTCCTCTGTGTTTTCATCAAATCTAACCTGCAATTTAGAGAAATCTTGGCAGGCAATTGTTAAGGGTCTGATCATCAACTTTTTACAAGAGGGACACTGAGAAAATAGTCTGTACTGATCAGCCCTTAGTGGGGAAATGACAGAAGCCAATAAAATTATTTCTCTGCACAGGGAGGGTGGCATAATCCAACTGTCAAAACTGGGATTTGATTCTTAGAGAAAATCTGTCATTTTACTTTAGGTAGACTTTTATTCTTCTATTTTGCTTAAAGATCTCTGTAAAAGGACACCTCACCTTTTAATTATTTACTTTAAGGTCTTCTTGATTCACATTTAATAGAAACACATAGCTCTTAAAAAATAAATGAACTCTTTTTCATAGATTATAATGAGGCCATCTCCATGGTAATTAATTTCAGAGAATGGCATTCACCTGGCATATTCTATAATTACACCTTAATACTGAGGCTGATCTGAGCAACTAACTGAAATGAATTAACAAAATATGTTTGATTAAGCTAAGCAGGCTATGATTGTTATTGTAATTATAATGATTATTATTATTATTACATGGATCTCAAACTCTTTTAAAACAGCATCTCTTTCTGGGAGCAAATACTCAGTTCATTTTCATTATGTATTCTTAAGACCATACTGATATCAGAGTGGTTTGCCAGTGTTTTTCAGATTAGAAAATCAAACAAGATAATCTCTAGTTGACTACTATGTGTATTTTTATAGCCTGCTGATGTATTAATACATATTAGCAATATATAAAGCAGAAACGATAATTATGCTAGTTTTTCAGATAGCAGATTTATGATATCTCATCTCCACACTGATAGAATAGGCCAAAGATTTTTTTCTTTGCTGTTTCATTTTCTAAAATCAAAACTAAGCATCTTCAGACAAAAATATCCTTTGTTTCACTGATCTTATTTTTTTACCAAAACAGGTGTAATGGACTTTATCTCTTCATCAGGATCTTATCCTGCATTGATTGCACGAAGTTTGTGTTGATTTGTTTGAATTCACAAAGCTGGTCATAGGCCTAATTTCTGTCTCCAATTTCTTTACCCGTTCAGCAATTTTGAATACTGCTCCTTATTCTTACTCACTGAAAAACAAACCGGCCAGCCTTGAAGTTCTTACCTTCACTCAGTCTAATTAAGTCACTCTTTCTCAACACACACGCAGAGTGTTAATTATGTAATTATACTTTATATATGCACAAATATAAAACCATTTAAATCATACCAGTGTATATAATTGCATTTGGACAATTATTTAGAAGAATGTGTGCATATACACAGAATAAACTGGGTATGCCATGGATAATATTTGACAGTGCTAAGATGTTTATTTATCAAATGTAAACTAAAGATATAAATTTATAAAAAGCAATTTTCTTTGAAATTAAAATTAAAATCAGAAAAGATAGTGATTTAGACAATTTGACAAAATAGACTGTTTCAAGCATGTTTGCTCAGGGTTTTCTTCAGATACCTCTTTCTCAAAACATGACTGCACACACTGACAGGAAAAGTTGATGCCAATGGAAAGCTGTGCAAGTGATGTTTTGTTAAATCATATTTCAGAACTTATAATGTGTGTTTCACTCACTACTTTTCCAGAGAAACTGAAAAATGAAATTACTACTGGTATGGTTCTTCATTTCCAAACAAGAGATACACAAAGATATGTTTAAACAAACCGGGGCCTGGGTTATGACTTCATTATGACCATTATGATTTCCTCAAATCAACTATAAAGTCCATTACAGTAACTTTTTAGACTTTTGTTTATAATACATCTCTGGATCTTTTCAGAAGAAAGCTAAACTAGCAATATTTTTCTGTGTTTAGGCAAACAGGGTCCATTATTGCTTCAATGTTGCATTTACTTTATACTGATTTTGCACAGTGAGGCAAAAGAACTGTGTTAGCCAGAAAGAAAGAAACCATATTAGCTGTAATGTCATTTCCATTCTCTCTGGAGATATGTATATGCTTTGGAAAAACTAGTTTTTGAAATTCTTGGTACTCTGACAGCCCATAAAGCAAACAAGAAAAGATGAGACTGGAACTGATTATATTTCAAACATTTGATAAAAAATGGAAATTGTAGATAACTCCTGTACAGCTACAATATGGGTAATTTTCATAACCTTTTCATTATTTTCTACAGCACTGCTGTTTTTCCCATCATATAGTAGTAACTGGAAAACACGCTTACTCCTTCTGTAATTGCTTTCATACATTTTCATTGCTTTTATTACAGAAACTGCACTTTTGTAATAAAGTAAAACTGACTGCGATCTGCTACATATTGTAAATATTCTACATTTATCTTGCTGTACCATTTATGGTACCTTATTCCTTTCTGTTTGTTATCTAGATCTGTATGATGAAGTCCCAATTAAAGTAAAACGGGTGATTGCCTGAAAAGCACACAAGAAACAGGACATTTTGCACCATACTAAAAGACTGTTTACCAGCTGTTCACTGTCAGAGAAGAAGGACATTTCCACTAAGTACCAGGGAGGTCTGTCTTGGTGTGGTATTATTGAATAGTTTTGTTAACGACTTTGACCTCTCATTAGGACTGATTTGTAAAATTTATGGATGTCTTCCTGCCTCACAAGGACTGAACGACAGGATGAAAATCCAAAATGTCTGTGCTAAATTAGACAGATGGTTTGATGTCAACAAGAATAAAGTAGTGCAGACGATGGCAAAGTGCTTCATGTTAGAGCAGAGAAATGGAATGTGTAAAGGCAAAACTGGGACTCGTTGTGTCACAGCATTACTGCAGTAAAGGGTCTGGGAATAATAATTGCCACAGACTGAGTAAGAGAAAAATAATGCTGCTGTAAAAAGCAAAAACAAAGGCCTCCAAAAAAAGTCATGTGTCTGTCCAGGATATATTAACAGCAACATAAAATGCATGAAGGAATCGTTTCCGTTCACATGTATCTGGCAGCAGAGAGACTTTGTATAGAGTACTGTGTCCACCTCTGGCCACTCTGCTTTGCAGACAGGCTCACATGTTGGACAAGGGCAACAACAAGAGGGAAATCAGGTTAGACAGCCATCCAAAGAGTGGAACACAGGAAAGGGGAAAAAAAAAAAGTAAATCAGTTTAGTTTGGAAAAGATACAGACAATGCAGCTAACGGAGGATAAAAAGGAGAAGGTGCTGCACTGTCCTCAACGTACAGCTAATGTGAAACAAGAAATAGTTGTTTTCATTTACCTCAGTGAATGTGCTGATTACATATGGGGAAAATCTTAATTGGGAGATGAGTGAGACATTACAGCAGGCAAGCAAGAGATATAAGAATAAGGAATATTTTTAAAATCATAGATTTTTGTTGTATGATGTAGGCTCAAGCAACCCCTTTGGCCTCAAAGTGATTTTGTGAGGTCACCTCTGACTGTGCCTTCCCTCTCTGGAGGAAATTTAGTGCTCCCAGAGGAAGAAAGCAATTTTGACCTCACTGCTGGAAAAAAAACCAAAAAGCACCTAAACAAGCAATTTGGTCTTTGGGTCTCTTGAACGTTTAGATAAGGAGATCGCAAGTAGGAGTCCAATAAGAAGAATAGAGTTGCTTCTTGGTACAAATGTGATGAGTCCTCATTTAAATGCAATAATGAGATAACCCAATAAGATGGGTATATGTTTCCTGTACCAACTAAATTACAAATTCCAATGAAATTCCAAATAAATAGTTCCTGGATTGGTGAGAGAGAAGCTGTACTTAAGTAGTTCAACTGTTTGTCTCATTTAAAAGGGAACTTAAAGACAGCCTGATTACACAGTACACATACCTCCATGGAAAAATAGATGGTTGTGAAATTTGCACAGGTAAATTCTCAGCCCTGGACCTTGCTTCTAAAAGCTTTTTTATCCCATCTGTATAGTATGCTCACGGGGACAATCAGAGCAGAAGGCAAACTTCTGGTGCTCTGAATTACCCCCACGAGGGTCCTCTCTCTGCAGACAGAGCCCAAAGAGAGACTACTTCCCTGGGGTACACTGACTACCATCCTGACTGCCTTCATAATTTAGCAGCTGACAGCTGAAAGCAAGAGACAGAATTTCAAACAATGACAGTGATTAAGCTTGGGGAGTTTCTGTAAGGGAAGTGGCATATCTCCTGCTATTTTTAAATCAAAGCTAGATATCTCTCTGAAAGGTTTGCATTAGTCAAATACAAGGCATAATTCAATTAAAGGAAAGTTACTGGTTTCACTAAAGGGATGAATGTCTGAAATGGAAGGGATTATGATTTAATAGTTTAAATAGGAGCAAGGCATTGTTTTATATGAACACTAAGAAACATGTAATAGTGTGTCTAATGCTCAAAAATGAGGTAATTTCAGACTGCTCTTTGATTTACCTTTTTGTTTCTTTTGGGTCTAAAGTAGAAAAAATATATCTTTTTTGACAAAGTATATTATTTGTAGTTTTAAATAGAACTATGCTGCTATCAAAAGCACAGATGGGACCTGATGAGAACAGTCCATGACATTTTGCCTCCTTGGCCTCTCTTTGTCTTCCTTTATTGTCTTGATTTGCATTCTCCTTATTTCTATTCTTACACCTACTGAAGAATTAAAACTTTTCAAGAGATTCAGTATTGTAACAGCATGTTCCTGACAGTCCAAAATTAGGCTTTTTAAACTCTTAGGGGGAAAAAAAAGGAGAGCACAGTAATCTGTAAGTTATACCCTAACTCCCCTTTCCCCTTTTCTGTTAAAAAATTTCTTCCCGGCCTTGGGGGTTGGAAGGATAACACTGCAGAAAGGGCTTCTCAACATGGGCATTTTTAGAAGCTGTCATTTATATGTCTGTTCTTCCTTATTAAGTAAACTTTCACACAAAATTTCATAAACACATGGTGCACATGCAGGTATCTTGGATCACAGTATTAAGATGCATTAAGATACTGGATACAGTCATGCACCTAAACACTTGCTGTGTGCTCCAAGATAAAACAGCTGCAGTCAGAGGGTGGGTTTCGATTAGATATTAGGAGGAACTTTTTTACTGTGAGGGTGGTGAGGCGCTGGCACAGGTTGCTCAGAGAAGTTGTGGATGCCCCATCCCTGGTAGTGTTCAAGGCCAGGCTGAATGGGGCTTTGAGCAGCCTGGCCTAATGGAAGGTGGTATGCCATGATCTTTAAGGTCCTTTCCAAGCCAAACCATTCTGTGAGTTTATTAATCCCCCAGAGTGTATTTTGTGGTGTAAAAGAGCTTGGTAATTCTGGGCAATGGAGTTGAACAGAGCCTTCTTTTCTTAAATCAAGCTGACAGTACTTGTGAGAGGAATGTGTTGAAGACAGTGCTAGAAATATTCATGATGTGAAAAGATAAGGAAATGGGGGGAAACTGAATAATCAGTTGTCAGCAAAACTTATGTTCTCTAAAAGAAAATGCATTGTCCAGAATTTCTTCCTTGGCTGGAACTTCATGTAAGGGGAAAAAGAATATAAACACACAGAACTGTAATGGAAATATAGCCAAAATTTAATTGCACTGGATTTTTGTGAAAATATTCAGAACTTGCTTTTAGTTTTGAATGATAAGAGATATGCTTTTGTTAGTGGTACTGTATTGTTCTATATTGTAATTAAAATAAAGAATATGCTCCAACTATATCAGGATTCTTTCAGTCTGCATAAATATATGGACAGAAACCCAAAATTTGGCAGAAAAAAGAGTGGGTAGACTGATGAAGGGTTACACTGCAGCAAAGAAACCAGGTCCACCTGTGATATGGCAGAACTGCAAGTTTGAGCCCTATGGCTCAGAGTGGGCAGTGACAGTCTCTGGGAAGAAGAAAGGTACAATTATAGACAGTATAATTTAGATGAAGCTCCCAGAATCACAGATTATGTTGAGTTGGAAGGGACCCACCAGGACTGAGTCCGGCTCCTGGCCCTGCACAGCATCATCCCCAACAGTCTCACCATGTGCCTGAGAGCATTGTCCAAACACTGCCCGAACTCTGTCAGGCTGGTGCTGTGACCACTTCCCAGGGGAGCCTGTTCCAGTACACAACCACCGTTTGGGTGAAGAGCAATCCTTAAATGGAAAGAAAAAATGGAAAGGCAAAAAAGGGAGGGATGGGAACGTCAAGTTCTGTTCCAATGACAGAGAATTAAAAGGGAGGAGTTTTTTAGGGGTCAGAATAAGTTGCGTATTCTGAAAGAATATCATGGCATTTGCAGTTTTTAACGTTTTTACCATCATTCATTCAAGTTAGAAGAGCTTTGGGTTTAGTTCATGCCACCATAAATTGAGAACAATGCCATCAAAGTTAATGAAAATGCATATGTATAAAACATCCTGTGTTTGAGACATTTCAGTCAAAATCCAAATATCAAATCATCTGTATTTCAACAGAGATAAGATTAGAGAAGAAAAGTATCAAGTTATATCATCAGTGTTTTCTTCTGCTGCAGCCAAAATCTATGATTAAATAAACAGCAGATGAAAAGAAATTTTATACTCTGGAATTATTACTTTTCCCCGTCAAAGGTATTTTATTCATAAATTTTGTATTCTTTTCTGTCAAATATAGTCATTGTCATAAACTATCATCCTGAAAATTATGAATTCACTGCAGTCTTATTTTCTAATATTAACCTTAAAGTAGACTTTATATCTTACTGAAGAATATTCCATCAAGAATGTGTATTCACTTGTTGTTTTCTTCATCTGAGAAACCAGAACATCTTTTTATTTTCTCTGGTGAAAGGTCAGAGTATGTATGCCTAGTGTGGAGGTGGAAGAATAATTCCCAGTATCCTCTGTCGGTTCATCTGCTCTTCATGGGTGCTAAATGAATTGGAGGATAATGACAAAAGAAAGGAGAGTGACCAGCTGTGGACTGGCTCTCAGTGTAGATAACTTCCAGTTCTAGAAGAAATCTGCTGGAGTGGCTGTTACATATTGGGCCAGATGTTTATGCTTCTGACAGAGTTCTGAGAGCATAAAATAGCTGAAAAATGAGTGTAGCTGTGACAACTTTTAGTGCCCTTTAGTTCAGCACAACTGACGTAATTTATGCAGGTGAGAGCCAGTCCTTTTGAATGTCCATCTGCCTTTAGTAGTCATAGGAAACCAGGTCTCTGGGATTTTATCATCTCGTAACTTTGATGTTTTTATCTCATTCTAGTCACTTATAGAAGTTATAGAAGTAGTTTTGCTAGTAGATTGTTAAATGAGAGTTTTATATGTTAAGCTAGTAAGAATTATGTGCCAGTCATACACAAAAATCTATGTTGAAGGAAGGAACACAAATTGAGTTTTCCAGAATAAGTATGAGTTTGTAACAGATAAAATCCCAACATAATTTCAATGGTTGTTATTTGAAAATAGGAAAATATTCTGGCTGAGGAACTGTGTCCTTCATATACATTCAATTCTAATGAATTAACGGTGTACATCTATTAAACTTTCACTATGTACCAAAGTCACCCACTTGAATATTTAGCTTCCATTTTATACCAAAGTTGAAGCCAATTTAAAGGCTAATGCTGACAAGACTTCAGACAGGATAATGAGTACTTCAAAATGTCACCACAAACTAGTTTAATGTAAAGATTATCAAGAAATGTCATGTCTCCAAAACGAACAGAACCAAAGAGGCTTTGACGCAGTGCATACAGGAAAAGAGAATTTTTCTTTTAAAGGAGTAAATATTTCTGCTGAATGAGTAAAGGGCTACTGAAATTTTTTAAAGTGGTTATGCAAGATAAGTAAACAGGACTGAATGAGAAAAACAATGGGCTGGTTATAAAGAAAGAAAAAAAAAACCCATAAGAAATATAGAATAATACAAAGAGAAACTGCGCTGACAAAAAGTTTGAATCCCCCCTTTCTTTTTTTTTTAATTCATCAAGAGAACTTGTTAGATGATTTTTTGGATAATTTTGAAATAGTCTGATATGAAAAAGGAGGATGGCTCTAAAATGTAAAACTCATATAAATGGCATAATGGCAAAACAAAGGAGGCAGGAGACAATTTTAGGTTAAATTATTCTCAGGATGACAATAATACTATGTTTCAGGTCTGTGTTTCTAGGAGTTTCTATATTTACATATTTAACTAGTTAGAACGGGAAAATTGTAAGCTGCATTTTAGGATTTGCATTGCCTAATAAAGCAGTTGGTTCCTTAGATAAGTGTTAGCAGAAAATTAAATTTTATATTAGCTCCAGTACAACAAAAATAAAAATTACATCCAATGTCAGAACTCTATATTGAAGTATATAAACCGTTTCAAAACAGAGCTGTGTTGAAGAAGAAGAAAGACAAAAGAAATAGGAAGATTTGTGCATTGGTGTATAAACAGTATGAAAAATTAGATTAATATGGTAACGTTGGTAGGAGAATTCTATCAGAAAATAAACCACATTGATGTTTTGGCTAAATTTAAGGAAGATGTGTTTGGTGATGTTTGCTGAGAAGTTTTCAACTGCAAAACTTTTAGGAAAAATGTACTGAAAGCTCAGTCTTGGTCTTGAAGATCACAACAAAATCTAGGCCAATGGCTGAAAATAGAACTGTGGTGGGTTCAAACTGGAAATAACGTCTTCATGAGAAATTAGACACTGAAAACATTTATTGAGAGTTGCAGTACATTAGCACAAGAAATCATTAGATTAGCACGGTCTAGGCTTTTAAAAGTATTAGTTTGCATTCAATCAAAGCTCCCTGTATTCACTGGGAGAAAAGTTTGTATTTTATGATTTTATGACAGAAAATCAGTTTAAACTATTATATTGGGCCTTCTGGCTCTCAAATCTATGATTCAGAAAAAAAAATCAGTCACTTCATATGAAATCAGTGGATTTAAAAATAATTCATAATTTGAACCAGATATCTTAAGGCAGATATTTTCATTCATTTTTATCCACAGAGAGTACTTATGCAGTGCATTTGAAAAATTTTACCTTTTTGTAATATGAAGTTGGAAACAACAAGGAAATCACCAGCATTTGATCAGCTCACCCCACACTGCTGACTTTTGGATATCACCATATCAGATTACAGAATAAATAAATTTTCTTGAAATTAAGTACACCACGTATTTCTCATACTATAAAAAACCCTATGTGACAAGTGTTACCCATAAGCAAGAAATGAATTAAGAAATTTTTGTGTTCTTGGTAATTGTTTCCAAATTATTCTGTGCTAAAATTAACACCAGCATTTTTGAAAACTTATGTCAGGTCTTCTGAGAAATTAACTTTCACAAATGACTGTTCATGCAGGTTTTCACAATTATTTTTATCTCTAAGAATAAATAGGCATACAAATTTTATATCAATTTTGTTCAGGTAGTTATTTTGTAAATAGATACATTTAAAATGGCACAGTCCTGGGCACTGAACATGCCTCATGTATATAAATAGAGTTTAGAGCTGCATTTCTGGTTGACTTCAGTGGCGCTTGTCTTAGCTAGCTGAGGGGATCCCTCCATGGATATCTATTCCAGGCTTTCAGGATGGGATCCACAAAAACCCTGTTCAACATACTGGGGATCACCCTCAGTAAGCTGTGTCACTGTGATGGATTGTCTTAAAAACTGGCATTTTCAAGGCTACAAGTCCCCAGCTGTGAGCTGCAGGGAGTCACTTTATTGGAGTGAAAAATCCATGTTTTTTCTGCTGGAAGTTTAGAATCATAGAATGGTTTGGGTTGAAAGGGACCTTAAAGATCATTTAGTTCCAACAGCCCCTGCCATGGGCGTGGACACCTTACACTGGATCAGGTTACTCAAAGCCCCATCCAGCCTGGCCTAGAACCCTTCCATGGCTAGGGCATCCACAGCTGCTCTGGGCAACCTGTTCCGGGGTCTCACCACCCACACAGTAAAGAATTTCTTCCTGATATCTGATCTAAACCTGCTCTCTGTTAGTTTTAAGCCATTATTCCTTGTCCTATTACTACATGGCCCTGTAAAAAGCCCCCCTCTATGTCTCTTGTAGGCTCCCTTTACACACTGGAGAGATCCTATAAGGTCTCCCTGGAGCCTTATCTTTCCCAGGATGAGCCATCTCACTTCTCTCAGTCTGTTTTTTTAGGAGAGATGTTCCAGCCCTCTGATCATATTTGTGACCCTCCTCTGAACCTGCTCCTACAGGTCCATGTCCTTCTTATGTTGTGTCCAGAGCTGGACACAGTACTTTAAATTGGAGTAAAGGTGGAGAATCACCTCCTTTGACCTGCTGGTCCTGCTTTTTTTTTTGATGTAGCCAAAGCCTTGCATGTCAAATTACAAGTGGAAAAGGAGAAAAGAGTGTCCAGTGTCTGCTCACTAGAGTGACGGTCTTCTCCTAAAGGGTGGGTTCATACCTTTCCCAAGAGAGGATCAGACTGATTCTTGGCCCACCACATCCCAGGCACTACTCTCTTGGATATCACTCTGCTGAGCTGAGAAAAAACATCATTATTTGGATGGTGGGAACAGCAATGGTATGAGAAATTATATCAAAATATATAGTGCAGGGAAACTTGGGCACATTTTATTATGGCTTTGTGGCATTTCTAACTGTCATTATTTGTCCATATATAGAGATGGAAAAAGACTGTGTCAACTGAATTTATCAACAGCTGACTTGGAAAAAAATACTGAGAGTATTTCACACTGTTAAATCCAGTGAGGTGTAAAGATGTATTACTTTCCTTTTTGCTACATTTCACTACAAGTCTCATCTATATAACTTGCCAGTACCCTAGTGATCTAACCTGCATTTTGGTTAAAATTATCATTTACTCAGAAATAAGCTGATCCTGTATACAAGCAGGTAATATGTGGGTTCCTCTGTATTTGTGAACATATTTATACTGTAACTTACACTTTTGGACTTCTCTTCTTTGGTGGAGTCCTGCAATTGATTGAATTACATCATTTGCAGCTGTGGCTATTGAAAAATAAAATTGCTTTCTGTGGAGAAGAAAGAACTGGAAATGTTGTGAGAAAGATGCTCTTTAATATAAATATTTAATTTTATTTTTGTTTCCAAGGTAGAAAAACACGCAAGTACTTTATCAAACCCCAATACTGAGCATATGATTTGAATGTTAAACAGATTAAACTCTCTAAAGTCTCAAAATCATATATTTTGATAATAGGTTTAAGTGGTGATTTATTTCAAAGTTAAAATTAATTATGGACAAAGTTTTTCTTATGAAGTGTAGATTTCTATACCTATTTGTGTGTTCGTCTGTCTTTTACAGTGTGTGGGCTTGATTTTAATTGGTTTTCATTACAGAACACTGGATTTTCATTATGTATTATTGACTTTCCTTGATTTGATAGGCACAGTGACAGATCGTGCCTACTTCAGCACATCCTTTTTATTCCTGTTTTTGGGTATTACGGCATGAGATGTCTGCATGTCTACAATAGATACTGCAAGTAACATCAAATTTTGTGGCCTGTTCTTCAGGAGACTAAAAAATCCTAGCTGTTTTATACATCTATATTTAATGTAAGGTAAGAGATGCAAGATGGATAGAAGGATGAAATACTCAACTCAGGGTGGAAGTACTTTACAAAGAAAACAATCTGGATATAACCTCAGAAATTATAATTTCAGTGAATGTTTCTCATGGAATAATGCTCCCAAACCATCTGATGTCAGCAAAGTTATTGTTTGTTTCGGACCTGAGTACGTTCAGAAGACAGTCCAGGACTTCACTGAGCATGAATGTTCATGGTGAAGGCAGTTAAGGACCACGATTGTGATGAACATAGAAACATGTTTTCTATCATTCAAGCCCTGTTCTTTTGCTTCAAATGCATTGTGCTTATATAAACTGAGTAACCTACTAGAAATACTACTTACAGGAACTGGACATCTGTGAAGAGAGAAAAAGTGCAAGTCTTTTCAACAATTGCTCTCTTTCCCAGGCTGGAAAGAAATTGGTGTTTCCAAAACTGGCTCTCATAAATGTACAGTGTGGTGTGTCTCTGTCACACATCTTTCTGTATCCTCATTAGGATATGGCTTTTTGAGGAAATTAACAATTTTTAGGCATGTGCAGTCAGTCCTGATTTGTTTGTGCAGTACATAGAGCATGCCTGCATTTATGCCTAATAAATCAGACCTACAGCTCACACTTACCCCTGTCTGCCTTATCTCTGCTGGCAGCTCTTCCCTGTCTGCATGATAATTGCGTCTCCATGTTAGTGGCTTGAGGAAAGCTGCTGCTCCTCGAATCATAGGAGCTCCTAAAACGGCAAGATTTTGAGCATTTCAGCATGGTCTGCTTTCTGAGTATGAATTGCATGCCAAGTAAAAAGCATAGAAAGGAAAAGAAAGAAATTATATTTATTCATCAATCCTAGGTCTCAGCAGTGCTTGCTAGGAGAGGGAAGAGGCTTGTTAGTTAATGTAGCAATAAGGCAAGACAAACCCCACAGTAAACAGTTGTTCTCTAAACTGTATGAAGACGCAGCCCTCTGCCCAAACTCACCAGATCTGGCAAAGAACAGACTTTTCATCATGGAGAGACAGTGTTTAGCTGACTTCTCCAATTGTAAAATGCCTATGGAAGGAAAAATATTTTATATTTCTCTGAGTCTTTGTGTGCAGAATAGCTTTCTGTCTGTGGTAAAGGAAACAGTCACTGCATTCTGGAGAGGATGAAAAAAGGGAGGGGAAGTGGGTTGTTTTCTTACTGCTGTCATCTGAAGCAAGATATTTCACTCATAAGAGCTCAGGCTCAATGTAAGAGTTATGATGATTCATTTAATTTTGCAGGCCCTCCTGCATCCAGGCTGCCAGAGACCACAGCAGCATACAGAGAAATTGCTTGTTTCAGAAAAGGACTGATTTTTTTTTTTATTCATCTGATGTTTGCTATGCATACTTATATCTATATCCATACTCTAAACAGAATGGAGAACTCTTTTCAGAGCTATATCATGAAATGCCATAGCATAAGTGCAGGATGCACACGTTTAGATCAGTTATCCTTGCACTTGTTTTTCTTAATGCCTAGTGAGAGTTGCTGACAGAAACAAAAATGATTGCCCCCAAAGAGCGACTGGGGTCAAATAACAGGCAGCTCCATCCTACAGAGCACTAAGGGATAACATTGCAATGGAGAGAAAGCAACGTGAGATGGAAGAGAATCTTATTGCCTGTATGCTCCCCAAAAATGGTGGTTTTCTAAGCATCTCCTGTTGTGTCCTGTCTGACTTTTAGCTTCACTGATTGCTTTGAGATATGCAGTTTGAAGGGAAAAGCATACTAGAAGTGCGTGGTGATTCCAGAGGAGAGGATTTCTCAGACACCTATCTTGCCTTCCGAGATGCTCAGCTGGCAGCAGCTTGGCTTGTCAGAGTGGGAGCAGCTTGATGTGACTGCCTGCTGGCTGCCAGAGGAGGCTCTTCCCTTCCAGGAGAACGGGAGTGGCTGTGGAATGTTTAACTGAGCATCAGTCACTCTGGGAAGGAATCTATACGGCTGCACTAAACAGGGCAGGAATCTTCAAAACCACAAAGAAAAATGGCCAGCAGAAAGGCTGTCTCCAGTGTGTAGCATTTTTTCCCCAAATCATTCCTTTCTAAGGATAATGATGTTTATTTGTGAAGATCTCTCTACTGTTGCCCAGAAATAGCCCATATATGTGGAACTCCAGGACTTGCTATGAGAAAACAATCCACTTTTGGTAAGGCTTATAAGGAAAATTGAGGGCATATGTTTCTCCTCAGTCGAAAAGTCATTGCTGTACATTCCTGCTTCTGCAGAAATTAGTTGAACAAAGTCATACATTTTGTGTAATGCTCTGGGATTATGAAGTTATTAATCTGTTTGCTGGCAGAACTCTCAAGGTCTGGTGTATACATTTTAAAAAATAAAATTCAACTGAATGACAAGTGATTGCTGGAGTCACTTTTTTGTAGCTGCAGTTATAATGCACATTATGAATCACAGAGTGCTGGGTGAATAGTAAGAGGATGAGTAACTTGCTCAAAGTCACACAAGATGAAAAGAAGCCAGGCAACCCGGTCACCATGACCTATCCTAATCCAGTCTCATTTTTATTTCTGTTAAGATCTAATTGCAAATTAAAGGTTTGATTGCAGCAGGAAATAGACTGCCTTTTCCCTCAACACCCTGATGACCTTGATAGTGTTAATGTTAAAAAGAAGCAACAAGTGCAGCCTCTAAGAGTGACAGGAACCAATTTTCTGTAAAGCTGTATTCCTTTCTTCTCATTCTGTGTATTCTCCAATGAGAAAGGAAGAGAATTTTGGGATGGCTATACTGCTATGCAACTCTTTGCAAAGGAGGAAAACGTGAAACCAAAACTTCCAGGTAATGAAAATTCAACTGTTTCCCCAGCCTAGTGGAGAAGGAATATGCTCAGTCTTTTGGATTGTGCAATGGTTCTGAGACCAGGGGTTCTTCTCAAGCTTTAGTCTGGAGATAACAATTACTAGCCTGAGTGCTGTCTCTCACTGAGGTAATGACGCCTTCCATTCAAAGGTATTTCAGGGCAGGGAAGCAGAATTTAGCAGGCCTGTATATTCAGACTTTTTTGCCACCATATTTTAACATGTATAAGTGCTGTAAGCCGACCTTTAAGACTAATGAGAACACTTAACTAAGTATAATTATTTGGGGGGGCATTATCTTGCATTAGTATTCCAGATCATTCTTCCTATACAGGACGGTGCTGAGATTTGAAATTAAATGTTAAAGCAAAGCTGCTCATTAGGAGAATACAGAAAGGCAGATGAATGTTTTATCCATGAAACCCAAGGATAAAATAAAGACAGTTGACTCAATTCTTTGCCCTGTATAAAGCAAGAAAAGATTTGAGGAAGCATAGCCTTGATGGTGATATTTTCTGTGTTTAAATATTAAGTTGTATTCAGTGAATTCAGTGGTTTCAATTTTTTATTAATCATGAATGATGTTGATGTCCATATTGCTTCGTATGACCAGAAACAAAAGAAGGCAAAATAAGAGTGTCAGAGAAATTTCTACATCCTTTTCTTTCTTTCTTTCTTTCTTTCTTTCTTTCTTTCTTTCTTTCTTTCTTTCTTGTCAGGGTAGCAATTTTTTTTAGTCTAGGTTGAATTTAAGTAGAAAACGTTGTCTTCTTCTCATTGGTTTTTAGGATTACAGTGATCAGTAACCCTGGGATTTTGCATGTAACTTTTCCTAAATCCTCCATCCAGTAGAACTTCTAAAGAGGTCTTGTCTACTTTAGACAAGAAAAGGGTAAAGGGTGATCAGGCTTTGGAACAAGTCCCCCAGGGAAGTAGTGGAATCACCTGAACATGTTCAAAAAAAGTGTAGATGTGTCACTTGGGGACATGGTTTAGGGGTGAACACGGCAGTGCTTCCTTAACAAGTTGATTCAATGATTTTTTGAGATCTTTTCTAACCTATATAATTCTATGATTCTATGATTTTTTTATTGCAGCGAAGGTAGTAAAAAGTTTATTTTCCCCTTTAATCTCTATTGAATGATTTCTTACATTTCTGGTGTAACCAGAAGGACAATTACATTGCACATGGTGAAATTCCAGTTGTAGGGTGGCAAATGGCAGGACTTCTGTTTATTTTAACAGACAACTTTTAAACACTGCCAGGGTTTTAGTCAATTTCTTTTCAATTTAAAAACTCATCCCAATCCCTTCTCAGCAGAAGGATATGTAGCTGAGCATGTCCTGCAATATCTGTTATATTTCCTCCTACCAAGAGTGAAAGCAGATGCTATGGTTTTTATGCAAATTCAAATACATATTCCCCCTCAGAATATGGAAGAGTTAAGGACAAGTGCAGAAGAAAAAAGCTACATTTTTTTTACAGTGTTGTGATGATCTTTGTCTCTACCTCCCACCACCTCTCCCCAGTGAGAGCAGCAAGATCACATATTGCTGTTACAGACAGATGTTTGCCCTGTTAGCTAGCCAAAAAGAAAGTGGATTTATGTCCTCAGGCAGGCATTGTCAGGACACAGAGTGCATCCTTCTCCTGGGAATATCTCTGGCAGCATTAGGAAGTTGAGTGGAATTGAGTACAGGATCAGCTCCTCCCAGACATGAACGATTGTGGGGCAGGTGTGATGCTCCTCTCCCTGGGGAGCTGCTTTTAAGCTGAAGGATGCAGCATGAGCAGGGACGAGCTGGGCAGCAGCTGTGCCTGCACCCAGCCTCCTGCATTCTTGATGCTGACCCTGACCCTCTGGCTTGGCTCCCCAAGGCCTCCCTCAACTCTGCAGGCTTGACGGGACAGCACCAGTCAGCACGTAACCTCAGTTGCTGTCTCTGGGCCTGATCTTGACCCAGACTGCCTCTTTCCCATCCGGTTCATTGTTTTTGACATAGTCTGAGTGCCAGCAAGGCTGTCTCAGCTGTGCTATGTGGTTGCAGTCCCCCAAAAAAGTCTAAGAAAATAAGAGCCAGGGTCCTAAGAAAGAATCACTGCAGTCTCTACAGAGAGGCAGAGGGATGCCATCAAGTGCCAGCTCAAGAGTTGGAATATTGCTGCTGCTGCTGTTTGTCAGGAAGGCACTACTACAGTGGTAAAGAAACCCAAACCCAGTCCCTCCTGTCTTTCCTGCAGTGCCAGGGGCTAGCTGGGTGGCACAGATCCCAGTAAACAGCCAGCAATAATGCAGCATCTTCTTTAAGGTCCGATAGCTTTGGTTGGTCTCCAGGAGAATGCAGTGGCATTTGAAATGCTGGCATGCTGCAAGGAGTAGGAAAGAGACAGCACAGTCATTAGGGGAAAGGCTGTCAGGTATTATTGTAATGAAGCATCTCTCACGGGACTGTTTTCCTTCTGTCTCCTTTCCTCCTACCCATGTCCTCTCAGCATGTCTAACATTTGCCAGTTTGAGCTGAGCTGCTGCCTAATGGCTTACAGAGCCTCCCTCAGAGGTGGGACATAGAAAGATGGAAAAATGAGGATTACAGAACTGTGTAGGTGGCCGTAGCAGGAGAATGCTACAGACACACATACCAGGAGCAGAAATACCTCTGGGATTCAATAAAACAAGAGTTTGACATTTAGTTCTTGGTTCTTGATTTAAAAAAAAAAATATTTTTCTCTTAGTTCCAAACAAGTCTGTTCATCTGTTTATTTCTATTGTAAGATAGGCCAGGATTTCTTCACAGAGGTTATGATTGTTGCTGAATGAAGGTGCTGCAAGGACATTATTCTTGCCAGTTGTATACAGACCCTAAGGAGTATGAATTATTTTAATCTTTCACTTGGTGAGGTCAAAAGAGCTGCTGTTTCTGTGTTCACAGGTGAGGGTGACTGGCACAGCTTTCTGTTCAGCTGTCTTACCACTTTTCTTACAGGGTTGGATAAACCAGTTCTGAAGCAAGAGCTGACCTACCACAGTTTTCAGTGTGGTGTATTAAATAGTCACCAATTGCAGATTTCTTTGATAGTAATTCTGTAAATGAGCTGCTGATGAACTGGACATCAGCAGATGGCTTGGGGTACAATCCGCTACAGCTGCTTGAAGATAAACTATCCTTGTTCATGGCTCAGAAACTGGGTCTGGGGATCTGTTTTCAGAGCTCCATATATGGCCTCAAAACTGCTCATGTCAGAATTATTCCAGTTGGGAGGAAAGGCTAGAGGAGGGAGGAATTTTTTATGATGTACAATGTGGTAGCTGGATTTTTAGATTTTTTTGTATAACCTGTGCTATTTGCTTGCATTCTAGAGTTACCCTGTTAAAACAGGATCTTGCGATTTTTCTTTTCTGTTCACAGTTGGCAGCTATTGGATCAAATATGCTAAAGTTGGACAGTACTAGACAGAATGATGGCTGGCTGTTGCCACAGTCCACACAAAATAATTCTCTGCCCTTTATTTTGATTTCCTGGCATAATAAGATCTATTGTGTTAATTCTCATTATGCTATCAAGTATTCAGTTGAAGAACTTACAGTTTTGAAAGAGTTAGGTCAGCTGTCCATTTTTCACAGCTAGTTGCCTCTCTTTATAAGCAAATTCCTTTTCCCCTTTCCAGTGAATCATTATTTTCATTATTCCTGCTTTTTTCCTTTAAAATGCACATTTTCATCCCATTTCCAAACTCTTACACACAATTTAGAAAAACAACCTGACTGTTTAGACTGTAAAGTTTTCATGACTTATGTTCTAGCATCTGCTATGGGAAACAATGATCAAAATACTGCTATCAGAAAAGCTTAGGCCTGTTTAGCATTCAAACAAGTTTGTGCTTTTTGGAATAGTAGTGTATGAGTTTTCATCTGACACTTGCTCAGAATTCAAATTGATCCACAAAAAGCAGGACATGCCTGAAAGAATTCAAATTGATCCACAAAAAGCAGGACATGCCTGAAAAACTTTGACAATATTTTTTTGCCTTATCAAAATACTTTGAACGGGAAGTTCATGGTAAATTAATGCTTGGAAAAAAAAAGACCACACATACAAGAGCATGATTGATGTAGTGGCAGTCAGGTACTCTGAGTTGTGAAGGATATGTGCATTAGCGAAAGGGTTTTATATAGCAAATAATATTTGGTGTATAGCAAAGTTGTTAAAACAAAGATAGCTGCATTGTTGAAAAGAACAGTCAAAAGAACAGTCAAGTAAGACTATACTTAAATATTGTAGAACAACCTTTCAAGAATACAGTGTGAGATATAAGCCTTGTGATGGTCACATGAGCTCATTTTCTGACAACTTTCTTGCCGTTTAAGGCCAGGTTATGTTTCATGGCAATAGAGATATTTCAACATCCTTGACCACTGGCTTATCACTTGCCAGGTAGGTAGACATGGCTTTCATGGAAGAGCTTCTCATTAAAATTCACTCACCTGTCCTTCTGCTCCAACTAGGAGGGAAAAAAACATAGTACAATCCATATCCTGTCCTACCAAATACACATCCAATAACCAATAGACATCTTAATTGATGAGCACTATACTTGGCCCTATATCTCTGTTCCTTTTCCAGTCTATGCTCAATTCCTTTCCTTAACAGAGATTTTACTGGTGTCACTTGTTTTAGTGCCTGTACAATCAATCACAATAACCTAATCACATCACAGTTCTGATCTGCAAAACGCCCTAATCTCTTTCACATATTCTTCCTTTAAACTCATTTCTTTCCAGAATTAGCCTCAGCAGTAGCTTATACGCAGCATATCCTAGCTGGATGTTCCATTTTTGTGCTGGGTTGTAAGCATGCATCTGTGATAGGTCATAGTACTTTGGAAAGGACTCTGTGGTCTTATAATACTGTGTGAATGTTAGTGGTAACATGAAATCCTATCTTGCTATGTAAGAAGTACTGGCTGTGTGATTAATTTTTTCTCTTTCTCACACAGGCTGCCTACAGCCTGACTCACACTAGAGGATTCTTATTTCTTCCAGTACCACATCCAGAAATGACAGACCGGAGGAAGATCTCTGGCATAAACCGTTGTTACTCTAGCCTGTGCATAACTTAATTCTCTTTGTTCTGTCTTCATTACTACTACATAAAGCACATCTGTGCTGTCTGTGACCTTATGTCCTAATTGACTATTGCATGGCAGTGTAAGTGCCTTCAGCCCCGCTGCCTTGACTTGTTCTGCTTCCCCATGACAGAACTCCACTGATACTCCGTGAAATGGCAGCTCTTGTTCATGTTCTGCACACACCTCCAACACTTCATATTTCCTCAAAGGTTTTCAGAGGGCACCAGGGAACCCTCAGTTGTTAACTTTGTTCTGGCTATTCTCTCATTGTTACCCTTGTCCTACCAAATATTTGAAACTTCTCTTGCAGTTCTCTAGCCATACATGCCACAGAAACAGTGAAAGTTTTGTCATTCCAAGGGAGCTTCTCAATTTTGTCAGCACAGTGAGCACAGTTTTTGATTTGCTTTAAAGGGAATAAATCAGATTCAGGCACTTACATGTGAGTGTCTGTAGTGGATATGACCACACGTGATGGAAGTGCTTCGGGTCCCATAGTAGATGGTGGACATTTGGTAACTGGTCCACAGAGTTGAAAAGATTTTTCATCTGGTCATGTGTATGATTTCCTAGGGTTGGTTGACTTTATTGATGGAGCAGAAATAGGAATGAATAGTCTTGAAATCTCAGTAGGCAACTAAGCGTGTTTCAACAGGAGTGGAAAAAACTAATTTACGGTATGCAGATCTGAGTAGTCCACTGGCAAGATGGACACTTATTTTATTTCACCTGCTGATGTTCTAGGCTAATTGTGGATTAGCTGATAGCACTGAAGCTGCTGTTGTGATCTCCCGAACTAGGCTAACTGCTCTGAGCTCCAACTTGCTATGTAGCAACACTGATTTGATTTGCAGGGCCTTAAGTTCTGGCACATGCATTGAAGGAGGTGATTTGGGCTTTGCTAAGGAGCTGAACTACAACTTGAATTGTTTATAGTTCTCTGACAGCTCGGGGGACTCTGATGATGTTCACCATCTGAGAAACTTGCATTACACTTCTCAAAAAAACTCTTTCTAAACAGACAGCCCTGACAGACATTGTTGATGTAGGGTTACAATTGTCTGTCTGACTCATAGTTAAAAGATCTGCCAAACAGCATATTTTTGGTGCAAAATACTTATATCTGCTAATGTAGAAACAGATTGTATTGTTATCCAAGTTATTTATATCCACAAAGAAGCCCAAACACTGGGAGAAATCTACCTCTCTATACTACTTGCTTCAATTTGGCTGAAAATGATGAATTTTAGAACTGTTATAAAATTGAAGGCTTTATACTGGCCCCTCTATAGGATAGAATAGAATATATTTAGGTGTTTTCTGGACTCGGAAAATAAAACATACTTCAAAAGTATTAGCTAATGTTTGTTACTGCTCTTCTTTACTTAGATGTTGTCAGACACAATGTTAGCCAAGGACTGTATTAATAATATTTAGGTAGTATTCAATTTCCTCAGTTTGGATGGGGGCTTTAGAAAAACAAGAATATTAACAAGCCTTTACATGAGTGGTAGAATATCTGAAGTTTGCTTGTTACATATCTACCTGTGGCATTTGGCTTTGTGGTTGTCTCAAACTATCACCACTCAAAAAATGACCAGTTTGGAGGGCTTGGGATCCTTGTGATCTATGTTAAGATAAGCAGAGACCTCCTACAGCTGGACCTTTCCCTCCGCCAAGAAACACACAGTACTTTTCTGTGCAGTTGTCTGCACTCATGAAACTTGCAGGAACTGTGAGACCTTTCCCACAGTGTCAGAATTGGCTGAAGGTGGCAGAAGTAGACAGGGTAGGCACACAGGCACACACACGTATTCAAGAAAGGATGATGGCCTAAACCTTGTTTCTTCTGTAAGAAGCAGCCTAAAATGAATCATAGAATTGTTTAGGTTGGAAAAGACCTTTAAGATCATAGAGTCCAACTGTAAACCCAGCACTGCCATGTCCAACACTAAACCATATCTCTCAGTGCCATATATTATCTGGAAACAACCTCTCCCACAAGCAGTAGGCACCCCAAAAATTTTTTTTGTAATGAATGTTTCAACACACACAAACTACTGCTAGAAGTGGCTGACAGGATCTGCTCCTTATGACTCGGTGTTTTATGTTCTTCAGTTGTGTATTGTTATAAGAAAGGAGATGTAATACACAGAACCATTCTCTGGTGACTTTCAGTCATACTTCAATCCATGAATCAGGGAAGCATAAAGAAGAAAAATGAGCCCTTTCACATGTCCAGAAGGATGGGCAAGTGAGCAGGCAGCAGCAAACAGAGCAGATAAATTGGATGGTCCAAACATTTGCTGTATTTGTGCAGATATGGCTCTTCATGTGCTTTTTTGATGAGGTGTTCCAGATTTTGTTCAGATTTCCATCTGCTTTGCCCCCAAGGGACAAAAAGAGGTCTTAAGTCAAACAAAGTAACAAGTGATTGGCACAACCGTTCTTTTTCAAAATGACCACAAATGTCTTTTTAGAAATAACTCTGCTCTGCTTCTATACAGAATGAGTGGAACTGCAGGATATGAAAGGCTTTGAATCTCATGAGAAGAAATGCTATGCATTTTACAATTGCATGAAAGCAGTAGTCTCCCTTGTCACTAGGAAAAGATCTATGAATCTTATCCTGGTTTAATGAATATGAAGTACACAAAAATAATCAATGAGGATATGACAGGGACGACACTAATATTGCCCCTCTGTGGTGCAGTAGTGTCCTGCTCACCTTGCTAGAAAGCCAAAGTCCCTCACTCAACAAATCTTTACTTTTGCTACTCACAGGGTAGTATGTTCAGTAGAAAAGGGAAAGAAGCCTCTGCATTAGAATGCAGTCACCTTTCTGGTACTTTCAGTTTCCAGGAAGTGGGAAAGCACAGCAATGAAGTCCAAAGAAGGGCAATGAAGCTGGTGAAGGGTCTGGAGCACAAGTCCTGTGAGGAACGACTGAGGGAGCTGGAGGTGTTTAGCCTGGAGAGGAGGAGACTCAGGGGAGACCTTATCCCTCTCTACAGCTGCCTGAAAGGAGGGCGTAGCAAGAGGGTTCAGTCTCTTCTCCCAAGTCAGAAGCAATGGGACAAGAGGAAATGGCCTCAAGTTGTTCCAGGGGAGGTTTAAATTGGATATTAGGAGCAATTGCTTCACCAAAAGGGTGGTTAGGCAGTGGAATTGGCTGCCCAGGAAAATGGTAGAGTCACCATCCCAGGAGGTATTTAAATGATGTATAGAAGTGGCACTGAAGGATATGGTTTAGTGGTGGACTTGGTAGTGTTGGGTTCGTGGCTGGACTTGATGAACTAAATGCTTTTCCCAATCTAAATAATTCTATGATTCTATGAACTGTAACTGATGCTCCCACAAGCAGAGAAGGTTATTAAATCTGAGCCTTCTGTATCTGGAGAGAGTCACTCTAATGACTGGGAAATTGTACAGGAGCAGCACAAGACTGTTGCTATACTTAAACCATGTGGTTTTGCAGGTTAGGTGTTTGTAATAAGGTCAGGGTAAATTCTAATTTTGCTTAATGGTTTGAACCTTTCAGGGGTCATAAATTAGAGAGGTCTTAAATAGTACACCAGGGAAGGTTTGAGCATGAGCAGCTGCTGAACTGCCTGGGAGACGTTTTAGGGAAGAACTTTAGAGAGTTTTACTGGGTTAAAAATAGAATCTGTGGTGTTAGAGAACACTTCTTAATTTCAGGTCAGCCTCAGTTAAGGCAGTATTGTGAATCAAAAAACTTACATTCTTTTTTTCTTTTTTTTTTAATCCAAAATAGTCCCATATGCAGCTACCTCAGAAATGTCTCCCAAACTTGGGAATTCAAACCATGTTGCTAACAAGAAGAAATTGTGGTTTGTAATAACTTGTATATTGTGTCATCAGCACAGTGACACTCTAAACAGATAAGAGAAATCAGTTATTTTATGAAGACAACACTTTGCTTTGCAGAATCCACACCTTCTTGTAGCCAATTAAAGTCCTGCAAAAATTTTAAAATAATACATGTTGCAACTTACCTTCAGTTCTGACTGAATGCTTTAGGCTGGAATTCAAAGCAGCCACTGCACAGTTTTCCAAAAGTTGCTTTATAAACTTGTTAATTCCTAACTCAGTACCCATAATATTCTATGTTGAGCATATATTTCTTTTGAGATCAGAAGCACTATTTCATGTTGATGCTTCATGATTTTGTTTCCAGAGACAAAGGACTTTGCTTAAGTTTATTGAATTCAGTTAGGTTCATAACCCAGACAGAACCAGCTCCGGCAAAACTTCCTCTGCCTTATGTTCCTTATTTAGTAAATAGAACCTGCAGAGTGCACTTCTATCTTCTCTGAAATCTTTGGCTTTGTTGGACTAAGCTGGAAATGAGATATGTAGATCAGATGAACTCGGAAGAAAAAAAGAGCAAGCGAGTTGCTGCTTTTGGAAAGCAGCAAAAAGTGTTTTTCAGGCCGAGAAACTCTGTCTGTTAATAGCAGCATTAAATATCTGTTGAAGCTTTGTGGAAAGCTTTGCAAGCTATTTTGTTGGGGTTTTTTTAAACAAAAAAGATCCTAAGTTTACATTATTTGTCTCCCTAGAAAAGATAAGATTGAACAAACAGAAATATAGTGCTGCATACATGTAGGAAATCTTGCTGTGAACTGAGGTGTCTTTTACATCAGGCAGGTGGTACAGATTTAAGTTGTGCGTAACACAGTGCAACACGGTCAGTGAATATGAACTCTTGCAGCTGTAAAACTCTGCACAGGGTAAATTCCCTGCCAGATAAGTATTTCTTCGTGCACAGATGCCCATGGCTTAGATACACTGTCCTTGCATCTATCCTTTCCTGCACCTAGCCAGTGGTCCTTCGTGGTCTCCTCAGTTACTACTCATCTACATACCATTAAAACTAGTAATATGTATCTCTGTACATATTCACAGCATGGGGACTTAGAAATTTTGATTGGGTTTTAGCTGCTTTAAATTTATAGACCCCACTTTCCTCCTCCATCCTCTTTAGGTAAACGTTACCTGACACTGATCCTGCCTTTAAGTGACCTTTTAGAAATAGTCTGCAACATCCATGGATCCCTGAATGCCGCTTGACAGAATAAAGCATAGGGAAAATAAGCCCTATTTCCGTATTAATAACCCTGCGAATAAAATGCATCACAACAATGTCAAGCGTCCTGCTGTTTGATGGAATGTCAGAAAGACTTTTTCTAAATTCAAAAGGACAAAAAAGCAATGGTAGGAGAAGCCGAAAGTGTAGGATGGTCTTTCAAATCATACATTTGCATATCCATTCCACAGAACATCTGCAAGTGCCCAGTACAAACCTAGAAGGAATATTTCATTTAACTGAGGCTTGTATATTACTGTGCATAGCTATTCTAGAAATACATGTCTGCAGGCAGTTCCGTCCTGCATGGGAAATTTTTCCCTGAAAGCTGAAGAAAAATGGATTTGAGAAGATCATGTAACTTTACACATAATCATAGTGGGAGCAAGCACAAGCTAAAAGAATAGCTCAATGTTACAGGCTTCTGATGGCAATGAATTCAGAAAAGTCCTGGAACATGAGGTACAGTATTAGTCCCTTAGTAATGTTCTGGTTTTGTTTCTTAGCAGTTACGTATGTCTATGCTGATCTGCTCTTAAAAAGTAGTTAAAAAATCATACAAAACAGAACCAAGGAGGTGGTGATTCAAAGGTGTTTTGAGTAATTTATAAATTAGATGTGCCAGCAGTTACAGCCACGAGGCAAAACTGCTCCTAGTCATTTAGCAAGGCTTTTGTGCATAAAATCATAGAATCATATAATGGGTTTAGTTGGAAGAGATTTTAAAGATCATCTTGTTCCAACCCCCTGCCACGGGCAGGGACGCCTTCCATTTGACCAGGTTGCCCAAGGACCCATCCATCCAGCCTGGAACATTTCCAGGGATGGGGCACCCACGACTTCTCTGGGCAACCTGTTCCAGTGCCTCTCCCATCCACACAGTAAATAATTTCTTCCTAATATCTAACCTGAATCTACCCTCTTCCAGCTTAAAGCCATTGTCCCTTGTCCTATCACTACATGTCCTTGCAAAAGTCCCTCTCCAGCCTTCCTGTAGGCCCCTTTTTCATACTAAAATCAACCTTTTAAAACTAGAAGCCGAAAAGACACATAGATCACCTTTAAGTAACTTAAGTCCTGCGTCCCTGCTTATGAATCAGCTTAATACCAAAGACTTTTTAATGGGGAATGACTCATGAGAAATCTCTAAGGACTGACTTCACTGACTTAGAAATATAGATATAAGTGAGAGCCAGGAATCCCACGGACTGTCTGCATGCTTTGAAAATTGAGTCAGCAGTCTCTGATAAGATGACTGTGTGTCATGAAATTTCAGGCTTTTATCTGTAGTCTTGTGAATGGATCTCCTTCTCTGCACTCCCTGAATATTAACTCCAAGATGCAAGCTAAATATCTGTAGCATGAGCCAGTGGAAAGTTGAGTGAAGGGTAGAAGGAAAGGAGGACTCAGATGCCTTAAGTTTTAGGATTTCTAATGCAGCTCTTGGTTTGACTAATCTTACCGCAACTCATTCTTCTTTTAAGAAATCAGATTCCCAGAGGTGTTGTCTTCCTTCCTCAGCTGACTTGTCTCCCATTGGTAGAATATCACATTAAAATAAAAAGTTCTGCCTTTGAATTAAACTCTTTCTAAGTATTATGAAATTCTGGCAGCAGCATCTTGGACTTAAGAGCCACTTTGGAAGAGTAAATATTTCTATTTTGTAAAAGACAGGATTGCACCAGTCTTAGAGGTATGAAGGCTTTCAGGAAGCTGGTCCTTACTGAAGTAGAATCAGAAGGATTTTCAGTCTTGCTTCCCTTTCAGGAAGTTGAAACTTTATGGTGCATGTATTTAGTTTTAAATATTGCAAATGTAGTGAAACATGTGAGAACAAGAGGCCAACAGAGTTTTTATAGTCCTGAATCCTTTGAGATTTTCCATAAGGATGTATTTTAGGCACTGAAAGTCATGGTAGCAATGCTAAGAGTACAGTGCTCTGTTAAATCTGTGCCTATATATATTTTGTGTTGGCTGAAAAAAAGCATTTCATTTATATGAAGAAATACACTTAGAGATACTCAAGTCTTTCACTTTCCTGAAACTGAAACTCCTAAATATGAGTACCTCTGCTTGACTGATTGGAGTAGGATACCTCTTCAGGAAACAGTGGTAGAATGTTGACTAGCTATGTCTTCTGCTCCTCTGTGCTACTGTACTGATTTAAGCTCCTTTGAAAATGCCATGCCAGGGAACTTAGGGTACCAACTTCCACTATTTGTAAGGCAGGATGAGATATGCCTTGCTGTAACACTGCCATAAAAACCAGGAATCTACAAGGAGCCTTGAAGTTTTTTTGAAAATATCAGTGTCAATATTCATTCAAGTCACTAGATATTTACTTGTATTTTTTAGAAAACAACAAAAATGCTATGTATCCCATCTGCCTTGAGCCTGTATGTCTGTCCTAGCTCTTATAACACACATGCTTTTCTACTTTTGACAATTTTGCTTACCTCTGGTGTTCAATTAAATGGATCTATAGATAAAAGGTGTCAAACTTCATGTGATCCTGTGGATGGGATTCCTATTGTTTCTCTGCACACACACAGCTGAAAATTTAAATATCTGCATTTGGCCATCTTGCTTAGACTGCCTTTACTGTCTATGGGAAGCAGAAGTATATCATTCTGCCTACTTTCACTGTACATTTTTGGAAGAAGTGATTCACTCCTTTTAAGGGCATCTCTCTCTGTTGTAGATAACTACACTGCCAGCTTAATTTTATCATCTGTCCTAAGTAGTATATGCATGTTTGTGCTTCCCTGCCTCTGGATACGTATCCTTTTTCCTTTTAATGATGGATTTTCTTCCTCTTGTCTCTGGCAACAGCCTTTTTTTTCTATTTACAGAGCTTGCCAAACATATTTTAGTGTAATCTATCTTGTAAAATGGGATCTTGTCAATATGAAAGTGTTTTCCCTGGGACAGACTGTTGTAAAATGAGCAAAACTGTGAGGTTCTTTCCAGCTGCCAACCACTTGAAATTTCAGGTTCAAAAGCAACATTTTTTTTTTCTAGAAGGGCAAGAGGGAGTACCCAAGAAACTACAGGCCTGTCCATCTCACTACAGTGCCTGGTAAAATCATGGAAAAGATTATTCTGGGAAGTATTGAAAAACACCTGGAGGAAAAGGCAGTCATAATTCACAGCCAGCACAGCTTCATAAGGGGAAAGTACTGCTTGTTGAACCTGATTTCTTTCTACGACAGGGTAACCCACCTACTTCATATTGCAAAGCCAGTTGATGTAATCTGTTCGGACTTCAGCAAAGCTTTTGATACTTTCTCTCACAGTATCCTTCCGGACAAAATGTCCAGCCCACAGCTGGATAAACACATCATCGGACGGGTGAGCAACTGGCTCATGGGTTGGGCACAAAGGGTTATAGTGAAAGGGGTGACATCAAGCTGATGACCTGTCACTAGTGGGGTTCCACAGGGCTTCATCCTTGGCCCTGTGCTCTTCAACATCTTCATTAATGATTGTTGATAATTGCTCTTCTATCTGATGGCTTCTTTGTCATATGCAGAGATTATATTCTGAGATTGTGCTAATGATTAAAATACATTAAAAATCAATGACCTGACCCTAGTTTTTAGGACTTGTTAAATATATATTGTACCTCTTATGGCCTTGTTTAAAATAATCTCTAAGACAGTATTCTTGATCATCATTTCAAGGTATCTGCGTTCACAGTTCTGCACCCCTTGTAGGAAATAAAGCCGTTCTGCACCTTGACCTGTGTGAAGTCTGATTCCAAGAACAGTTCTTCATAGACAGTAGGCAGCTGGATTAGCAAGGAACCAGTCATGGCTTAACAGTGCCTTTATGTTTCCTGAGGGTTCCTCTTGAACCAAATAATGGGCTAATAGGTTATAAATCAAAGCAATATAGATAGAAATAGAGAGGCTCTATGTTGATTAATTACTGTACTGAGGAGGGTGTCAGGATAGAACAAGGAGAAAAATGAGAGGAATATTGCGAATCACTCCTTTGTGCTGCTTTAGACCTACTTAGTAAATAATATGATTAATTTTTCTATGGAAAAAGAATAATTAGTATTACTGACAGTAGTTGAAAGCACAGAAAAGTGTGATGGCAGGAAAATTGCTGTGATCATGAGGGAACTGTTATTTTTAGAATCTATAGGTTTGTTCATAAGCTGACTTGGCTTGTCATTTCAGCCTCACTGCAGCTGTAATAATTAATTTATAGCCATGGTGTGTATTTGTAAACAGGACTAAGTGGACTGTGGAGCAACTGACACACAGTGCCATGAAGCAGGTCCTCGAGTGTATTTTGTTTTACCCAGGACCCTTTCTGTTCCTCACTTATATAAGCATGTGTAAGAGTGCTGGGAAGACGGTTACAAAGAGTTCCTATTATCTAAGGTTCCAAAAAAACTTTTGGTCTTTGCCAGAGACTGATTCCGTTTTGCGTACACTCCTGTATTCCTCTCCTACCTCTAGATCTGGAAAGTTACTTTCAGAAACTGGTCTTGCCACTGAGTGCCTTTTGAGATGCACTTGATTAGAGTAATATCATAAATATCATAAAAGGTAATAATGAAAATCATACTGAGAGCCCTTCCAGATCATCCATTGGGTCTAAAAGCTTAAACTACTCCTGACCGATGAATGTTCAATTCATATACAAATTTTCACCTGAATACATAAAAATTGTGGAAGAAATGAGTAATTATATTCTCTTCAAAAGACTGTTTCCATGCACATTCACACACAGAATATATATAAAATATCAGGATAGCAACATATGAGATTCCTAATAACCTTAAATTATAGAATTATTTACTCATGGTATTTTTCCTACGTGAAGATGAATTTAAATTAATGTTATATTTAATTTAAACAAAGGAATTCTTTAACATGTTCTTTAATCTCTAATTTTCATGAATAAGCATTTTAGGTCGTCCAGACTTTTGCAAATAATAAGTAGCAGCTAATTTATTTCATTAAAAGCTGTGACTAATTAATTTTCAGCATTGGAAATGAATATTACAAACTAAAGCACAACATTCAATAAATATATCAAAAGGTAGTAGATATGTGTGTTATTTTAATTTTGTTTCATTTGAGGATAGATGGCCTTTTGGAGTCTGCTTCTCACAAAATATACTCCTGTATATAAACATAATCTACATAAAAAACTTTACAGGTCCCATCTTTATGTTAGTGATGCATCTTTCATGTATAGACATATATGTAGGCTTCTTGATTAAAAGACTCCATGGACACATGAATTTGTTCCCAACATCTGTATTCTTTCCAAACTGGGTTTGCAAAACACTGTTAGCTTAATTGTTGGTGCAATGCATGAGATTTTTAATTTTCCCTTTAAGAAGTTAATTTGATGTTTTAGTGTTAAAATTTAGTGAACAAAAAGCACCCTCCAATCTTGCAATACTGGTGAGCTGATGGTGGTCAGGGTAGGGTGTGAAGGCACCAGAAGGCAGCAGAACTATCTCACTCTTTCCAGAATCAGAATTATTTTGAATCTCATCACCAAACACAAGCAGCACAGAGGATGCAGAAAAGACTCCCCAGAAAACCATGGTCAAACACCTATGGGGATGAGTTTCAGAACAGGCTTTTGAAACAAAGCAATTACTTTAAGGAAGAAAAGGATACTGCATTTCCTGAATGTTAAAAAGATTGAAGGATGTTCAGGTAAGAAATTTTCTGAACATTTTGAAAAGAACCTATTTTTCTTTAGAAAAATATCTACTCTGGCTTAGGAGATAGGTGTTTTAAATTTAAATTGCATCTCTGTGGCATGTTTAGTAACTATAACAAAGTGATTTCTTGGCACTAGTTTGGCCTTCAGTGTGATGGCTTGGCTAAGTGTACATTAATAAAAATATTTATTCTCTGGTACAAATGAGCTTTTAGAAAGATATTTTTAGACTAGGTAATGATATGCTAACTACACAATTACACATACAGCTGTTTGCTGGCTTAAATGTCAGTAAATCTTTCATCTCACCTTTTTCCCCGTCTCAATTTGCAGACAGTTCTTCAAGGCGAGATGGTCTGTCATATTGATCCATAGTGGAGTCTGAAACACAGTGAATCAATGCTGTTACACGCAGAAGACCTGAATACAAGTCAGACATATAGGGAAACCAGTACCTGGAAATCAGAGAATGATTATTACTTTGCAGGTTAACTTAGAGAGAAGAAAGGGATGAAGGATGAACACAAGCTGAAACCAAGCAGATGAACACATCAGACTTAAATATTTTACTTAATCTCTTAAGACTCTAAAAGAAGAAACAGGCTTAAACAATAGTCAACTGCAACATTATCACCCCACTCAGCTAAACGGGATTCTCAGATGTTGAGAAATAAACCCTACTGAGAGGTTTATGTGTGCTTGAGTTCACAGTGAGTGTTCTTGAGGAGGGCTGCAACCCTACTAAGTGTTTCAGAGACAGAATTCAGTTGCTTAAGTTGTGAAGGACGGTCATTGAAGACCTTTGCTGAGTTGCTTGGGTGTGCTACAGTCTACGCCTGTAGGGCCAGCACTTTGTTAGCTGGCTCTCTAGATGCTGCCTCTGTTTGCAGTGGAAGGTTCCTTGCCTCTTCCTCTCCTGAGGGAAAACCAGTATGGGTAGGGATGGCGATGTTTAGACTTTTCATATCGAACCTTAGTGGTAAGAATTAGTAATGGAGGTTTTAATAACCACTCTTCTATAGAATTTATTTGGTTTGGCTTCCATTTCTTTTAACAGGTATGGCATTTTAAGCATATTTCCCTTAGTGCACTGCCTTTCCAGTCAGCATAGGTGTGAAACCTGGAACACAAAAACAAAGAGGCTGCAACGTTACGAACAAGTAAAAAGGAAATAAATGCTCTGTGTCATTCATTGTTTCAATGTCAAATCAAACACTTTCTAGAATATTCTTTCACATCAAACCAGAGGATGACTGGAGAGATGCAAAAGGAACTCTGTTCTCTTTGGCAGCCCTGGTGAGAAGACACAGCTTTGTTCACGTGTTTTGGCTAATACTTTGAGCTTCTTCTGCTGATGTAACCAAATTTCAAAGAATAAAATCCTAAGCAAAGTCAGTAAATCAGAGTAAAAGTAGAATGTGTGCTCACTTTATATCTCCTAACAAAACAAATACTCTCTGGTAAGACCAGTAAGACTGGTAATGACATTTTTACACACCATCCAGGCTTTAATCTGCAAAGAAGGCTGTGTAAGTGACACAACTTCAAACAGTGAAAAAGAATAAAGAGTTTTCCTTGCTCTCCATATAGCCTCCTCTCCCTCCTACAAAGTTAGCAAGAGAGTAGCAGCTAACAAGCAGTCTTTGCAGTGCCAGGCAGCACAGAGATCTCCAGGTTTCAGCCCGTGCTTTTCTTCTTTGAAGTGAACATAAGTGCTGCAATCCATGCTGGCTGAACAGCAGTGTTTCTGTCAGGTCAAGTAGCTCAGGACTGTACATCACAGCAAATTTCAAGTGGAATTATGCTTCTTCCAGAGTCAAATGTGAGATGAAGCCATGTTTACATACCTGGTTTGGGGAATCTTCTACATTTGAAGTAGATGGAGAATGGGAAGCTGAAGCAGAGCTCCAGAAAGCAAAACTAGGTGTATAGCGAGCTGCCTGAGAAATTAAAGGATAATTAAATTAAGCTTAGCTCTGCTTCATACAATATACAAACAATTTGGATAATGCAAATATGTACAAATGACTGTTCCATTGCGTGCTGCATTGAGATACTGCTTCTCAAACTTTTCCTTCATTTCATTTCGCTTAGTATCCTGTCACTTGCATTAACAATGGAATTGCATCAGGAGATTTTTTACCCCATAATGAATATTTGCATTAAAATATTTTTAAAAATGTCTGAAGGGTTCACAATGACCAAATATCTCTGGTAATAGCATGACATAAGTTTGAAGGAAATCTTTCTAAAGTACAGTTGAAATGAAACAGATTATATCAGACTACTATAATAATACTACATATATATAATATATATACTATATGTATAGATATGATATATATACTATAATAATACTATAAATGTTTGCATTGTGAATGCTATTTTTGCTGTTCTATCTCTACTAAATGAAACATCCATAGAATTACAGAATGGTTTATCATGAAAGGGACCTTAAAGATCATCTAGTTCCAGCCCCCCCCGCCAGGGTTAGGGACACCTTCCACTAGACCATGTTGGTCAAGGACATATGTAACCTGACCTAGAACACTTCCAGGGGTGGGGCATCCACAGCTTCTCTGAGCAACCTGTTCCAGTGTCTCATCACCTTCACATGAAAGAATTTCTTCCTAATATCTAATCTAAACCTGACCTCCTTCAGTTTAAAGCCAATAATCCTCATCCTATCACTGTATGCCCTTGTAAATAGTCTCTGTGCAGCTCTCTTGGAGGCTCCCTTTAGGTACTAGAAAATTATATAAGGTCTCCTCAGAGCCTTTTCTTCTCCTGGCTTAAAAGCCCCAACTTCCCCAGCTATCAATATTGGAGAGGTGCTCCAGCCCTCTAATTATCATAGCAGCTCTCATCTGGACTCCCTCCAACAATTTCATTCAAAATTGTTTTCATGCTTAAATGAATTACCTCAAAATAAGGATTACATTACACAACAACCAAATTAATGTATCTTTTTCTTGAGGTTCCATTTATGCATTAAAATTGTGCCTCTGTACACACAGAGAGACACGTGCTTTCCTATTAACAGCTTTAAGGTAAGTTTGCCTCTATTTAATGTACTGTTGAATGTGATTTAATGAATCGTGACTGAAAAGTAGACTTCCGGGGATATGTCTCTGTCAACACATTCTGTCTCTCTGACATGTTGTCATTGGTGATCATGCTTACCCTGGATGAATGGTCTTATGTTCCTTTCTAACACATAATTACTGATCTGACATGCAAAGTTAACAGAAAAAATCAACACATAACAAGTAAAAAAATGATGGGACTTGTGCTAGTTCCTGCCATGCCATGCCATGCACTCCAGTTCCTTTTCCTGATTACTCCGTTGTCAGCACTGCTGATTTCTTCTAAATTAAATTACAAGGTATTTGACATGTGAAACATGAGCCTACTGTCTGGAATTAACTGAAGTTCTTTATAAATTATAGATCTGATCTGAAGTAGGAAGACATCAAATAGTTGAGGATAGTAATGCATTTCTGTGGTTTATTAGATTGCTGGGTGTGTATCCACATGGGAATTGTTCGAGCTAGAAAGCATCTGTTGAAGTCAAAGGCAAATATCCTTTTTCTTTCTAAGTGAAATCAACTTTATGTCTGCTACGGAAAAGGTTTCATATTCTAAGATACACTGCGCTGTCCTTTCACTAGGCAACAAAGCCACTGACCACATCAGCTGGAATACAGCCAGATTGAAGTCTGAAGGGAAATAAAACCTGCACGGTTTCAGTGAGAATATTTGATCATAAAAATTTCAGATTCCTGTGTTTTCTTTTCTCGTTTATTCACGTGTGCATCTTTAGGAGAAAAACCAGTAGTTCTGCAATTATGTCCCCAACTCCAACAGGCCTAGAATCCATAAGAATGACAGCTACAATTGCTTAAAAATTATGAAATCCTTGCTGTAGAACTCAATTTCTCAAAATGTAAAAATTATTTAAGAAAAAATGTCCCAACTTGGTAAATAACCAGAGTGTAATCATTCTGACTGTAACAATTAGTCTTTCCTTAAGACAATCATATCTTTGGCACAAAAAGTAAAATAAAATTATGTAATTATTTTTAAATTATCAGAGCCATTTAGCTCTAAAGAAAGTGAATCTATAAAGCTTGCTTTTCCAGTCCTACCAAAATCAGTCATCCAAGTCCAGGCTTTTGATCAATCATCATTCCAGACAAGGATTTTCAATCCTTCAAGGCAAAATTTGCATTTTTAAGTAAATATTTAAGTTTCTAGGTGATTATGAATTCTAGTACTAGGAACTGAACTTTCACAAATTGCATCAGATTAGTTAGATTTTCAGTATCTGAGAAATTATTTGATTTCTCTGAAAAAATTTTTTGCAAAGAAATTAAGGTGGGGTTTTTTTCAGTACTTGTTTACATGTGTTTCACAAGCCCAGGAGATAATATGGAAGAGAACAAACTGATCTCACGCAGATTTCAGTAAGACTGCTCCATCACCTGCAGTGAAATGTCCCGGATACGTGCCAAAGCAAGACGTGAACCAGGCTGGATTTTCAAAGTCCTTCACTGCTCATCACTGGCCTCTCAGTGTTTCTGTTCCTTCTTGTCTAGTTAAGCATCTGCTACTAGCATAAGCTTAAAATCATTAATGAATCATGCATTTTTTGCATTATATCCAAGGTTTTCACCCACAAGTTTTTGAATTTATCATCTCTGTATGCTTGTTTTTTATTTCTCCTTATAGTTTAACACACTCTTGCTGCTTTTGTCTGACAGGCTCAAAGACTCTTGGTCCGAATGTTGCTGAAAATTAGAAAGAAGAAATCCTGACATGTAAAGATAATGGATTTATGAAAAGTTAGAGCAGCTATTAAAAAAAAAAAGACAGAAAGAAAAAAATGAGAAAAAAAAAGAAAGAAAAAAAGTAGAAATTTATCATATACTTGAGTCTAATCCAACCATCTGGTCTTTCAGTGCATATGTATGCACCCTGGAGCAGACACAATGTAGCCAGTAAATGAATGCTGATACCTTTTCTATTTGATTTCTGGTGTGATGCTCTTGAAGTCAAATGACAGTGGTGGTCAGCTTTCATTCTGTGTGACCCTGGTTGCACATATGGCTGTCTGGGGATGGGCTGGGTATATAAGATCTAATGTATACTCAGGTCCTTTCATTTCTGTGAGAAATATTAAGCATTTTTTGAGAAAAATTGAAAAAGAAAATAATGTCAGAATATCTTGCTCAATCTTTTTGCAGTTCTTGGTTTAACATTCTTGAAGATTAATCCTTTATGTTTTGCTGTATTTTTTAAGGTGTGGGAGTTTAAAATATTTAGTAGTTCATGCAAACATTAAGCACAGCTCTAATATAACCCCAAATATCTTGATTTCCTATGTTTTTTTCCAGTTTGGTTACAAATATAGAAGAAAGCTGTGTGATTAAACAGTGGTGAATTCTGATTACAGAGAGAGCATGGGAGCAAGTGTTCTGCATGACTGCAAAAAATAGGAATCACAGAACAAAGGTTTGTGTCTTAAATTATGTGGAATGTGTCCTGGAATTTCTTTTTCATCAGCTGACCATCTGACCAAGAACAAGATAAGTGAAGTGATTTTGCAAATTGTAACACACACCCTTATCTCATATTTTGACTCACCGAGAGAAGACTGGTTTCTTTTTTTTGAAATACAGAATAATTAACATATCAGTAGATACTGTGACCAAAATCTGATTAATATTATTAAATATATATTGAATGTATATGAAGCTGGAAAATGTACCACTTGGCAATATCTAGTTGAAATCACAATCCTGAATTTAGACACCACAGAAACCACAGAAACTAACTGCCATGAGTAAGTTAAGTATGGTCTTTTGATTCTTCAACTTATGTCCCTTATAAATAGCAAAGTGCTTGGGCTTCTTTAATCTGACTGAAATAGAAATGAGTGTAACATGCCATAATACATCTGCCATATAGTAACATCTGAATATTTCTTTGACACAAACTTTGATTTAAAACATCTAAGAGAGAAATAGGTGTTTAAACAAACACATGCCAGCATGAGAAAAAGAATCTGTAAATAGCCTTTAGAAATAAAATCAATGTATATAAATGGAAGTACTATGTAATAGTTTAAACAACTATTTCTTTGAAGAATAATTGTACTGACTGGCTCATGAACGTTTGTAGTTCATGATTTACTGATTATCTGTTGTTAAACTCTGTGCTCTTGGTTTCACTGGACTTTACATCCCATCTATCTTATATCTTGAAGGTACAATCCGTTGTTTATTCTGTATATACCATATGATAAAATATTTTTGACATGTAGTCCAAACATCCCATGAAAGATAATCTTTTTAGATTGTGGTAGGTCTTTTTGCTGTTGCGTGTTGTGATTCAGGCTTAAAAAGAAGGATGTGAAGCAGTGGGGATGCACTGAGACTACAAAGAAGTATCTTTATAATAACGTACCTCATGGAAGGTTCCATGGAGCTTCAGGAATTGTCTGGATGCAGTTGTCTTCATGATTTTGGGGTTAGAGGGATGAGGTTTGAAGGAGCGGGTAGGAGAAATATGCTTTTAGAAATAAAATTTCTCTACTTTCTGTAATATCTGTATTTTCAGGACAGTGAATTTAAAAAAAACCCTGTGGTTAAAAGTTTCATAAGTGGGTTTTTTCACATCTAATATTGTTCCCTCTGTATTCTAAAATAAGCATGTTAGCACTGATCTCAAAGAGTGCTTAATCAACATATGTGTGCTTTTGAATATCGGTTTTTAGGTAATTCAAGAAATGAACAGTACTCAGTTATGTGCTAGAAGTAACTTAGAGAATAGAAAATTCCTATAAAATAGTGTGGTCCATCTAGGAAAATCAAGAGAAACTGACCATCTTGAAGTGTTGGTAGACGAGAAGCTCGATGTGACCCGTCTAGTTCAAGGGGGAATGGCTTTAAACTGACAGAGGGTAGGTTTAGATATAAGGAAGGAATTGTTTACTGTGAAGGTGGTGAGATACTGCCACAGGTTGCCCAGAGAGGCTGTGGATGCCCCATCCCTGGAAGTGTTCATGGTCACATTACATAGTGCTTTGAGCAGCCTGGTCTAGTGGAAGGTGTCCCTGCCCATGTCAGGGGGGTTGCAACTAAATGATCTTTAAGGTCCCTTCCAACCCAAACCATTCTGTGATTCTGTGATGATCTAAATATGGGTATTTTATTTCTTAAGTGTAAAACTAAAGATGTTGATAACTACTGCATGCAGTGAAATTTTCAGATGAATATATGAGAAGTCCAAGGAAATTGAAGTTGTATTGCAATTACAAGGTCTATATTTCATCTGTGAAAAGAGCTGCTGAGAGTGGGCTGCTGTGCAGTTAGTTACCAGGGAAGGGTGGGTGGAAAAGCAGCACAGAACAGAATGTCTATGAGGTTGAAAAAACCTGTTGTGCCATAAGAATGATCACTGGAAGAAAAGATTATGAACTGTAATGAAGCTGAAAAAGATCACTGTGTAATTGTGAGGCTCAAAGAAAAAACACATAAGGCAGAAAATTAGATGGAAAATATCTGATATTTATTCATTCAAGTGCATGGTGATATTTCCAGTCGTTTCTTTTATACAAATAATTTATCTGGGCCTTCCATGCATTCCATTGTTTAATCTGAATATTTATTTCAAAGTGTTATTAAATTCTTTGTGTAGCTTAATGGCATTCCAACTTTGTAGTGACATTATCCTGATCACCTCTCAGTCTATGATCACTTCAGAGTGTGTTTTGTTGGAATGTTCTGGAAAATGAGGGGCTCTGGGTCAAGACTATGCAAGAGAAAGAGCATATACCATATATAGAGGCAGTCCTAAAAGTGGTCTGGCAATTATTTTAAAATAAACATCTCCTTAAGAAAAGTGTGAAATGAATTTGCATTTTTGAATCTTGGTTTGCAGTCCATATTATAAATCTGAGGTTAAAAATTTGTTGACTTACAAGGATGCTCTCCACCAGGGTTTTGGGAGAAAGTGAGGAAGTGATTTTTGTTATGGATGAGATCCCTCTTGTCTCATGAAAAATCTAGTAGGCATAATATTTATGTGGATTTATTATAAGGAAGAAAAATGTATTCAAGCTGAAAATACAAAAGTCATATAATCATAATTAGTTATAACATCTATACGTTTGTATTTTTTTTAAAGTATTGGTTCTGAAAATAAACTACTCCCTTTCAATTATGAACATTATCTCTGCCATGAGCCATTATATTATTGCACCTTTCTTGGTACAGATAGCGCAAGAGGTATTTGAAGCAGCAAAATAAAACACTTAATTATAATAAAGGGTAAAAAAGCAACAGTAACCTATTGTTCCACATTACAGACGGGAATATATAACTGTGACTATTTTTAAGCTCACTATTCTTCAAATTCATATAAAACTTATTTGTTTTAACATTCAAAGCTTAATTCATAGGAAGAATTTCCAAGAAACAAGCAATAGATTAATTCTCTCAAATTAGACTCTTGAAGTGTATGGAAGAAACAAACCACCAGGAGTTTTGCGTGCACATCACATAAATGTTGCTTTGTCTGTAACTTTTTTAAACTTCTAGTACACTTTGTGTCACTCTCTCCTCCCCAAGTCAAAGTGGGAAAATACGTAGTGTATGTCCATCTGAGCAAATTGATGTTTATGCACTATGTCATATGCCATAATGGGCAGCTATAAATAAATGGATTTTGAAAGAAATCTGGATGAAGCTAAGGGCCAGATCCAAAAAAGGACTTATGTGCCTTAAAGACTTGGAAGAATTTCATGCCCTAGTGATCCTGAGAACTGCTAAGCTGCATCTGTTTAACTCCAGAGATGGTTAAAAAACTATAAAACTCTACTATTGTCTATTTTTGAACACTGCATGTCATCAGATACCATGGCCTGGTTCTATATGTGCCCAGATCTGCCCCAATTTGAAAAGAATTGTGACTGCTGACTGGGTAGCAGCAGAATCAGAGGGCAGTGTTGCCTTATAGGATTATAAAATCATAGAGTCCTGGAATGGTTTGGCTCTCAAGGGACCTTAAAGATCACCTAGTTCCAACCTCTTCTGGTGTCCCAGGGACACCTTCCACTAGACCAGGTTGCTCAAAACCCCATCCAACATGGCCTGGAACACTTCCAAGGATGGGGCATCTGCAACTTCTGTGGGAAACCTCTGTCAGTGTCTCACCACCCTCACAGTAAAAAATGTCTTCCTAATATTTAATCTAAACCCACCCTCTGTTCATTTAAAGCCATTCCTTTTCCTATCACTACATGCCCTTGTAGAAAGTTCCCATGCAGCTATCTTGCAGGCCCCCTTTAGGTACACAAAGGATGCTATAAGGTCTTCCCAGAGCCTTCTCCAGGATGAACAACCCCAATTCTCTCAGCCTGTCTACACAGAAGAGATGTTACATTCCTCTGATCATCTCTGTGGCTCTCCTTGGGCCTCACTCCAGCAGGTCCATGTCCTTCTTATATCATGATCTCTCTCTGTCTGCAGTGATATTTATAAGCAGTGTCTCAGTTTCAGAGGAAAGTGAAGAAAATGCTCCTGGGCTAGGTAGCCTGGTGAGGAGATCAGTCAGAGAGGAGGAAACAAAAGTGAACTAAAAGTATCTCAGAGAGCAGAGGGAATCAGCGCTGCTCTGCCCATTTTCTCTAAGTGCTGTAACATCTGAGCTACTGTGGAAAAGGCAGCCACAACATTTCAGATCAGGTTTTAAAAGAGTGACCTTTGATTCATTTGCAAAGGAAAGGAATGCACTTTAAGCTCCACAAGAAAGGTCCATGGGTGTATACCTAGGCAAATAAAATGTTTCCTCGCAGTCCTGACTATCACATATTGGGCAGGAAAATTGGTGTCCCACCCACCAGTTCCAAGGCAGTCAGATCTGATTAACTGCACAGAGCACTCTACTGCCCATGTGGGTGCAAGATCCTCCTTTATTGCTTAAAATCTTCATTTTTTTTGTCATTCAAAAGATCTGCATTTCAGATTTTTACTCCTTTTTCATCTAGCATCTAGTGGCCATTGCTGATTTGGAGTTTTGTCTTGGCTCACCTCAGGTCTGTCCTTCAACAGAACCTGTAAAAGCATGGTGCTGTTTCATGATGACCTTTTTCTCGATGGCATTTTTTCTCCCTTAGTCACAAAGACACCTCAAAGAACATTCTGTTTCTGTTGGATTTTAATCATAACATAAGAGCAAGAAATTTGATGTGCTGTTTTTTGAGGATTTTTATTCAGACTGCCAATTCTTCCAGTGCCTAACAGTCTTCAGGGGTATCAGTGAATGTGTACAAGATGGTTGAACTATTTCCTGGGGAAATACACACAGGTAGAAATAAGCAGAAATGAGCCTTTTTATTATACTTTTATTGAAATTTTGTTTTTTAGTCCTTGGCAATCAAAACTGCAAACAAAATGGTCTCTTGTGTCAACAAAAGATATATTAGGAACAAATTAGCCTGATTTCAGAGTGTTTTTCCCTACTCCTCTGTGTCCCCGCATTCATGGAGCTCTCTAGAGCTTCTACAACTCACCTACATTTGGAAAAAATCACCTACAGCATAGTACCCAATTTAATCAACATAATGCTTCTGATGCAGAAACAGTCTTGTGAAGACTCATTTTAAACTTAATTTGAAACGAAATTACTGCATCTTCTGTTGCTATACAGGGAATTCAGGAAATTTAGAAAGACTAGCTGAGATTTCAATATCTTCATCACAGATATTTTATAAAAACAGTTTTGCAGTCATACAAGAGAGATGCGCAAATCCCAACCTGGGCATGGCACACCTATGAACACTGGACTGCCTGCCATGACAGAAAAGTATAAAATGTCTGAAAGACCAAAGCTTTATTTAGTCAGAAATGAGTCTTTGTGTTAATCCAGTTTAAGAGCCTTTTTTGAACTTTGTGGAAGCAACAATTAGCTGGAGAAAATAAGAGCTTTCACCTCTCTGAAGTGCATATAATTAATCACTTCAGTTCCTTTCTTCCTCCCCTCTGTTGACGCTTTATGTGAATATTGCAATAAACAATTACAAAAGTATTTTTAATGCAGTTCGTAAGGCATTCAGTCTAGCAAGTACCTGGAATGGCAAAGGGCATTTCAGAAAGCACTACAGATGCAGAGGTGAAAATAGATGATGACAGATAAGTATGAAGAATGTGATTCTCATACTTGAATCACCTCTAAAGTGCAGCTGTCTTTTCCTGATGGTGGACTGGTATGCAGGGAAGTCAATGAGATGAATGTATTTCTGAGTACTAATGAAGTTTTGCTGCAAATCTAAGCAATATTAAATAAAATCTTTACAGAATGTCTCATAATACAAAACATAAATGCTGTATATGAGCATGCCATGAAAATTTATGCAAAAAAAGGATGAAACTATAGTGCATTTTCTCTAAAGCAATTATTTCTTTTTCATACAGAAATTGATTAATTCAGAGTACTAGTTCACAAACAGAGAATGAAGATCCCTTTACAGATAAAATGAAAATACACTCAAGTAAAAGAAAAATAGTTTATTAGGCAGTTTCCCATTACTTTTTCTCATGCCTGGAGAAAAAGAGGGGAGACTTTATCACTCTCTATAACTATCAAAAAGGAGGGTGTAGTGAGGCAGGGTTCTGTCTCTTCTCCCAGGTAACAGGTAATAGGATGAGAAGAAATGGCCTCAAGTTGCTCCGAGGGAAGTTTAGATTGGATATTGTGAAAATTCTTTTCATGGGAAGTGTTGTAAAGCATTGGAACAGGCTGTCCAGTGAAGTGGTGGAGTCACCATTCCTGAAAGTGTTCAAAATGTGTGGGTATGGCACTTGAGGACATGGTTTAATGGTGAACATGGTTGTGGTGCTAGGCTGATGGTTGGACTTGATGATCTTAAAGGTCATTTCCAACCATAGCAATTCTTAGTGATTCTGTGATTCTAAGTCCCAGTTTGCCACACATGGGAATGTCTGAGCCAAGCATTATAGTTAAATGTCAAGTTTTCCTGGGCTCAGATTTTCAAAGATAAGATGGCTTTATGGTTCTGTGATCAAACATGCCCAGCTCTCTACAGTTTCATTGAGTTAGAACATTGAAAGGCTTAATTCTGACTCTAGTTCATGGAGATTAAACATGGACATGCCTGTATGTATATATGTGTGTCTGTGTGTACCAGCTGAGGAATTTGAATATTCTGTAATGGGAATTATTAGAAGACAGATAGATCAAAGTAGATTTGAACTCTGAAATAAACATTTGCAAGACTGAAATTCCTTAACAACTCACCCTGTGGTAATGGTTCTTATTAATTTTTCACTAATTATTGCCATGAAATCAAAGCAGTCAGCCCTTACCTATCAAATCCTGAAATGCCTTGAGACTAATCTTGTACTCTTAGTACTGATGCTACAGCCCTTTGTTCCTGAGGTCAAGGTGATCAGGTTCACAAGCATATCAATAAGAGAAGACAGAACTGAAGTCATTAAATGTGTATGTGGCTGCTCAGTTCCACTCACCCTCTTAAATTTGGGATCTTGTTCCTTTGTACAATATTTGACTTTCTGGAGTGTTCCCAGCCTTTGGCCTCCACCCAAGAATATGTGAGGCACAATACCTAGGGCAGGAGGAGAGGTCACAAGCGATGCCTCATTCACATGTGGACTGATTTATTTATAATTTGAATTATTTTACTTTATATATAATTATATATAATACAAAATACAATATAATATATAATATTACAACACAATATTTTATTCTAATTATATAATGATATGGCATATTAATTATACATTATAGATTCTAATGCCATACTAATTAAATAATATAATCATAGAGCAAATATATTTTATTGTGTTATTTTTATTTATCTCAGCATCCTTAATGATTTTTCACGTCTAACATTTCCATTGCTTTGTTACTACTTCTTTTTTTTTTTTTAGTGGATGCATTTTTCCTCGATATCACACAGCTTTGCTTTTTCAGTGTTTGATAGATGGTCATCAGCAAGCTGTAATTCCCAGGTGTCTTCTTGCAGGCCTCTGTTGTACCTGCATAATTACTGTAAAGGCAGTTTCCATATCCTTACTGAGTTTTGTGCTCTGCTGGGCTCAGTTTCATTCACATTTTACCTCCCAGCCTACATAGAAAGGGAGAGAGAAAATGACTAAACTAGTCATCAGTACCTAGGCACTTGTTCCTCTGGAGTGTGTTCCACACAGGCTTGTTTTTTTGGAATTCCCTGACTGCAGTAACACTGTGATTTTCTGGGGAGAGGGAAAGAATTGTTTTCTTTCAATCCCACATTTTCTGGGAATCATAATGTTCCACTGGAACAGGTTGACCAGAGAAGGTGTGGATGTCTCATCCCTGGAACTGTTCAAGGCCAGGTTGGATGGGGTTCTTGAGAAACCTGGTCTAGTGGAAGGTGTCCCTGTCCATGGCAGGGGGCTTGGAACAAGATGATCTTTAAGGTCCCTTCAAACCCAAACTATTCCATGCTTCTGTAATATTAGTTATGAAAGAGATGAGATAGAAGTGGGATTTTCACAAATAGGACTGCTGTGTATCCAAGTATCCATGCATCAAGTTTTATCATTTTTTCGTTGTAAAGTCAGTTGGGACATAATGTAAGGACTTTGTATATTTTAAGGGGTTTGGAGCTTTCATTAGCCTAGCCAGATCTGAGGTGTATGTGGGCAAATATACTCTGTGACACAAAGAGAAAACTCTGCCAATGAGATAAAGCAGTAAAATGTTTCTAAGCTGACAAGTTGGTTCATTTGTCTGAGGAAAAGGCTGCTGAGTTATCTCCTACTCTCTGCCAGGCAATCTGTTCTGTTGCTGTTGTCTGCAAATGTATTATCTTCATGTTACAAACAGATTTGTTTGAGAATATGCTCAGGATTGAACAGGTCTTCAAGGTCTACTAGAAGAAAGATGGACTATATACAGATGATGGGTACATCTTAATGGTAGACATTCATCATTAAGCTTTCCCACTGCAGTGTTCTCTAGAACCCCTTTTTTCATGTAAGACAGTATCTTTGCTCACTTCTGTGATATATCACAGGGTAACTGTCTCAACAGGCTGTTAATGCTAAATCTATCCTAACAGAGTTTAATTAAAAACCATATTCTGCATCTTTAGTTAAAAGCAAACACAATAGCGGTTCCAAACTTGACTAGCCCACTAAGGCATACAAGTCATATAATAAGTTCTTTTTAATCAACTATGACAGTTTCATTTGAGGTGTAATTTATTCACATGGTTTAGACAATAATTGCTACACTATAACCAGAACTCAGTGAGATAGCCCAAAATTAAATTTAAATACAAAAAAAAAAGAAAAAAAGAAGTAAGAAGAAGTCTTTTTTCTTATCCCCAAAGTGGGTGGACTAGAAAGCATAATTAACTGGAAAAAAAGAGTGAAATGTTACTTTTTTATGAGTATAAATAAATCCCTTCTTCCTTAAAATCTCTTTCAATCACCTAAAGATAATACTTCATAAGAAACACTTGTCAAATAAGAAAGTACAAAAGAAAATTTCTAAAGGTTTTACATATATTCGTGCATACTTAAAAATAGATTGAAATACATAATACTGAGGAAAATACAGTGCAGTCAACACAATAAATTTTTTGATATAACCTCTACACCGTTACAATATAAAGCACAAAACACTAAATAATGGATTTGACAGTAAATCACAAACCTAAGTTGTATCTCGGTGAATGTAATAAAAAGAGTTCTGAGAATGAATGTAATAAATAAAGAAATGAAGAATAAGATCTGCTTTAAGTCTTTATATAAGAAATTCAAACAATAAAGAATAAAGCGAAATCTGTGCTAAGATATATATATATTTATGTTTAACTTACTATTCATAGAAACCAACTTGGGTGTGACTTTATGTAGTGGGGGATTTTTCCTTTAAATTTTTGATCAAATTTCCATTCCAGATGCATAGAAGTAGTTCATATCATTCTCACAATATCAGGCTGGAAGAGATGCCTAATTAGTACACTTAAGAATTTTATAAATGCATTTTTCTGAACATACATGTGTTTGAAATTCTTAAAAAATGCATAGTGAAAAATTCAGGCGATAAACCATGCTATTTGTTTCAAAGTTGAACTACATATTATCATTTAAAAGAATGAATTCTTCTTTTACATCTCCTTGGCAAATGTTTTCTCTCCTACCCCAGTTTCCAGGATTCATAGAACCATAGAATATCGTGAAAGGACCCACAAGGATAATTGACTCCCCACAGGCCAACTTGAAAAATCGGGTATATTCTAATATTTTTATATCCATCCTATATTTTGGAAATCAAAATGCACACAGTACTCGAGGCGAGGCTGCAACAATGCTGATTAGAGTGCAAAAATCACTTCTTCCAGCTGGTTAGCTGTACTGAGCCTAATGCTCCCCAGGATACAGTTGGCCCTTTTGGCCATCAGAACGCATTGTTGACTCCTACTGAGTTTGCCATCAACCAGAACATCTCTTTCTGCTGGGTTGCACTCCAGTCTTTTGCCCGCAGTGTATACCTTTCTCCAGGATTACACCATCCCACATACAGGATCTTGCATTTGCCCTTGTTAAAATTCATGTGGTTGGTGACTGCCCAGCCCTTTAATCCATGAAGATCTCTATGTAAGGGCCTCTCTATCCTCGAGGAAGTCAACAAGTCCTCCTAATTTAGCTTAGTTGATGAGCTTAGTGTGCATTAAATTCCAGCATCCAGGTCTGATAGAGATGAGAACTTGCCATAAAATTGAGCCCTGGAGAACACCATTAGTGACTGGCCACCAACCAAAAGTTGCCCCATTTACTGCAACTCTATGCGTGAGTCAACACAAGCAGGCAGTTGGGACAACCACAAACTTGTGGCTAGAATGGAAAGAGTAAATTTATTTTCATTATCTTGTTAACCAAGTAAAGCAACACCTGGGCAGAGTCTCACAAGCAAAGACACAGACACTGTTAAACGTGGTCCATGCTAGAGGATTCCTGGCCTGCTGTTCTCACAGGCCAATCAAGAGTTATTCCCAACTGCAAGGTCACTTGAGCAATTGCCAATCTCCTCACCAACCTCTGCTTTTTAACTGGTGTCTCCCAACACTTTTCGGGTCCAACTCTTCAGCCAATTGGTCACACACTGTATTGTATACATGACTGGATGTGTGCTGGACAAGTTGTATAGAAGGATCCTGTAAGAGAGAGTATTGAAAGCCTTTCAAAAATAAATAAAAACCCCATGTCTGGTGCCTTCTCTTTATCCATTAGTCAGGTAACCCTCTCATAAAAGGAAATTAACTTAGTGAAGCATGATTTTGCCTTTATGAACCTATGCTAACTTTGAGTGATGACTGCATTGTCTTTCAAACGTTTTTCAATAACTCCCCCAATAATCTTCTCCATAATTTTACCTGTCACTGAAGTGAGACTGACAGGCTTATAATTACTATGGTCTTCTTTCTTGCCCTCTTGAAAATTCAAATAACATCTGTTAGCTTCCAGTCATCTGGAACCTCTGCATATTCCCAAGACTGTTAATAAATAACTGAGAGAGGTCTCTCAATAACGTCAGCCAGACCTTTCAGTGCACTGGGATGAAATGTCATTATTTCCAAATTAAACCATTAAATATGAGAAAACTGTTCTTGTTGTGGTACTTAGTTTGATCTTGCTGAGGAAACTGGACAATTCTACTCTTATCCCCAAATATTTATTCTCCTACCTGTAGAATTATAAAGCTGCTGGAAATAAAAGTACTACAGGTAATCCCATCCAACCCATCAGGGTATACCTAAACCATTTCTGACAGAAATCCATCTAAAACAAAGTGATCTAGACTCTCCAAGCTCATCAATCTATACTTGTTGTACGATATCTTTAGAACATCTTTTCCTTTGTATCACCCACATATTTCTGATGAAAGTTAAAACCTAAATATAAGTAATGGTTCACAGTCCTCCAACATTTGTTTGAGTAGGCAGCTATCATTAATGCAGTTCTTGTAGGCACCACAGAACGTCAGATGCTGAGCATCTCTTAAAATAAATCCATCCCATGTTCAAAATTGACACAAATTTCACTACCAATCTCTAATAACCTAATAATGAAATTTGGATTTCACTTAATTAGTAGTAACAATTCACTCCACATTTCTAAAAGTAAGTCACCTCTAATGAGGTAGTGGAATATTGAAAGAGATCCATAATTGTACACATGCAGCTTTGGAAACATTGACTAAGGTACATATCTTATTAATTCTACCTTTTTACTCCTCAGATGTTATTGGATAGTGAAAAAGTTGGTGATAACTAGGGCTTCTGACATGGGCATTGCTCAATCTTTTTTGTGGAAATGTTGAGTATTTCAAATATAAATTAACAGCATTTGAATAATTTAAATGTGCTCCAGTGCTAAGTAATTCTCATTATTGTGACATCAACTTTTTGGCATGTACACTGACAGAAAAGGTTTTTTGACGGAGAAGAACTTGTGATACTCTGTCTCAATTTATTCTGTGTTTCCATTCAGATTGCCTGGTGGATCTTGTTGATAACTAGGGCATCTAACTTGTATGCAGAGTCACCTTTCATAACATTAGGCCATGTATAGATTTCAGAAAGTCTTTCATCATACATAAGAAACAAAGCTAAGACATTCTATCCCAAGCACGTGGAAAATGTTTCTATCATTCCTTTTCTATTCTGGCTTCTGCATTACAGTAGACCGTTGAGAAACAAGGATTTAAGTGGTTTTTTTCCCCCAACCTTCAGAGCTGTAAAGTTAATTGAAAGTCTTCCCTACCCTAGGAATAGCCAATGCCTTGTACAGGATGCTCGGTGAAAGGGTTGCTCACTCCCTTTCAGTGAGGTATTGGCAATTCATTTAAATGTTAGCTGCAACGACTACTTAGGTCTGTGATTTGGGAGTCCTGGAATTACTTTTGAGTAGTGTAAGTTGAAAAAACCAACATTTCTCTCTAAATGAAGTGTTAGTTTAAAACCCAAATACCCTTTCAAGCCTTGATCTAAAATTGAAATAATTATTCTATGTGTATTTGTTAATGGATAGGCAAGTTATTATGACAGATATTCTTTCCTATTAATCATATAATTAGTAGATATCTTAAAAGTTTTATTCTTTAAAACCCTCTTAGAAATGTGGCAATCGTTCTTTTCTTTCTCCTCCTTCTACCCCAAAAGATATAAGAATATTGTATTTATAGAAAAAAATGTGTACAAGGTCTATTAAAGATTCCTTTGGAAAAGAAATTTAATGTTTCCCTTTCACTACACTGTTCCAATTATCCCAATAACCAGTGTCTACTAAATAGGACATTTTGCACTGCAAATAAGAATAGTCTTTCTTTCTGAGAGATAACATGTCTGTTTCACCACAACTTCCATACGTCTGTATGTACATATGTGTTTTAAAGAAATATGGATACAATATAGTGAAAATTGATTTTCAGTAAAATATATTAATTATTTTCTGACTCCAGACAATTTTCTGAGCTCCAGCCTCTTCAAAAGAATCTTTTTAAATTATCAACATTACATATAAGTGATGGTGCATTACCAGTGAGAAAGAAGCTGTCCTAAATCACTCTTTTTGTTTTTAGTATGTATGGTTACAATTACACTTCCGTGATTTAAAATTTAAAAAAAATGAAAATTACTTTCAAGTGAATGAAGTGATTTTTTTTCTTTCTTTCCCAAAAGGAAGGTTTAAAAATGAAAACAAGTCATCATTTTGTGTGCTTCAGTGTCAAACAGCTTGTCCTGTCAATGAAAATAATCATGTTGAGATACTCATTTGATGGGTGTTTTTTTCTTAATCTCTTCTTGGTACTTTTTAAATGAGAACACACATAAAGAAGTTGTATTTTTAAGGTCATGATTGCAAACTACTTCAGGAGTGCCCTCATCATTTTTTTCCCTTGCACAGTTGAAAACCATTCACCATATATAAATATGTATATACATGCATTTTAAAAAATGTGTGAAGTTATCTGGCAGACCTAGGGAGGGAAAACAAACCTTTGGCTTCAGTGCCATTTCAATGTTCCCTTTCCTGTTTTGGGTATGCCTGGTGCACATTAGAAACCACTTCCATGCAGCCCTTGAGATCAGAAAAGCTACAGAACAGGAAATCTCCAAAAGGTGATAAATAAGGAGCAGTTGGAATAGGCCAAATCACACTGCTTGATCCAGAAGACAGCATCTGTGCATGCTATTTTAAGTCCTCCAATCCACGATTTTCCTGGAGAAATTATGACTAAGTATTTGCTGGATCCAGCTTCTAATTAACTTCCCAGCACTGTTGGCTTAGCACAGCCATCACCTGTGGGATGTTCTGAATTGAGTAGCCTGGATTTCATTTACGTCAGCATTTGGCCTGACTCATTGTATCTGAAGAACTGAAGGAAGAGAATAAATGGGTACATTTTCAAATGCAAATTTACTCAGCACTCAGCTGCCCTCATGCTTTTAAAACACTTTGTCTAGAAATCAATTTAGTCATGGCATAAAAGCCCTTGCCCTGCTTATGCTTTCCTTACTTTGTAAACTGCCCTGCTGACAACTGTTGAGAAGTATGTAGCATGAAATCTTTTATGACAATATGTCCTTAGCTGTTCCAGGAACTAGAAGGCATGAACAACAGAATATGGTTTCCATTAATTCAATACTTCAAAACAGGAGAAATATACCCAAAATGTCTATTCCTCAGATTCAGATAAATGGACTTTATTTTATAGAGAAAACTTCCAATGGCATACTAAAAAAGATACAACAATTCCATCTCCTAGGTTGATTTTTTTGCTTCTTTTCTAAAATTATGTTTTCAAGAGACCTCTCCTCCTCTCTTTCATTAAAAGGTTTATTCTATTTTGGGGATATAATAAATAAATAGTAAAAGGCATCTCAGTACAGACCATGAGTCTCACAGATTGAACAGAAACATTTGCTATGAAGTGTGTCTCACCTTGTGTGGGGTGTATGCCTGAACCCAGCAGACTAGAGGTCCAAGGGTGGTTAGGGAGACCTTGAGGGGAGAAGAGGGAAGATGCACAATCTGACCATGTAACCCCAATTTGTAAACTAACCACTGAGCCTGCAGAGAGGTTTCAGTAACTGGAGGAATGAACAAACAAAACTGTGGAAGGCAGTGGGGTGCTGTTTGTGCAGGGTGATTGTGTATTAAGAGGCAGTGAGATCCTCAGGGTGGGCTACGCTCCTGTGCATAATGTCATCTGATTTGCAAACTTTCAGCATTTACTGATCACTATATTGCCTAAATAAGTTAATTTAACTGGTAAGTTGAATAGGTGTCCTAAGAGTCCACATTGCTGAATAATGGGAAATATGACCCTTAGGGAGAAGATGACTGAAAAGTCTTGAGGTTTGTAAGTAAAGCTGTTTTTTCTTCATTTGCTCCCTACCAGCCTTGTCCAACACTTACAGTGCTAAATATTTTGAGTTGATGCATTTAAATCTGCACATACAGGGTAACAAGTATATTGGTCATAACAACCCCATGCAGCTCTACAGGCTGGTTGAAGAGGGGCTGGAAAGCTGCCCCACAGAAAAGGACTCAGAGTTGTGGGTCAACAGCCAAGTGAACATGAGCCAGCGTGTGCCCAGGTGGCCAAGAAGGCCAGTGGTATCCTGGCCTGTATCAGCAATAGAGTGGCCAGCAGGACCAGGGCAGTGATTGTGCACCTGTACGCAGCACTGGTGAAGCCACATCTCAAATCCTGTGTTCAGTTTTAGGGCCCTCACTGTAAGAAGGACGTTGAGGTGCTGGAGTAAGTCCAGACGAGGGCAATGGAGCTGGTGAAGTGTCTGGAGCACAAATGTTATGAGGAGTGGCTGAGTGAGCTGGGAGGGTTTAGTCTGGAGAAAAGGAATTGCAGAGGAGACCTTATTGCTTTCTACAACCACTTGAAAGGAGGTCGTAGCAAAGTGAGTGTTTGTCGCTTCTCCCAAGTATCAAGTGATAGGACACACAGAAATGGCCTCAAGCTTCAAAAGGGATGGTTTAGACTTTATCAGGAAAATTTCTTCGTGGAGAGGATTATTAAGCATTGGAAAAGGCAGCCGAGGGAAGTGGTAGAGTCACCACCCCTAGAGGCATTTAGAAGAGATTTAGATGTGGCACTGAGGGACATGGTTTAGTGGTGGACTTGGCAGTGCTGGGATAACAGTTTCATTTGATGGTGTAGAAAGTCTTTTGCAACCTAAACATTTTTATGATTCTAAGTGTATGGGGATCCTTGCCTAACTTTTTTTAAGCACTATGGAACATTTTAAGGATGTGCCTACTTATCCTGTCTTATGGAAATTGAGAGATCTAGGAGTCTGTGCAACACAGGATTTTTAATCTAGGGTAAACAGCTAAATTAAAATTCTCCTTGCATATATATTTCTACATACCTAGTCTGTAAATTCCTTGAAGTGAATAGGATAATCCTGCTGTAAAAAGAGGAAGAGTGTTTCTTTAGCTCTTGTAAACTGTACTTTTAGAAAATACTTTTGAAGTGTAGATCTAATTGAGCTTTGAATTTTCAGATATTTTCATTATGTAACAAATAGCATATTTGAAAAAGGCTTTTTAACTTTTTCTCTGTAATATTCAAAATGACTCTGTGGGAGCTAGCTCTTTAAAAACCCCCAAAACAAAACAAAGGAAACTGAACTCTCCTTCTCCTCCAGAACCTTAGGGGTTCAAATTAAGTCAATCAAAATCAAGACCTTTTGTGGGCTGAGAGTAAATGCTGTTATCCTCTGCAATCTGTGACCTCAAATAGGCCCTTTTCTTTCTAATCACATGCTTTACATGCTGCGAAGAAGAAAATGCATTTAATTCTTTGACTCAGCCTTCCTTTATGCCTGCGTGAAAGAGCTGCTGAAAACTGCAGGTGAAGTTATGTAGGAAAGAATAAAGCAAAAAAGTGGTTTCCTGCACATTCCTCTATTCCTAGGGTCCTTGTAAGTGTACACACAGCATGTGAGACTACCCACAGTCATAAAATTGAAGGGTTTGAAAGAAATTAAGTTCTGAAATGATAAGGATGGAAAATAACCACATTTTATTTGCTTAGGGTGGAAGAAAATCTTTGCATGACTAGGGCTGCCTCTTCAGTGTCAATTACAATAGAATGGTTCACTTGGAAGGGACCTACAGCAATCATCGAGTCCAACTGCCTAAACAGCAGCACAGCCTTTACACCAGAGCAGTTGCATCATTTCCCTCTGACATTTGGGAAACTGCAACTCTTTTTTACACCATTTGGCAAAGCAGATTGCTGTGTATATGCCATGGCTATTTGTGTTTTTCTGAGGGAACTTCTCCCCTGGACCCTTTCCTATGTGTCTACCTGTAACTAAATCTAAATGTTTCAGGGTTTTGGAAGAAAAACAATGACTTTCGGTCACTGCTACTCTTCAGAACAAGGTGGATTGGTTATATCTATACTGGTAAAAGAAATGTGCTCAGGACCACAATCTGGAACAATGCACTTCATACAGACTTGATGAAATATTTTTATCTCCAAAACAAGATGTGTTCATGAAGACAGCTTACTGAGTGGTAAGCTCTTGGACTTGGAAATGCATGAAAGCCATTTCAAGGACCATTCAAATAATTCTAAAGTATATAGCAGTATTGCTACCACCCAGGAAAATTTCTAGACACTGTTTAATTTACCACTAGAGGTGCAACCACAGAAGACTTGTGAATTGTCTTCTAGCTGTGACAACCACCCATTTGCAACCTGTATTTTCGTCTTCTATCATCAACTTTTCTATATGAACATCGATCTACTTCCTGTTCTTCCACAAATGCTCAATGCCTTCAACTCCTCTATTCCCTAATACTAATCTTTTTTTCCCCTGCAGTGCTCTAATTCTGTTTCTTCACTTTCTTGTCAGTCCACTCGTTTCAGCCGTATGCAACTGTTACTGTACTCCCACATATTTATGGTCCTTTTCCTCACTTCTATCATATTTTCCCTCAGCCTACAAAAAAGAGGTTGTTCTTCCATTTTCATCCTTTCAATACTTGTCTTTGATGTTGCTGGCCATTTCTTTATCTCAGTGCTTAGCATCTGAGACGCACAATTGAGAAAATGAATGTATGTGTTATAGAATTATGCTAGCTGTCTGCATCACAGAAGATAAAGGCTTCACAAGGAATGGAGAAAAATCTAAAGGAAAACACCTTTCTGAGACAATGAAACAAGGCTCTTATGGAACATTATCACCTTTCTTCACTAAGGTAATGCCAAACATTCTACAGCTGTGTAGAGTTCTGTCCACCACTCCAGGTAACAGTGTTGTGGCTCTTTTCACAATGACAAAATTATATCCCCAGTCGATTTTTCCTTCATTTTCATGTTAAGGTATCCACAGAACCATTAAATGATCTGGCTTGTAAGGGACCTTTAAGGATCACCTAGCCCAGCCCCCTGCCATGGATACAGACATCTTTCACTAGACCAGGTTGCACCAAAGCCCCATCCAACCTCACTTTTAACACTCCTAACACTTTCAGGCATGGGGCATGCGCAGCTTCTCCAGGCAACCGGTTTCTGTGTCGCACTATCCTCACTGTAAAAATTTCTGCCTTATGTCCAATCTAAACCTACCGTCTTCCCATTTAAAACCATTGCCCTTTGTCCTCTAAGTTGCAGGCCTACTAAAAAGTTTGTTCCTATCTTTCTTACAGGCCCCCTTCAGGTACTGGAAGGCTGCAATATGGTACCCCAGAGCCTTCACTTACGCAGGTTGAACAAGCCTAACTCTCCCAACTTTTCCTCACAGGAGAAGTGTTTCAGCCTTCTGAATACTCCTGTGTCCCTTCTCTGGACCCACTCCAACAGGTCCATGTCTTTCATGTGCTGGGAAACCCATATGTGGACACAGCACTGCGGGTGTGGTGTCACCAGAATGGAGCAGAGGGGCAGAACCCCTTCCCTTGACCTGCTGCCCATGCTGCTTTGCATGCAGCCCAGGATGTGTTTGGCCTCCTGGGCTGGGAGCACACATGGACACCTTTGTCTTCAAGTGGAACCTGATGGGCCAGAACTGAACTTTGCACACAGAGGCATGCAATGAGCAGAGAATGGGAGACACAGAACATCAGAAGGAGGAGATTTGCCATTGCCAAGACAAACCAAGGTTTCAATTGAGAGGGAATATTTTGTGATATTTCATGAATAATAAAGGTAGATCACTGGCTTTTTAAATTGAAAATGAATGTGTGACTTTTTTTTCACTCCACTCTACATGTTAAAAATGTTTCTATCACCTCTGATTTATTGATTTACTTATTTTTCAGTATAGTTACTCCTTCTGTCAAGAAAAATAATGTAACATAAACTATAATTTAAATAATATTTAAAAGAAGATTTATCGTAATTATTGTTTGAAGAATGAATTGAGGGATTAATAAAACTCAATGACTGTATATTTTTGTTCTGTACCTTCAAAGCTTCCATTATTCTTGCTCTTTTTTTTTTAACGTAGGATGAACCTGGACTTCTTATAACTAAAATCTGTGACGAATTTATAAGGTATGGAATATTTTAAACAGTAGGAAAAATGAAAGCAAGTCAGATGGATGTTCACAATTTCATGATCCTTAAAACACCCACACAACTATCACATATGTATTTGAAATCTATGCTGCCTTTCTATGACCTTATCAAAGTTATTTTGAATATTTATAGTATAAGGGGAATTAGTGGCCTTCCTACTGCCAATGGACACAAATCTGCTCTTATGTGATTGTCTTCTAGAATGAAATAGGTTTCACTTAGGACATGTGTCAAGGCACGTGATAAGGAGCATCTGAACAGTTGACAAATTACTTGGAAATATTTTTTGTTTAGAAAAATAAACCTTTTCATTAATATTTTTTAGTACTAGTAGTATATAATATTTTAATGAAAAGCAACCCAGTAACCAAATATATTTATTTCTCCTTATGACACACACAGCCACCAAGACCTAAAGAGCAAGCCCATTCAACCTCTGGATAGTGTTACATGTTCAGACTGCCAAGGCAGTGACAGTTTTCATTCAAAACTCGTGTCACTTAGTTTTAGGCATCACAGCAGAGAGAAAATGCAAAAACCCTGGGCATATCCAGCAAGAGATTCTCGACTCTTTCATAGACATCTTGAGCTGCTTGCTGGAGCAGTCTATCTTACTCCATTGTCAGGAAATCCCAGATGACCTTTGGCTAGATGCTGAACCAAACTACCCAAAACTAAATCCCACATAAAGCTTAGTAACAAGAACAGTGACACTACACAAGAAGATTCTTACTTATATGTATGTAATTTAAAGTATATATTTTTGATCAGCAGAAATGGAGGCTTTCAAAACAGAGCCCCGACAATATCCTGAACTTTTCTTTTATTTATTGTCTTTATTTCTTTTATTTTTATCTATTCATCCATTCATTTATTTTAACTTATAAAAACCTAGAGAAATCTGCATGTTGATTCTCTTCTTGCTTATTAGTGATAACTTCCTGTTATTGATGTGATTGGGTGAACACTTAAAAGAGTTTAAAAATCTCTAAAAAGAGACTGCAAAATCCAAATGGCTCTTTATATGAGCCATTAACTAGAAATCAACACAAAACTCCATCTGATCATTACCAATTCTCAGGTAGTCCTAGGTCAATGACAACAGAGGAAATTGTTCCATATTGTTTTCAAATTATTCCCCAAGTTATACTCATTTCTACTAACAGCCAGCATGTTTTATTTTAGGAGAAATAATATACTCTGAAGCACAGAGAAACTTAGGGTCATCTAAGGTGCAGAATGTAGTAAGCTAGACAAAACCTCCTACTAGGCTGATTCCAGTCCCATATTGACAGCAGATGTCAGTATTTCTTAAGGACTCCGTGTATTAGAGACGAAAAATTGTCTTGAGGCTTTGAACGGGATTCTGGGTACTTGTGAGCACTCCAAGTGATCTAAATTTGTGAGCAACAGATTTTGTTGCTTTCATCACCTTATTTTTAAAATGTCTTGAAGAAGGTGTTTGCCACTGAACCAAAAGGATTAGCGATTTAACTTATGTGTGGTCTCAATTCTGAGCAGCGCTGAGTAGCCTGAACTCAAACCTCTAGCTGGGGTTGGAGGAAGAATTTGCTCTCACACTTTAGGAGCTGCCATCACAGAACAGTCAGTGGGGTCATGATCTTGAGATATGGAGGAAATATTTAGGTCATGATTTAAAAGGCAACCTGCTAATCTCAGAGTGAAATGAAAAATACTTTGTAAACTGTCAGAGTTGAATTTTTAAATAGAGAGTAAAAGTTGAATATAAACTTTTTAGAGACGATGATATTATTATTAAATAACTTTCAAACATATGTATGTAAGAAGAGATATTTTCATCTAGATTATTTAATCCTTTCACCATTTACTCAAACATATACATCTGTTGAACTATTTGGGACTACTTACAAGAGTAGCTGCATATAAATCCCTAAAATTCAGCATAAGGATTATTGAATCTTTCCTCATATCATATATCCTTGAGTGGTAAGTTGGAAAAAGGTTCTTCCTGTACAAACCAAGGAGCTCACACAATCCTTGAGTTTATCAGTGGAAGACAAATTTATATTAGATCAGCTTTGAAGGTGCCTACCAGCTGTTAATGCTTTCTAACACTAGGGAGTCAAGAATGACAGAACCTTATGTGATGCATTCAAAGAGCAGTTACAGAATGAATGTCAGAAACACTGTGCATTTTTCCAAAATACTGTATAATTAGGAGGGTAGCTGCAGTCAAAAGCAATGAGGACATGGGTACCACCTTAGAGGTCCATGGTGGAGCAGATATCTACCTGCAGCCTGTGGTAGGGACCCCACACTGGAGCGTGTGGATGCCTGAAGGAGGCTGTGACCCCACGGGAAACTCATGCTGGAGCAGGTTTGCTGGCAGGACTTGTGACTCTGTGGGGAATCCAAGCTGGAGCAGTTCATGAAAAATGGCAGCCCATGGGAAGGACTCGTGTTGGAGGAGTTCATGGAGGACTGTTTCCCATGGGAAGGACCAGACTCTAGAGCAGGGGAAGAGTGTGGGGAATCTTGTGTGGAAGGAGCTGAAAAGACAATGTGTAAAGAACTGGCTGCAGTCCCCATTCCCTGTTCTCCTGAGTCACTGGCAGGGAGGAGGTAGAGAATCCAGGAGCAAAGCTGAGCCCGGGAAGAAGGGATGGGTGGTGGGGAGGGTTTTTTTTAAATTTTATGTTATTTCTTATTACCCTACACTAATCTGATTGGCAATAAATTAAACTTATTTCCCCAACTCAATTTTGTTTTTCCCGTGAAAGTAATCTGTGAGTGATCTCTCCCTCCCCTTATCTTGATCCATGAGCCTTTTCTTATAATTTCTCTACATCTGAGGAGAAGTGATTCAATGACTTTGGTGGGCACCTGCCATCCAGCCAGGGTTAACCCACCACACCAGATAAAAAAGCATCCTAAAATCTTTCCAAAATAATTACTTTGAAAGATTAAATGCAATATACTGGTGTAGTATGCAACAGAAGAGGGCAAATAAGTCTCATTTTACTGTGTTTCAAAGCTGTCTAAATATCTATTGCCTGAAATTTTTATCTTGAGCTATTGTATGTAAACATGCAAAATAATTCAAAAAATCCAAACAAACAAACAAAAAATGAGCAGAAACAGAAGAGTAATATGAGGGCACTGTTCAGTAAGCTCTGAAATGAATGCTATCAAGAGCACTCAACTGTGACACCCTAGATTGGTGGCTATATCCTATCTTTAATACATAGACATGGTAAAAAAAAAAAATATTTACTAATCCTAAAATAAAATCAGTCTCTAAGTTTAGTCCTGATGAAATCCACTGGCTGGTTCTCCTTATCAGTTCACCATGTGAGTTCAGGGGTTAGCAATATTAAGGATTTACGCATTTAGATTTATTTCTAAAATGCAGCCAAATATTTCCCCACGTCTGCAGTTACCTCACCTCCATGAGCTACACTCAATTCTGCTTACAAACTATGGCTAAGATCCTGCTTCTTTTGTCTGGGAGTAGGATTAAGTCTCATGATATTTAAGGGTAGTCCTCTAGGCACTATTAAAGCAAGTGGTAGATAGGGGAATGGTTTTATAAATAATCCTGTTAGATGTTAATAGGATTAGAATGATTATTTCTACTATCATACTGAAAATGTGCCCTCAGAGAGATTTTCTTCATCCTATTTATACTTAGGTAAGCCCTCTGCAGGAGTTTCAAACCAACCACAACTTTAAAGTAGTATGAGTCTGCACAGGGCAAAGAGATGTTACAGCACATACAGTCTGCAGTGAAAGAATAAGCTTTTACATAATCTCTCTGCAATTTGGTATAGGTTATGCACCATCCCACAAATCCCAGTTCCTGTTTGTATGGAGCGAAAAGAAAATTTTCAGAGAGCAGAGAATTGAATAATTTGGGGTAGTAGATAGATGTTGATCAAGCAGCCCAACTTTAGATGTTAAATGTAAATAGATGTCATGCAGTAAAGAATTTTGTCTTGCTGTTGAGCTATTCTCATTACATTTCATGAAAAAAATAAAATCACAGGAAGTCTAGAGGACTTGTCCTAACTCTATAAGACTTCAGGTTCCATGACAGCAACATTAAGGGATATGCATAACAGTCAGATGCTTAAACCACTTTAATGCAGGTTTTCAGGTCAGCAGCTCTCAATATTTGAATACTACATTAGAGGGAGTGAGAAAGTGAGAAATCTGTGCAAACTCTGGAATTCAGCAAGAACAAAGAACTGCCAGTATCTGTCAGTTATTTCACCCATTTTTGCTTCTAATTTAACCTTGTTAATACATTGATATTTACTTCCTTTCGGGTAGAGAGCAATAAGGTCCCTCCTGAGCCTTCTTTTCTCCAGGTAAAACTCTCCAAGCTCCCTCATCTGCTCCTCACAGAACTGCTTCAGACTCTTCCCCAGCTCTGTCGCCCTTCTCTGGACACACTCTAGCACCTCAGTGTCCTTCCTGTAGTGAAGAGCACAAGACTGAGCACAGGATTTGAGGTGTGGCCTCACCAGTGCCGAGTAGGGGGGACAATCACTGCCCTGGTCTTGCTGGCCACACTATTCCTGATACAGGCCTGGATGCCACTGGCCTTCTTGGCCACCTGGGCACACTGCCGGCTCATGTTCAGCTGCTGTTGACCAGTACCCTCAAGTCCTTTTCCACTGAGTGACTTTCCAGCCCCTCTTCTAAGCCGTCTCACAACGCTGTGTGAGATGACATCAAAAGTTTTACTGAAGTCTAGGTAGACAGCATCCACAGCCTGTCCCTCATCCACTAAGTGGATCATCCTGTCATAGAAGGAGATCAGGCTGGTCAAGCAAGACTTGCCTTTCACTCCACTGCTGACTGGGCCTGATCCCCCGGTTGTCCTGCACATGCCATGTGGTGGCACTTAGGATGATGTGCTCCATGACCTTTCCCTGGTACTGAGGTCAGGATGACAGGCTTGTATTTCCCCAAGTCATCCTTCTGACCCTTCTTGTAGATGGGCATTATATTTCTAATTTCCAGTCAACTGGAGACATCCAGTCAAAGCCAGATCAAAACATCTTTGTTAATTGTCATTAATTTAAGTGATTATGATGATAATGATGATAATGATAATGATGATGATGATGATGATGATGGTGATGATGATAATGATGATGATATATCTGGAGAAAAAAGGGTGCTTGGGGCATTCAAACACTGTTTGAGAGGAAAGGACATAGAGACAATACAAGCTTTATGTAAGGACATTATACATTTAATACAATATTTCAACTGTGTACACCCGAAAATTATATACAAGTTCTTAGTTTCTTTTTTTAACCATTTTGACTTAGTTTTCATATTCACATCAAACTGAAATCATGGCATAAATGGGGTATAGTTAAAAATATTATAAGAAATATTTGTATAGTATTGGCTTCTGTAACTTCATAGCTAGATTCCTTTAATTAACTCTGATATGAAAAGCTTTTCAGCATTACAGTTTCACAGAATTACGAGATGCTTCTTGAGCATTCAGAGAGGATAAATTTAATTTCACAGAATTTGTTAAGCTGAACATTTCTTTGTTTGTACACCTGACAAAAATATACATGCATCTTCCAGATGGATGTTCCAGGTTTGCATCTGCTGGAATTTGTTCTTCTGAAAGATAGTGTCTGGAGGAGAAATTGAAATTTCTCTGAAATGTATAAATGTTGTGCCAATACTTCAAAACATAGAAGTGAAAGTGATCTAGAAACATTTCTCTTCACAATATTTTAATTTATGCCATTGTAAAAATAGATGAAAAGCAAGCACACACCACTGGCTATATGAAATATGCATGAAAACACATAAAAGTAGCTACCATTACAGCTAAGACCAATGCCTGCCTACTGACTAGTTTACTTTTCTCTCTGTTCTGCCACCACTATCAATTTTTTTGTAAGTGATTATTACTCTTTGCTACAGCACTGGAAAATTTTATCACAGAAAGGGCTGAGACCCAGACTGTCTAAGGCACTAAGTACATAACTCATGCTGAGCTCTGACAGATCTAAATGCTACCAAGGATTCAGGCCTGAGAAATTTTTCAGCATCTCTGAAAAATTTCCTTGTACAGCACGTAGTTTCTTAATGGATCTGCTGAAGCATAAAAAAAGAAAAGCTAGATGGAAACCATCAAGGTGAATAAAACTTCTCTTTATTTCAGCATATAGAACCAGAACAAAGGGAAACACAAAATGTATGTGAATGAACCATCTCTGTATCTATAAACTGCACTGTATCAAGCCTGGTGATTAAACAAATTAGATGAGGCACTTTCCTAGGATTTTGTCATTATTCATAGTGAATATATGCTTCAGCAGAGGCAAATCAATCCTTTGTCAAGGAGCCTGTCAAATCTAAACATTCAGGAAAAGGTATTGATGATATGTTACAAAAATACTGACTGTTCTCTGAAGAGAAGCATTCTGCTGGGGAGGTAATGCATATTTCTTTGGTCAGATTCCATCCATTAAAATTTTCCATGTAGAATTTTACACACCACTTTTCTTCTTGGAGCCAACCTTATACCAGCAAGAAAAGATTCCCAGACATCTAAGGTGGAATGCAAAAACATTTCAGTTTTAAGCCTGATCACACTGCAGGAGAAATTATATAAAAATGTATTCATTTTGAGTCAATGTCAGCTAATTAGCCACACAAATCTAATATATAAGAATTAATGAGTCTTTGTATCGTACCTGTCTTCCCTGATGTCACCATTTTTTTGAAACAAGTGAAGTATTTCCCAGTACTTTGTTTTCCCACATTCTGGGTTTCTTTGGTTATACCACATACTGACATTCAAGAAGTACAGAAAGACCCAACGCTATAAATCTGAGCACATCTTTATGAAGAAAGTTGATTGCAAGCAGTATGGAGAGAATTGTAACAACTGTAACCAGCATTTGCACTGGCTGTTTTCCCCAATTCTTCCTTCAAACTCTGCCTCACATGCTTCAATCCTTCCTTTCACACACTCACAAGTCACCACTTACCAAGAGATAATGCAGTGAAAGGCTCACTGTGAGAGAGATCCTGATTTAACAAACCAGAGACCTTTCTCTTAAGGTTTCTATGAAAAACCTTCTCTTTTGAAAATTCTCATACCTCTGAGTTCCATATTACTTTATACAAGTATGCTGTTACTGCATGAGGATTCTTACCAAAATCAACAGATGGAGAATCTGGAAGGAAAAAACACCCCTCAATAATAGATCTAAATCCACAAAAAAAGCAGCAAAATTATTCGGGAAGATGTTTTGTAAATGTCTATTATCAGTTAGCATTTTCTTGGTGGCCCCTGGGCATACCATAAGCCCCAAAGAATCCATTTCTGTAAGATAAATTCTATGATAGTGCTCAAGAAACTTTAGAAAAAGACTCCTTCTCTGTAATATCTACTCAATCACATAACAATTGTGAGTGTACTCAATTAGTAAAATTAATAGGGAGTGCTCAGCAGTCTGAGGCAGCTTCACTAACCAGTTGCTTTACCTTAAAATGAATTTTGTGTTTAAAATAAAGCAGGAAGTTTGAGTTAAGTAATTTGTTCTCTTTTGATGAGTTCCCTACTCCAGTATACCTTGAAAATGGTGATCATATTTTAAAGTTGCACTTCAATAAACTGCTCTTTTCTTGAATCTCCAGCAGTGCTTGCCCACCCCAGTTCCTGTTTTAAGTCACCATTTCACAGACTTACGAAAATGAAAAAAATCTCCTTCTCTGCCCACCTGCTTCTACCAGGAGCTGTGAATGCCTCCCACATTCCTTATTTCATGCTATAATTAGAACAAATATTTTAAATACAAATATTCTCTACTTCTCCTCCTGAAGTCTTTGTTGCTCTCCTGTCACTCTCCTGTCATCCTCCTGCACCACCTAGAAAGACTTTGAGTACTGAAAAACGAGTTTTCTGCTTTTTTTATCTAGGGCTTTGATTTAGTCAGTGCAAGAAATATTAAACTTCTTTGTTACACATTCTTTCTTGTGGGTCTCTGCAGGGCCTGTGTTAAATTAATACAAAGCTTCCAGAAGATCCTTTAGCTTATTTTGTGCTTCACCTTCTCTCTCTGTACTTGCACCTCTGTGAGCCCTGAAAAGCCGATATCCATATACTAATTTTTCCCATTGAAGCAGACAACAGACACTGGGATGCATTTCAGTCTTACTAAAACATCCCTTCTTTATTGCCCCAGAAAGATCCCTGTACTGGAGCTGGGCCATGGCACGCCCATCACATTTTTGTTGCTTTTACATCATACAGCGTTGCTCTGGACATGACAGAGTCTGTCACCAAGGGTTGTTCCCTGTGGAGCCCTCCTCTGCTGCCAGACCCATAGCAGGGCGTATGGGGCATTAGCAGCCACGGGTCAGAGCTACAGCCTCTCACAGGCACGTTCTTTGTTCTGCCCACCTTGTGCAGCAGAACCCAGTACGTCACCACAGGGACAGACTAAAGATGGCAGCAGCCTCTCTGGAGACAACCTGATGTAAGCTAAAATGTAGCAACAAAACTACTAGAAATGAGCAGAGGGATAAGTTCATATTTTTCCTGTCAGTCATCTGTTTGCTTGAAAACAAATAGCAATCCAACAGCAACATACCGTGCATCCACTAAGATGCTTGCTATGTCTTCCCACCCCCATCATGATGACTTTTCTACAGACTACTCAAGTCCCACAAATCTGCCAGACTGTGAGCTAGCAATAAGATATTTTAGGACAGCTGGAACTGTTATTGTTAGGTGTGGTTTAGGCAATAAAGGCTGCTTTTTATTCCCATTATGCCTATAAATGGTTACAATCTTTTGTTTAATGTTTCTGAGACTTTGACACACTTGAAATAGAATTAGTGAATATTTGATTTGGAAGGAACCCACAAAGATCATCGAAGTCCGACTCCTGGCCCTGCACAGGACAACCCCAAAAATCACACCATGAGCCTGAGGGCATTCTCTAAAAATGTCTTGAACTCTGTCTACTTCCCTGGGTAGCCTATTCCAGTGCCCAACCACCGTTGTTATGGCCCACCCTGGCTAGCTTGCTTAAAGCTACCTTTGCTGTCTCACTGATAACCTTCAGCAGCAGCATCTATTAAGGGAAGAAGCATGTATTCATCAGTCATAAAAATACAGAAGACAAGTAGAAACTGCTGTGTCTCTGCAGAATGATTCACTAATATTGCCATAAGAGTGAAGACCAAGGAATTGAGCTGATAGAAAAGGGAAGCAGCAATTTTGAGAGTGGCTGGTTGCTGCCAGGGAGACTCATCCTGATCTGCACAGAAGGCCAGAGGCCAATGGCTGTTCTCTGCCTGATTAAGAATGTGCCTGCCCAGCTTGAATTTGATGGAGCATCTCAGGAGGCTGGTAAGTGTGCCACAGCATGTGCCTTATTTATATGTATAAGGACTGCATTCAGAATTGAGAATTGCAGGATAGCCAATGTTAAGAACAGATAAATAGATAAAAAAAACCCTGAGTGTCTGTGTGTAGCAAAGGTATTCAGAGACACCTGACCCATAGTAAATCAGATAGATTTTTTCACTGCTGCAGCAGACAGATCCAGAAAGAGAAAATATGCACTAGGTTTTCTGACACCTTGTATATTTCTTTCAGTGGTAAGTTTATAGAGAAAACCTTGTCTCTAAAAACCTGTCCTGCTAGTGGGTTTTCTTCACACAGGAAAACCTCAAGAAGACTGCTCAGAAGCACAGTTCTCAGTGCAGTGTTATGATTCCATTTTTGTAGCAGTGTACTGGCCAAAATTCCCAAGCAGGGCATTTGAGTAGGACTACAGGAATAGTGATCAATCTTAAACTGGAGTGCCATAGAGTATTACCTCAGTTCTTTGGTAAATCTCTGTTTATTTTACTGTTACTGCTTGGAATAAAATGATATTGCCAAGCTGCTAACCAGCATGTAACATTGTAATACAGGGCATAGAAAATTTCAACAAAGTCATCATTAAAAGTTTGAGGTTTCCTGGGAAAACCTTACCACAATAGGAAATGAAGCTTGTTAAACAAGCTTCAGCTGCTAGATAAGGAAACACCACAATCCTTAATTTAACATCCTGGAAAGATGAAATGGTCAGTGATCAGAATCAGCCCTGTAACACTTGGATTCCAAAGGAGTGTGACTGGTCATGTCTCCCAAGTTGTTCCTTGTGGTGGTACTCGGTTTCACCCCAAACTTTGTGAATTAAAACAAACAAATAACAAAGTATAGCACTACAATAAAGTTTTTATACTCAAAATATGGTTAGATTTTGACTGCTGACTGCATATGTCTGAATGCCTTTTTTAACAACAGGCTATGTCTAAAGGATTTTGCTTTTCATTCATTCTTATCTCCATAATGCCATTTTCACACTTTGGAACATTAAAATATATTAAAAAGTTCCACTCAGTGGGCTTAGGCATTATCACATACTTCTTCCAAAATCAGTTCAAGGCTGTACAAATAGTTTTTGCAGTACTTTAAAATAGCCCAAAAGACGTAAATAGCTGACTCTACATGGTAGTCAAGGATGTTCTGGACTAAAGGGATGTTTTCAGATATCATAACTATACTACAGTTAGAAGTAAAAGAAGTCTGGCCCTTTAGTTCCTCTTTACCATTCTTATGTGCCACAGAAATTATGTCACTAATTTCCAATTTTAAAGTTTAGGCTGAGTCACAGGACATTCAAAGACCTACTAATTAGTTCTCCTGGTGATTTAAATAACCCTTACACATCAGGGTGCATATAAAATATGTTCTTGGTATCACAGAGCCCTGAAGACAAATAGCTATACAATTCCCTTACTCTGCCTTCATATTAGTTTTCAAAAAGACAAAATATTAAAATAAATAATGCTAGAAACATCTAAGCAGGAGACATTTAGTGAGTAAATGCATTTGCTTTTCTCCTTAGTACATTTTTATGAGAGACTGTGAAAGGATTTTAAAAGCTTTGTTTTGAATAACTGTCCCAATACAACTGTCTGATAAAACCAGGATTTTGACAGGACCCCAAAATGCATCAACCCCCACAGATGCATACAGAAGCCATTATAAATATTGTTCAACCATTCAGATCAACAAAAATAGATACAAAAAGGTGTATTTCAAGAGACAGTACATCCACTTACGAGAAATTGTTTAGAAGAGCAAATTATTGAGTGGATCTAATGAAGACCATGAGTTTTTTTGGGACTGTGGTACCCATCTTGTTCTGGCAGCTGTACTGGTTGACTGAACTAGGACCTCAGTTGTAGCAGATACGTGCTGTCATCTCTGGTTAGCAATGAGACTCAGCAACTGCATGGTTCAGGCACCTGTTCAAATACTGGAAGTATTCCTGGAAGTTTGAGCAAGCTTTAGTGATTAGGAAGAGGGTAGCAATAGAATGGGACAGAAATTCATTATTAAGGGGCAAATGGAAAACCTAGAATGGCTATCAAAGAAGACTTTGTGAACTCTGAAGAAATTAATAATCTCATCTATTTCCAGTGAATTCAGCAGGAGCAGACCCAAGTTCACAAAAAAAACATTGGTAAGACCTCCTACTAAACTTTTGTGATTTCTAAAAAGCCAGTAAGAATTATCTCATCTTTTTTTGGAATATATGAATTGGTTTACATAGTTTTCTGATCTTGCTTTGCTTTCAAGTTAATATTATTTTTCTATTATAAATGATAATTTGAGCATTTTGTGTTTATATATATGTAAAAATATATACATTATATATCTAATCCATTTTCTTTCATTTATAAAAATGAAAATCTGCCCCTTAGGCCATTGAGCTTCTGTACAAATGCAAGAAACTGCTTCCAGAAAACTCCTTTGTATCCTTAGTCATCAAGCTGTCTTCCATTATTCTTTCTTCTAGGCTGTCTCATTACTGGACATTTCAGACAGTATTGCTGCCCTAAGTCAAATACAAATATACAAATAATACAAAGGATACATTTTCTATTTTGTGTTTTACTTGAGAAATAAATTATAAAATCTCATTATCTGATAGCTAGATGAAGCAATGTATGTATTTTAGATTTTAATTAAATTAAAATACCTCTGAAATAGTTTACAATTCGTATGGAGTCTTCTGGAGAAATATCCACATGCTTTAGGCTAATTGGCTTGGTACATTTATTCCTGATTCTCCATACCATACAACAATGCCTTGTCAAGGAGCTGGATGTACCTTTTTATTTACATGATGGATGGATATACCCCAGCAACTTGCACTGTGGGTAAGTTTATAGACAGTGACAGCAACAGCAGCCCTGTGCTCTTTCCTCCCTAATCTTACAAGCGGTGGTGAGCACAGGTTGGTTTGTGATGAAATGATTTGTGACGTTGGTAGTGAATGTCAACCTCTGCTCCCCAGAGAAACTTCACTGATTTAAGCACTACCCTTCACAAGTTGCTGGGCTCCTCCTGAGCTCACTGGCAGTACACAACTCCTCAGTCCTTGTGCAAGTTGCTTGCCCAGGGCCACCGTATCCACCAGAACTGCTGGGGAAGATGCTGCATTTGCAGGTACGCAAATCTCTTGGGACCACGCTGTGGTGCACAGACAGCAGTGACAGTGGGACACTGTTCTGGGCCAGGCACACACTGCCATCCCTGCACCTTCTCTGTCATCTTAGCAGAAAAAAGCTCAGGTCCATGCAGATGTTCAGAAAAAAAATATTTCAATAAGCACAACACTTCTTTTTGCAGCCTGGGCTGCCCAGGCAAACTGCTGAAATTCCCTCCTGCACTGGAACTGGTCTGCCTCTTTTTTTCTCCTTTCTAAGCATTATCCTTGCTGCCAAGGAAATCTGGTGCAGGAAGAGCAGTTTGGATAGCCTACACATGGCTCCTGTTGCTAAGGAAACACATGATGATGCCTGTAGACCTCAGTGCAGAGCTCCTAGTGCAGGTGTGCACTTGGAGGGCTGAAATCCATATGGCTGAAATGACTATGGAGGAATCAGAATTGCTGTTTTTCATTTAGTTTGACATCATGAAGGTCCTAAGCATTTAGTGTCTGAGATCGATTTTCCAAAATCATGGCATTGAGAGTAATCTCCTGTATTCTATTAGCACTGCTGCCTGCCTGTGCCTGTAATCATTTGTGCACAAAGCAAATAGCCAAGTAACTCCTGTAATTGCCGTACGCAACTCTCTCATTCTCATGCTCAAGTATTCTGAAGAGATAGATAAGAAGGAGATATAGGGAGATATGATCTCTTTGGAAATGCAAATGATGACTCTTCGAAAGGTTTTTGCACATCTGCCTAGCTAGTATACAAAAACTTCCTATGAACAATGAAAATTGTATGTATTGTTAAAAACCACACGCTGGAAGGATATTAGAATAATTCTCAGGAGTCACAGTGATATTTCAAATGTGTCTATTTTGAGCTGAGGTTATGTATGCAAAATCACATAACTAATCTGATGACATTTCCAGTCTCCCACAAGGACTGACACTTATCTGTTCGTTATTTGACCTTCACAGGCTTCTCATCAGATACGCATGGGTGCATTTGTAAGGCCCCAGAAAACTCACTCAGTGAGACTCTTAAAAAGGGCTTGGGGTTCTTCATGTACTCTGAGTGAGATGCAAGGGAGAAATACCGACAAGATATTCTCAAGGGATCAAAACAACAAAAAATTTTACTGACAACTTCAGAAAATCAGAGGACTTTGGCAAAAGTTTAAAACACATAAAGCATTTCTCAAAGCATTAATTTTGCCCATTCAAATTAGTAGACTCCAAGCCCATCCAATTTTAAGCTACTCAAAACTACTAGAAGAGGGAATTAGAAGAAGAAAGAGAATGAGAGAAAGACAGAAAAGATACAGAAGAGAACAAGTCTGGTTCCAGCAGCGTTCAGCTGATAGAAGTTCTAAGAGGAGGTACGGTCAAGACATGTGCTCACTGCATGTCCTGGCTTAAATAAGTTTTGGCTTTCCTGGGCCCTTCCCAGGTGGGAGTCTCAGCCATCTGGCCGTTTTGGGGCTAGAATGGGGCAGGTGTAGACTATTGCCTCCAGTGTGCCAGGGGCTGGTGGCCGCAGCAGGGCTGGGATAAACCAAAGGCAAGGCCTGACCTGCCCCCTTTCCACACACACGCACCCGAAATGTTTTGAGACAGCAATCCTTCCAGTCCCTCACAACATTCAGATATTTTACTATACTGGTACTTCTCTTACTCATTTCAGCTCACACTCCACAGAAATTGTTCACCTTATAAACTTAGTGTTCTCATACCAAGAGAGTAAAGATTCAAAATTAATTGCTCAAATGAATTATTTATCATAAATAAATCGAACACGGAAGGCAAGCAACCATTTCCTATGTGATATAGACAAAATTTTATATGTCAATAAAAATGTGTTCAGTACACATGTTGAGTGCAATAGGAACACACATTCTTAAGCCATTCCTGTACATTATTTGCAATATATGAACTCTGAGTGTGCACACTGTTGTGGCCCCCTCTCTGCCTCAGTCTTTGAGGCCCTCAGTAAACATCTTGTGGGTCTGGCCAAATAAAAAGGAGATGCATAAATTAATGACTCATATGGAGAGTTTTATGAGCTTAGGGATTCTACTGACAGCAAAATAGGAAGCAGCAGCTGGAAAGGAACTGAAAGCCCAAATTTTACCTTTCCTATTAAAAATGTAGTTAAGGTTGCAATAGTAGAATGTTGTTATTCTTCAGTACTTTTCCAGATACCAAAATACTGACCACATCATAATGAAAATAATAAAGTTCATCATGTTCAGCATCTCTCTGCCTGCCCAGCAGAAGTCTTGCTTCCACAGCCTGCACACACAAACTAATCACAGGGCAGGATCTGACTCACTTTTCTGTTATAGCACCCTAAACTATAAAGTTCTCGTGATAAGCTATCAGGAAGAACTGTAACAATGCAGTAAAAACCTGTCACAGAAATGAATCCAAAATTTCCAAGGAGAAAGAAAAAAAAGGTTCATCGAAAGCAAAGCCCAGCTTCTCTGGATATTTGTAAGTAGAGAATCCTGACCCACACTGCATTGCAGTGAGATGTTACATTTAGGAGAGAAAGGGCTAGATGCAGTTCAAACAAGAGCTGAGATACCTGTGTTCTCCCCCTGTATTTCCATTCCTACTTCCCTTTAAATCAAATGTAGCTATCAGTCCATAGAGTCAGCTGTGCAATGCTAAATAATGAATCATGTGACTAACACAATATAAAGACAGGGAATACTCAGATTTGGGATGGCACCAGGAGCATCATTATGCTGCTGGTGGTGTTCCCTGTCTGACAGTATGATGGATACAGAGACCAAGTAAGTCTCATCAGAGCGACCAAAGGTTAAATACCAGAATAAAGGAAAATGTAATGGAAAAGATACACAGCTCTGCTTAAATATTTTTTGTTGCTGTTTTCCACTATTTCAAACCTCCCCCACCACTTCAGTGTTAAATCCCTTGCTGCCTGTAAAGAGAACCCTCTTGTCCTGCTTCCAGATGCTTCCAGAAGGATGCTTTTCAGAAAAAGATATCATGTATGACGAGTGTATGAGAGCAAACCTGTGGAGAAGAGACAGCATAGCACACACTGGTCAGCCAGGTTTAGGGGCCACACACCTACCATAAAGGCCGGGAAGACTCCCGGGAAAGCTGTTGTCATCTCTGCCTTCAAAAATCACCCAGCCAACTATGCTGACTCAATCTGAGTCTGATGGGGGAAACTTTTATTAAGTTAGTCATTGATTTCTAATTAGTCAGCACTGTGTAATCATAGCGATGCCACTCTTTCTAACCCCTGGTGACCTGAGAGGTCCCAAAAATGCAGTTTCCCACAGTTGTAAATTCATAGGTTTGGAATCTGGCTGGAGTTTATAAACAATGACAATTAAATGGTCTTTTTGCAATGGTACAATGATTTCTAACACATGGATGAATTTCCCTGTGTTTCTTTAGTGGTTTATCCCAAAATTTCTTGTTTTCATGAATTAACAGAAATAGTCATTCTATTCATCTACAAAAACTGATTTTTAGTTTTCATGCACACTCCCAAAATAAAACTTCATTTCCGCTATAAATCTGGGATGTGTTGCTTCAAAATTATAACTCGGGAACATTAAAACAGGTGTTTCAGAACTCCCCTGGTAAGAGGTAAATGATAGTTATCTAAAATTATGATTAGTTATGCACAGTTTATGTTAGAACATGATTAGCAAGCAGTAAAAAAAGATCCTGTAATGGCAGTGGGGAAGTGTTTTCCTCTAAGAAAGCTAATCTACAGTTCTGACTGGGAAAGAAAGAGATGTTACTGTGTTTGAAATGGAAACAAAAATGAGGAAAATGTTTGACTAGCTTATGATGATTTTCTTCCCATGATTTTCAATTCATTTAAGATTTGAATTTTCAGGGACCAAAAGAGTATTTGCATTGAAGCACCGGTAAATGTGAAGCTGCTTTTATACAAAAATCAATTTATTCATCTTGAAAAATGTCCTGAAAGTGTAGATGAAACACACATTAGCAGAGTGAAAGCAACAGACAGAAGCACATGGCTCAGAGCCTGGTGATTAAGGATCCCTCTCTTAACAAAGAGTAATCTTGCCACACAAATATGAGGTTACTGACATTTTTTTCAGTAATCAGATACCATTGATACAGAAATAGAACCTATCCAGCAGGTCAAATCTCTCAAGCTCTGAGCAGTTCACAGAATCTCAGAATGGATGAGGTTCGAAGGGGCCTCTGGAGATCATCTGGTCCAACCCGCCTGCTCAAACAGGGCCACTCGGGCCAGGACCGTGTCTAGATGGTTTCTAAGTATCTCCAAGGAGGGAGACTCCAAAACATCTGTGGGCAACATGTGCCAGCGTTTGATCAACCTCATAATAAAAGACAGAGCATTGTTACTTAAGTACCTTTTATAATAACAAAGCAGACTGGGGTCCATCTGATGAGAAGAAACTTTGCAGAGAAAGACCTGGGGATATTTGCAAGAACTTGAATAAAAATAATTATGTCCTTCCTCCTGCAAGGACTCATTTTCACTGCAAACCAACACAAATAAAAACCTAAGTGAGGCATATTTCAGTCAGATTTTTTTTCATTCACAAATACTTTTGCATTTGAAAACACTTAAATGTGTACAAAATCTGTGGAAATGTTAGTTTAAAAGTTTGATTCATTTTTATTTAGTTTTTATGGGCTGTTGACAGGCTTTTGTCCACCCTTATAAAGCAGAGGGAAGTATGACTCTTCTTGTGCTAAAACTGTAAGGATTGCAGCAGACAGGAGACAAAACCAATTGGGAATTAGGTGATGAGAAGGAAAAAGCTAAGAATACCAGCAGCTTTGGTTATGTTTAGAAAAGTGCAGACATATCTTCCTGTCAAGATTCCTGAAAGTGTGCCAGTGTTTGCACATGTATGATCTAAGGTTTCTCACATCTCTTCAGGGACAATAACAATAAGAGCTGTAGAATAAAAGATAATTTTTTGTCTTGATCTTTATCTCCATTTCTATCTATTTCTTCAATTTTTTTTGCTTTGAGATTACTTCCACCATGAGTGAGAGGTAGTCCTACAGTTAGTTATACTTGTGAAATTTGCCTTATGTCAGCACTTCTGTTTGAGAACACATTCCAAAACTGCACCCAGCTGGTTTTACTCGGAGGATTTGACTTCCCTCCCACTGGCATATAACCACCAATTCAGACATAATGACTATACAGCTACTCTACTTTCTGTACCACTGTAAGTTGTCCTTAAGTAGTAATCCAAGCATCCTTGACGGAGGTCACAGTTAAGACACCTGTTTTCAAGGGATCACAGTGTTGGGAAACTTTCTCTCTTTTTGGAAACCCTCAGCATTTCCTAAATGTGCTACACTCTGTCTCTGTAGATGCACAGGTCTGAACAGTGAGATGACGAGAACAAAATTACAGCAATGTTTCCTGAGGAGGAGGAAGTGATCAAAACTTATTTATTTCACTAACTCGTGATTGTCTCTGTGTACTGGACTTGACCTTGACTTGCTGCCAGATCCCCATCTAGTTACTATATCCCTTTCCCTCCTCAACAGGATGGAGGGGAGAAAATCAGATAAAAAATTCTTGTGGGTTGAGATAAAGACAGAGAGATCACTTAATAATTACCATCATGGGCAAAACAAACTCAACTTGGGGAAGATAAATTTAATTTATTGACAATTAAAAACAGTGTAGGATAGTGAAAAGCAAATACAAAACTCAAAAATCTTTCCCCTAACCCCCACTTTTTCACAGGCTCAACCTCACTCTTTTGTTCCTTAACTCTTCCACGCACTATTCAGTGGGGCACAGTGGGGTGAGGAGGGGAGGTTGTGGTCCCAGCGTCTCCTCTCTGCTGTTGTTTCCTTCTCATATTTTTCCTGTGCTCCAGTGTGAGGTCCTTCCCACTGGAGACAGTCTTTCACATATTGATCTAGTGTGGGTTCCCCATGGGCCACTGATTATGACAGAAAACCTGTTTCTTTCTGGGCTCCTCTCCATGTTCCTGCATACTCTCTCCATGAGATGCACTATTTTACAAGGCATATCCACCTGCAGTAAGGGTCCTCCACGGACTGGAGTGTGGACATCTCCTCCAACATTGTCCTCCAAGGGCTGTGGGGTAATCTCTGCTCTGGTGCCTGGAACACCTCCTCCTCTTCCTTCTCTGACCATAGCATCTGCAGGATTCTTTCTCTCATATTTTTCTCACTCCTTTCTCACAGCTGCTGTGCAGGGTATTTACCCTTTCTTAAATATGTTCTTGTAGCAGTGCCAGCAACCTCACTGACCGGCTCAGCCGTGTCCTGTGGTGGGTCAGATGGAGTCACTGGCTGTGACCAACAGGGGCCCGGGTCTGTTCTCACGGGGACCACCTCTGCAATTCCCCAGCTACCAAAACCTGCCACACAAGCCAAAAGCTCTGTGACAGTCTCTCTGCTGTTACAGATAGGTTCACTCTTCATGTCACCTGACTTAAGCCCTCCCTTCTCACCTCATTTTCACAAACATGGGAATGCACACAGAGTCGAAAACATCCTACAGGAAGCTTCTGCACTACAGTGAAGCATGTCTAGCACACATAGTAACTTTATTAATACCTGTATGAAATTCTTTTAGATTGTTACCTAAAATTTCAGGAACTTGTCCAGCAGCTTTTCATGAACTGCTTGCATCATCCGTCTTTTTGAAGTGTTCTCAGTTTCAGAGATGAAAAATGTTATACTTGATATGAGAAGCTTGGCTGACAGAGGAGAATCAAAATCCATTTCTGTCACAATGTGAGAATTCTGCCTGTTTATCATCCACAGTTTGGATAAGAAGACAGGTGATGGAAGATTGGAAAGGGACATAAAGTTACAAAATAAATCAAAAAAACTTAAATTTGGAAGACTCAGAACCAGAAGGAAGAGTTTATTTTTTCTGTTACATATTATCTGTGGGACTCTAAGAGCAGCAGGGTGAAAAACCCGATGTTATTCTTGAAACAGAAAAGTCATGATGACTCCAGCTGCAGGAAAGGTTTTGATCTAATTCACACCTTAGCAGATATGAGGTATTTTAACTTAAAGTTACAGACCTGCCAGAGCCCCAGCTCTGTTAGGTCTAGTGGCTAAAGACCTAGCTGTTTTTTCTCTGTGATGCGGGTTCTGTGATTCTAAGTTTCACATTCTTATTCCAGAAACCAGATCCTTTATAATTAAAGGCTATCTAAATTTAAAGTCATGAGAAACATATTTCAACCAAGAATGACAGAAAATGTTCTCAAGAATACCAGTCTTGTGGGAACAGGCTGGCGAAAGAAGGGAGTTTCTGCTGCTGTCACATTATGGAAGAGTTGTGCAAATCTGGAGTCAGGGGTCACACAGGCAGAAAAACTCACCTCTGCATAACAATTTTACATGAAACTGGACTTCCTTGGATCTGAGTGTCACAGCACCACTTGCAAATGTGATACAAATGAAACCCATGAAATTTATGATATTCTGTGGAAGAAATACTGCTGCTGTGCCCACTTGCTGACACAAGGAGAGACACACACACTCTCGCATCCAGGTGTGCAGCATAGGATACCACTGAACTGCACTGGAACAGGGACTACAGACCCCAATGACACCATATACACCAAGAGAGCAGTAGTCACAGAGGCCAAAGGGAACAAGTTTTCACTTTCCACACCTCAGTTTACCTCAAAGCCTTTTCCATCTCTGGGACAGTGGTAGCCTCTGTAACAACAGTGTGTTTTAGTCTGGCCTTTCTCCACACCCATGAATACAGTGTTCTGCCAGGCCTGATTTTAAATGAGGAACTGCTACTGTCTCTGAAGGAAGGGAGGATTGCAAGGAAGACATCTCTGTGCCCAGCTCATACTACTTCCCAAAGCACTCCTAGGGTATAATGTAATGCTTTTTTTTCTTTTTTGGTATGTTTTGCAGTCTTTTAAAAAGATTTGCATTGCAATATCAGCATCAGTAATCTGTTAGGTAGGACAGTCTATGAGATAAAGGGAAACAGACGCGTTGTTACAAAAGAACTGCTGTCTGGCATTTTGCCTTTCTAAAATATGGTTTTCCATAGAGACACCATGAGCCTGGCTGAGAAGTTCAGCTATATCCTGAAGTGAGATATCTGCACTCAGCCATATCCATCAAGTGGCAGTCCCTGGCCACTCCTTGCACGTGCATTTTCCCCGTCTGCTACCAAAGCCTTGCCACCTACACCTTACAAGAATGGAAACAGAAGAAGGGTGTGTGTTATACAGTGGACAAACCAGAAATATTGTAGTGAGAGAGAATCCCAGGGTTTTCCTTCATCATCCCATGAAGCACCCTGAACCTCTTTCTCCCTCTTCTCCTAAACTCACAGATCATGTCCTGCTCTGTACTCACATCTCAAACCGGACACTTTACATGCCACCTACCTTTTCTTCTCATTTGATCTACCTCACTTAAGAACATACAATCAAAATTTCTTGTCACTGCGCTTATCTTTCAGCAACTCTAAAAATTTTGGAATCAAATTCTTTTTTAAAAAGGCAAGAATAGTGAAAAATAACTGCATATGCTTACCGAAAACAGAAACACAGGTTAAGCAATAGGGTCAAGCTTAATTTCTATTTTAGCTTTTCTTCTTTTTAAAAGCTTCCTGAATGCATTCGTGCATTCAGGATTGTGAAAACCAAAAATGAATGAGTTGCTTAAAAATCCAGCATGTAGAACCTCAAATGATAAAAGTAAGATTATAAAATCCTAATTTTTTTCTTGTCTTGTTATGAATAAAACAAGATTTCACACGATGACCTCAATGAAAATGTAAGATTTAGTTGAGTAGTTTTATTTCGAATTCTTTGTTCAAAATAATTTCTGAAACTTGTTTTTCTTCTTTTAGTGTCAGCTCATCTCTACACAAAACTTAGGAAGAAAGTTTCCATGAAGAATAAACCAGTCAGAGTAATGACAGACACCTGCTTTTACAGACTGTCAGCATTTATGTTGGAAGTGAATATGAAGAAGCAGATAATCTCACCTGTAAAATCACAGTTACAGAACTAAATACTGTTCCTAATTGGCGCAACTAGATGCGGAAAATATGTTTTTACAGATTTTCCTTTCTATTTTGAATGCAGGATATCCGCTGAAATATGCTATGCTGAAAAATCAGTGTCCTTAATTTTCGGCTGAAAATTCCAGTAATAGCAAGGTTAGTATTACCACTGAAATAGAAGCTGATATAAAACATCTCTATTTATCTTTGTTTAGATTTTCATCATCACAATGTAATTTCTCTAGATATATTAAGAAGGAAAGCATTTCTGCACTCACAGTGAGTAAAATGCTTTTGCAAATACAGCACAGTCAGTTATAGCATCGCTTTTCCTTTGGGGCTCCATTCTCACATTCCTGCTTACCTCATATAACATATGTGGCATAACCTCATAAAGATTTTCACAGTTTCCTGATGCACTTTTTCATCATCTAAGACGGTCTTTACAAGCTGGTTGGAACAGCCTGTATTTTGCTTTCTGGTGAAGTTACCAAATTATGTTACAGGGAAATCAAGGCAGAGGATGGCTGTTGGGAGGTCCTCTTCCTCCCAAGAACTAGAGAACTAGAAAAAAGATCAGGAAAGAGTGATTTCAGGAGCTGATGAAATGGTAGCTGATGATGTTAGGAGACACACTGAGTAGAAAGGAGGAATGATGGACATGACCTGGAGCATGGATAAATATGCAGATCTTACTTCAGGTACTGTAATGTGAAAGGTTTTCTTCATGTTACTGGGTTCACACCTTTGTGAGAAAAATGCAAAAGAAGGCTTTTTTATTGTAGCTGCTGCTTATGCAATAAGAAGACATCACCTCCTTTTTGCTTATCTTAGTATCTAAGGCGCTTGCTGGGCCGGAAGCACTGAACTATTTCTGTCCTGTGTATCTCGAGTGCTGTGAAATGAATGCTTCTGGAAGGTAAGTCACCTGCAGCTATCAGTGGTAATACACTGCAGAGAGCAAGCAGCCAAGAGAAGACAGCAGCACCCAGTTAGCACAAATCCCACCCACACCCTTGCTCAGTGCTAATGCAAGCATGACATTTGTGTCACACCACTCCCGAAGGTCCTGGATTACTACTGATTCCAAGGCAGCACTCAACTTTTAGGTAATTCACAAGTGGAGACCATGCCATGAGATATTAAGGGTATGTGTACACAACAAATTAAACATAGTCAAAACAGATTCCAGTACTAAAAAAAATAGTTAACTGCCTCTTAGAAATTGTTCCTCATCTGCTCTAACTCCTGGCTATTCCCAGGTATTGCCTGAGAGAGCTGAGAGGGCTTCGTAAGACTGGGTCTTTGCTTCAATGCAGGACTCCAATTATTTAGCTGGAATTCTGCATGACAATCAAGTACTAGCACAGCAGGTGCAGTGAGAGTGTTTGGACCAAGCTGAGAGTAAAAAAAAGTCAGTGAGAGATGAAAAGAGATTATAGGCAGCTATCTCTAGTGAGGAAAATTTAAAAAAAAAAGGCCCCACTAAAGACACTTGTGAAAAATGGTTCCAGCAGGACTTCTGGTGTGGCCAAAATTCCAATCAACCTCTGTAACTTTGGTAATTTTTTTTTTTAAGGAAATAACAAGTTCAAAGTCACATATGGGCTTTTAACTTGATCATGGGAAAATATTTTGTGGGTTTTTCAAGTTCTTTATTGTTCTGCAGTATGTATGCACTGTTGAAGAGAACTTGTCTTGAACTTTAATGTGTTTGGACATAGAGGTTGAATTTCTTAATGTACTCTGTTTTCCAATCATCTCTTCAATTAAGCACTAATGTGTAGGATGAAAAATGATGTGCTGGAGAAACAACAAATCTACTTTCAAGTGTCATTAGTAGTGCAAATTTTCAGCTTTTGCTGAAGAAAGGAATACTTACAGTGTTAAACAAACTATGGTGCTGATAAATCTACTGTCATTCACGATAGTGATCAAAAAACCCCAGGATGCAGGTACACCTTAGGAAAGAAAGAGATTTCTCAAAGAAGAGGACACTACATTTGAAATTACATTTTGAGCTTACACTTTGAACTACATGTCAAAGTGATCATTAGTTACAGCTGATCAGAAGCTGATGGAATTAACTTCTGATATTTAAATAAATTAGATTTAGTAAAAAAAAAATTCTTTTCACAGTCAAGACCCTAAAACTGGCTCAACTGAAAGAAACATACATTTTCAAAAATAAAGATCAACACTACAGTTACCTGTGGATCTAAAAATGATGGTTTTTTAAGGTATAAAATCAAGTTTTCATTTATAACGAAGAGATAACTTGCATACAGCAATATAGCTTCTATAATGCTGCTTCCAACTGAAAGTGACTCCTGAGAACTTAAAGGAAAAATGTATATAAATGTTGCAGAGCAGATCCTGTAGAAGACAGTATCTCAAAAAGAGCCATAAAGGTAAATAAAAGCCTAAAAGAATTGGAACAAAAGACCTGCAAAGACAATTACACTAAGCTAGGTGCCTAAAAAAAGGCCTAAAACAGGAGGGTGCTTTGGAAGTGCTTAACTTTCTTCATGGACTGGCAAAGGTATTTCAGCACCTGTTGCCTACTGACTGTTCACTGCTAACAATTAATTAAATTTAGATGCAATCATACATTCTTCAAAGACCTCAGTTTCTTACAAGCACAACCAAAAAAATTAAAGCTTCATTTTAACACTGACAAATACAGACAATTTACACACACTCAACCCCTAATCCCTTCACCACATCTGTGAACAAAATTTGTAACAATGATTTTGTCCTCTAGCATTGTTCAGTCCATGTTTTGCCCATTACCTTTCCCAATTACTATACTTATATTCAATTCCAAAGAGTTTCCTATTGTGTAACACAAAGAGCTGTTGTGGGTTGACCTTGGCAAGAGCTCATCAAGCTGCTCTGTCACTCCCCTTCCATCAACAGGACAGGGAAGAAAATAAGACCCAAAAATTCATGGGTCAAGATAGGGACAGGGAGGTCACTCAACAATTACCATCATGTGCAAAACAGACTCAACTTGGAGAAATTAATTTAGTTGATTGCCAATCAAACAGGATAATGAGAACAGGATAATGAGAAACAAGAATAGTTGTAAAACATCTTCTCTCCTCCGCTCTCTTTGTCCCAGGTTCAACTGCATTCCCAATTCTTCTACCTTCTCCATGTGAGAAGTGCAGGGGGATGGAGAATTGGGATTGTGGGCAGTTTGTAACACTCTGTGTCTGCTGCTTCTTTCTCCTCCCACTCTTCCCCTGATTTCATGGGAGACGATCCTATGAACTTCTCCAGTGTGAGTCCTTCCCATGGGATGCAGTTCTTCATGAACTGCTCCAGCATGGGTCCCTTCCACCAGGTGAAGTCCTTCAGGAACAGCTCCTCCAGCATGGACTCCCCCCTCCACTGGTCAACAGGTCCTGCCAGGAGCCTTCTCTAGTACAGGGTCTCAAAGCTGCAATTTCTTTTAGGACAGATCCACGTGCACTGGTAAGGGATCTTCCATGGACGGCAGAGGTGCAGCTGCCTCACCATGATCTTCACCATGGTCTGCAGGGGAGTCTCTGCTCTGGCGCTTGATGCACATCCTCCTTCTCCTTCTGTGGAGTTGGTTTTTTTTGCATTTTCTAACTCCTCTCTTCCAGAATTTTTCATCCTTTCTTAAATACGTTATCACATACTAGGTTCTGCCAGCATTGCTGACGGACTTGGCCCTGGCCAGCAGCGGGTCCATCTTGGAGCCTCTGGTGTCTTATCACAGGAGCCACCCCTGCAGCACCACCCACCAAAACCTTGCCACGTAAGTGCAATTCAGTCACATCAGTGCTTGCTGCACATCCAGGGGCAAGGGAAACCAAGGTAAGGAATGGCTTTAAAATATGCAATATGTCTGGGCACCATTAGTAAGTTTATGTGGTTGTATGCCAGGGACGAGGAAATGAAGCCACACATAGGAAAGTGAAGTATTTAATTAATTAATTGCCCACTTACATGTGTAATCACATAAGGAGATTGGTCAGTGATCATCCACCTCTTAGGATGATTGGCTAAGGTCTTACAACACCCATTTCAATAACATTTCACCAGTGTATCATAAACAAAACTTACACAAACACCAGGTGTCCAGATAGTTATACAAAAACATCTTATTGTTTTCATAGCTTGTGTGAGAAAGGAAAGATTCACACAGATTATTGCAAGAAGCTGGAAAACCTTTCTAACAGCCCTTTCTGTATCCACAAGTTTACAATGAATTAGAAAAAGGAGTCTTTTAGTAGTCCAAAAGTGAGCCTCTAAACCTTCTCTTCCTCAAGTGTAGTGCAAAACACTTAATGCAGCTTGTTTTAAACAGAATATCATACATTTATAGTAGTTTTTTCAGTTTGTCTATGACACAGGGTTGAACTTGGTGACTCAGAAGTTGCTGTGAAATTTCTGCTGATGGCAATAGGCTAATGAAAAAATCTGAGTTAAAAGCATTATCAGCAGTATGCTTTCACTAGAAAACAAAAGGAGAGGATTTCATTCATATTCATCTTTCTAAAGAAGACAGCTCTGCTTTGCACAGCTAAACCAACATTTTAAAAATAAATTAAATATCTACCCACTGAAGACAAGATATTTCTAGAGATATCTTCTTAATAAGCATTTAAATTAAATTTCAGCACCCACATGATATCAGTGCTCACAAGGGAGCCCGATGTACAAAAGAAAGATGTTGCTGTCCATCATCCAGTCATCTTCACTGTTTAAATACATGTGGAAACTTAAATGATTCTTACACAAAGAATATGAAATTTCCAAGTACACATTTGCATGTAGAACTGGAGAGGAAGAAATATTTTCCATGATGTATTTGAGGTGTCAGGATGCTGTTTATTCCTTTTTCACTAATCCATCATATTAAGAAAGATGATGCTGAAATTTATTTATAAGTTTTTCTTTTGGCTCATGAGCATATTCACTCCTGTCTTTCTCTGATTTTCTAAGGATGATCACATTCACCAGACAAGTATAAATTTATGGTATGGCCCTCTCCCATGACTCTGGCCTCTCCTATTTTTATTTTCAACACAAAAAAACGCCATGCTTTTTCCTCAGAATAAAAATATATTGCATAAACTCAAGTAATTTGAATACTAAGAAAAATACCAGGGTCCAAAGGATCTTTGATAAACTGTTTAATCTTTCTTCTTTTGATAGAAGCTAATTTTGCTGAAACTGTTAGTGAGACTAATTAGAAGACTGTGGAATACAGAAGGTTTCAAACAGAAATGCTCATTTAAAAAAAAAGGAAAAAGAAAAGCAGTGAAAAGGAAGATGGTGTGCTGAACATTAGATATCATAGCATCACAGAATCCCTTACGTTGGAAAAAACCTTTAAGATCATCAAGCCCAGCTGTTAACCCAGCATTTTCAAGTGACTGTTCGTTGAATGAAACATTTGATTTTGTTCTTCTGTCTTCTTTCAGTTCTAAGAAAGATAATCCATGTTTCATTTTCTTCATCAAATCCATATTTAGAGAGTCCCAACATGATGAAGTCAGCTTTAAGTATTAAACCCCTGAGCTATAGCTTTTCATAGAGAAGAACTTACAGTTCCCGGGGCAGTTGAGAGAAAGAGGGAATTCTGTTTTATTGTAATTGACATTTAAGATGTCTTGATTATATTCTAAAAAAAACAAAAAGCTGGATTAAAAAAATAGTCTAGATAATGATGGAGTAAATTACATGGTTGTTCTCTTAGCTAAGGTAAAATAATGTAGCCTTCAGTTCACACCATATGAGAATGTGACAAATTGTTCACAAAAAAAAGTCCTTCTCAGGCTATATATCCACTGGTCAGAAAAATCTGTAAATACAGTGTTGCTTAATGCAACAAACCTGCACCTTGTTCTATCCTGTGTTTGAAGTATAGTTTGTGTAGGCTGAATCAAAAAATTACTATTAAAGATTTTACCTGTCTTGCAGAATATGTATTCGCACTTTTTAGACTCATTTTTTTTTGCACAAAAGCTCACAAGGCTCATAAATTAGACTCTTTGAAAGTGAGGATACAGACTTAAGAAACATTCAAGCTTAGAGTGTATTTAAGAAAGCCTGTAGCAACAAAGAGACAAAAGACTGCAAAATAGACACAAGGCAGTCACTAGGCCCACATGCAGTCTGGGGATTGGGACTATTTTCAGTCGCTCATATTCTTGATCTTTGGTGCGCAGCCACGGCGCAAAGCCCCAAGCCCAGCACCAGTTTGGAGACAAAGGGTACCCCAGGCTTGTACAACATTTATGGACACTACAGTTCCAGATAAGGAATGACCTGAAGTAGGAGTCTGATGTAATGCTGATGTTTACCATGCAGGGGTCTGTCTCTGCAGTAATACAGTCATGTTGGCAGTAGAAAGAAATAAATCCTAGTAGGACATTATTAACCTCTTCCTAAAGCAGACATTTGAAACAGGCCAGGTGAATCACTTCTAGGAAGTGCCCATTTTTCTCAAGTATGGGATATTGATGAGAGGACTGGCCCATGTGTAGATCTCTGCAACTAAAATGGGAGAAATAGATTTTCACACACTATTGTATATCATACTCACAGTATGATATAGGAATTATAGGTATTTCTCTGAAGCCTAACAATCCAAGTTGGCATGTTACACATAATGTGGTTATAAAATACTATCTGAAGACATCTCTATATCGTCAGCACATCAGATACATAGATGACTCTACCTCCCTAGTTTAACTTACTGAAAAATAAATCTAAGGGATTCTCTAGTTATCCAAAATTAAAGACAAGCAAAGAACTTAGGTTATCTAATCAAAGAAGTAGGTCAACATTTTCCCTAACTTAAAAGGAGAAAATAAACCATAATAAGACCAGCCAACTAGAATAAACCCGATTTTCCTTACAGTTTAGTAAATTATGGAAAATAAGGAAAGACCAGAGAATCACTGAAAAATTACAGCTCTCTCCAAGATATATCAATCATTGTCATTTCTCGCATACAAGTATCACACTGCCTCCCTTTTGGGCTGCAAATTAAGAAAATGAATATAGAAACATGAATTTTGAATAAATTAAACCAGCGTGATGAATAACCCCATTTCTCCAGCTAAGAAAAGGAAAGTCTTCACAAAATGCTCTTCATTGCTATTGTCATTCCAACTCTTCTTGCCTTTCTGGTGGCAACAGGAGGTCAGTTTCACGGCTTTTAAAGATTCACCAGAATATAACACCATAATAATGACCCAAAACCAAAACAAGCATCACACCATTAGCAGTCACTCAGCAGACAGTGAGCAGGAGGAAGATGATTTAATGGTTCAGACTCAGATCCCGTAAAATTATCCTTAATTTCCCCCGAACTGCCTGAAAACTGCCTGTAGAAGTGTTTGGAAAGAGATTAAGAAGGATAGATACTTGCAGGATACCACCTTATTCATCCATGAAGGGACTTTTGTAAAGGCATTCCAAGAGTTGGAGAAGGTGGACAGCCAAGGAGTTTAGACCTAGAGTCAAAAGAGAGGCTCAGCAATATGATATACAGTTCCAGAATAAGACCCAACATTTACAGAAAACACTTATTCATCTAACTCTACTGTCCACTTGTGACTGAATCAACTTTAATAATTACTGGTTTGCATTGAAATATTCTCAAGCATATTTAATTTACTTCTGTGGACATAACCTGTGACTGTATCTGGGTGAGTCCCTTCATTCTCTGTACTTCATTTTTTCTGTGTCAATGCCTTACTCAGAAACTGCAGAGATGTTGCTTCATGCATGTACCTTTACATAAAGGCAAGCCTGGACACATACTTTGGATAAATCTAGTGATCACTGAAATAAATTTGTAAATTATTTCATGACATATATATTATTATGTGTCTAACTTAAAAAAAAGGTTAGAAGTGGCCAATTTAGAACAATGCTGTTCTAATTGGTAAATGTAAAATGTAAAACATCATACTGCATGTTTTCTTTGTAAAGGAATTTTTAGGGAAAAAAGGACTAAAAAATAACACTTTCTGTATACTCTGCACCCACTGCTTAAAAAAAAGAAAGAGTAAAAATTCTGTTCTGAGGGGTTAAAGAGAGGAGTTGTAATTTTCATACTCTTAGTCATTTGATTCACATGAGCAATGACCTCTCTACATGATTTTCTGTACTATATGACTCAGCTGTAGAAAAACATCAGTTCCTGCAGGAGATTTCCAAGCCAACTATCTGTATTGACTCCCTGTCTTCCTTCAGTGCTAATGATGGGTTCTAAGGTATCTACTTTTTCACAGTAATTAGATTCTTCTGTTTTAAGTCAGAATATAATCCTTAAAAGATTTTTAAAAAATAGCTTTTCAGAAGATTTTGCAGAAGGTAAAGCGTGACTAACAACTTGCTGTAGTCATAGTTAAAAGGGGTCAGCAGGTAAAAAGCAGCTGCTCTGTTCTGCAGTTTGCATGGTGTCATTTCAGAAGAAAAACCTGAGGCATAATATTTCTACTGTATGCAATGCATTTTTTGGGAAAATGTATTGCAAATTTATACATGGGAGAAAGCAGCTGTTGCGTGGCTTTGATTGACCAGCACACCTCCACAGTGGAGGAATGTTCAGAGATGAGGCAAAAACCCCAAGGTGCTTGGGAAAAAATGTATCATAAAGAAAACTAAGCTTATCTCAACACCAGGGAGAATGAAGGGTAATTTTTTAGATATGACAGCTGCACTGTTGGATCATCAGGTTCCCTGAGATAATTAACACACAATTATGTCTCCCTGAGACAGTGTGCCAGGGCTGGGAGGACACGTACATGCCTCAGCCCAACATTAAGTATAAAATCTGGTCAACTACCAGAACAAAATTGGAAGACAGCTTGATCTGGCTTTAATCCATGCATGCTTTCCTAGGGACAGGGGATGCTCAGCATCCTGACAGTGAGAACAGAGAGCCCAATAATGAGAAACAGGTTTGTTCTGTGATTCAACCAGTATGCAAGTGCTGTATTATTCTCCTATTAGGATTTCAGTATATTGCTGCAGCATTCTGTTAAATCAAAAGCACAAATACACCAAGTTGGTAGATTTGATAACAAACACTGAACCCTCCTCCTGGTCAGAGAGTATTGAATTCTGACAGGGACAAATGTGGAAATGCTTTTCTCAAGGCACCATCAAGACAAAAGTTAGAGCTACTGTTGAAGTGGGTCAAATGAAATCTCAAATAATATGGTCAGAACTGGAAACTTAGAGAAAGCGAGGCATAAGAAACATACAATACATGCCTGGTTCTCATCCCAAATCTTAAGCCACAAAATGGATCAAGCCTGTCCCTGAACTCTAGGAACATTCCTATTCTCTACTCTTTCATTGCTTAGCTGTAGAGTGGCAGGGATACTCCCAAACAGAGAGTCACTCCTAGAAATGCAGACTAATAAATATGATCCTATAAAAAATCCCACGGCAAGTTTGTCAACAATGTTATTATAGAGTAAAAAAAAAAGAATGAAAAAAAATAAAAGAAAAATAGAAAAAAGGGTTGCAGATAGGGACACAATGCATACTTGCCTCTGCAAATCAAAGTGATAACATGGACCACAATATAAAAATAGCTTGTTTTCAAAGCATAAAGAACATGCTTGCAAGGACACTTTAGAGTGAATTGTTGGAGAAAATCAGTAACTGGGCAGTTAGTTTCTGGTTTCTTTAGTTAGGTGTATATATTTTCTATACAGATTAAGGGTTTTTTTCTCCTAGGGCTGTCAGGTCTGGTTTTACTGTGGTTTTTAATTAAGAACTTGTTAGTCAATTCCCACTGTCAGTCATTTCCCTTTGTAAAAGTACAAAGCAAAAGCAAAAATAAACTTGAGGTTCTTTCATTCACAGTCTTGGACAGAAAAGCTGGTGTATGAAACCAGCTGAATTTATTTCATGTAGCACATCTCTTCCCACACTTCAGTGAGTGAACAAGCCACAGTGGAAACAGGGTGACTCATTACTGAAAGCAGCAAACTGAAGCACACTTTGACCAGACGAAATTAGTGAGAGAGCAACCCATCTCAGTAATGAAGTAAAACTGATAAGAACTGAAGAACAGATAAAACCCTCAGTTTTCTGATTTCTGTTCATCATGACATATGTCACAAAGAGAATACATAAAGCAGAAGATAACAGTTTACATTCCACACCACAGTATGTGGGGTGGGATTCAGCCACACAAACACATGTCTACTGTGGGGGGAGCCTGACAACTTCCACCTGAAGCTTTAGAAAGTTGTAAGCTGCCTGTAAATACCTGTCATCTTCAAAGGTATCTTAAATCAAAGAGGACAACCAAACCAGCACCAAATGCCTATAGAACAAGTCAGGCTAGTCCTTACCTTCTTTGCTGAAGTACCTATGTTGGTGTGTTTCTCTGTGCATACGCGCACACAAATACGCACACATGCATGTCTGTCACTCACAGCCAAAGGAGACAAGCATCTGTTTGTGCATGTGTAGCTGTACGTGTGTGCAGCTTCCTTTACACAAACACATCAATCCTCTGCATCCAGCAAAGTGCCAGAGGAGTCCAGAACAAGGCTCTCTCCAGACTGTGCACCACTTACACCTTCTGTAGGCCGGAGTCTTCCCACGGCAATTAATACACAAATGCTTTTTTAAAGTTACACAGTAAGCATTTTAGGACAAGAATACTCTCTTTTTATACTTCAGTCTAAATGACCTGGTGTTCTAAAGGGGTTGACACGTTCTTCCAGAGAAATGTCAAGCACCATCTGTTTTCACAGACAAGTTCCCAGTCACCATTTCCCTGTTGTTGAAATATTGTCAATCATTTGCTAAGGTCTAAGATTTTTAATAGCACTGGAGTATTTAAAGATCTGCAATTTCTTCTCTGCCAGAAAGCTTTTTTTTTTTTTTTTTAAACAAATAACATTTGGCCAAAGAAAAATTCAATCCTCATTACTGGACATGTCTCATTACTGAACATAACTCCTTACTCATGAAAGACCACATTCTGAATGTGTGAATGCAATGAGTGTGTGCATCAAGTGAGAAGCATAAAGAGGTACTCGGCTCCTTGCCACAGGTGCTGTATTGTGTTGATAGCAGCGGGGAGATGGCAATGATTAATCAAGTATGTCAGCTCCCTTCTCCTCTTTACTGGGAGTGAATCGGGCTCAGTCTTGCTGTTTTCTCCTGTCTCAGAGTGCTAGACAGTGTGCCTGGTTTGATGAGAGAGAGAAATTAAAAAAGCAAGGGAACTTGCTTTCTTTTGGGAAGCAGGACTTCACTTTCATAGAATAAGGAGAAACAGAGTCAAGACTCTACTTTTGAAGGATGGGGGCCTTTTTCCTGAGGGACAATCTCTGACTAAACACATACAGACTTAAATGTAAACTAATATGTTCAGTTAATAATTTCAAACGAATACTACCTTATTTTTAATAAAAACCCTGACACACAGTCATACAATCAAATAGCCATACAATGATTATAAATATATCCCCATTTGATTTAGGAGGGATGATTTGTTCTTATCAGAGAGAAGCACTGTACAATAATTGGCATTTCTCTAAGGGTTGTTTTCTATGAAAAGCCAGTGAAAAAAACCTAAATGTGGAATGCAGGTTACATTTAAACTGACACTTCTATTCTACTTCAGTAAACTCTGATCTTAATCAAAAAGAATTGGGTAATGATTATATTTTTCTACAGGATGTGAGGAATGTTAAAAAATTTGTTTTGTACTGCAGGTTTCCTTGGATCAGCCATGTAGGATGGAGTTTATTTCAACTGTCTTTAGCCAGATAAATGTTTGTCATCTAGTTTAACTCAATTTCCTTGGATTGCTTGGAGACAGATGGGCCAAACAGACAAAAGACAGCTGAGCCAGCCTCAACTCTTCAGCACCTGTGGGATGAATTGTACTCTAATCATGTCTTGTGAGTAATTATAAACAAGGCGTAAATGGCTATTTTAGAAGATACGTTCAAATTTTACATAACTGAAGTTATGTTATGAGAATTTCATAATTGCATTCATGTTTGTACTGGGTTTGCCTGAAAAGATTTTGGTAGTGTGGGGTGTCACACCAGTGGCTTCTGAGAGAAGCTGCCAGAAGCTTCCTTCATGTCCACAGAGCCAGTGACAGAGGTGTCCAAGCCAGACCTGATGCTGGCCAATCAGTCCATGAGAGACAGTGGTGTTCACTTATTTAAGTGGAGAGCGGAGAAATACCCTAAACTTCAGGTGGAGAGGAGAGTGAGCAGATTTGCTGGTGAAGGTTTGCTGACAGGACTTGTGACCCACACTGCAGCAGTCTGTTCCCCATGGAACAGACCCATGCTGGAGCAGTTTGTGAAGAACTGCAGCCCATGGGAAGGACTCACACTGGAGGAGTTCATGGAAGACACTTCTGTGGGAGGGACCTTACACTGAAGCAAGGGAAGAGTGGAGGGAGTCCTCCTCCTGAGGACAAAGCAGTGGCAGAGACAAATTGTAATGAACTGTAATGAACATTCCCTAGCTCCATGCACTGCTTGGTCTTTCCTTCAGCTGATAAAGGAGGACTGACTTTTCCAGTAATAATCTCAGAAAAAAAAAAAATTCTACATTTCTAGAAATTTTCTAAAAATACCAACTATACCTCAATACAATGTAAGACAGCAACTAGTAAAAATATTCTAAATGTCCACCTGTAAATTTTAAAGAGTTGACTAAGGAGTTCTCTAGTTAATGAATACTACTTTTTAATAATTCTCACAATATCAGAAAGGGGACTAAAGATTGAAAAGGGGTAATGATGCCCTCACAGTGTTGCTCAAACAAAGTAATTAAAAATAGACCAATTTGACCAGCATCAGTAAATACGGGAATGACTGACAGTCTGTTAATGAACAAATAAAAAAATGATTAATGCATCAGGAAAACCCATTAGATCTTTTCCAAGTAGTTTGTTCTGTTAATGATCCCAGTTTGGTTAATAAAGGTAATGGATGGTGGTGTAACAAACTGTTGCTTCTGTAATGATCATGGCTCAATATTGCTTGACATTTTGATTAAGAACTAAAGTGATATGATATTAACATGATGCACCAATATTGCAATAAAAATAGCAATGGCATATCTCAAAACTAATGAGAACCAGCCAGTGCGCTTCTTAGGGACCACAAGGATCCACAGGAGTTGATTCTTAGCTTTATGAAACATGTAGTTCTTTTCAACAACTTAGAATAAAGCCAAATGAAGCAAACTGATCACGTTTGCTGATGGCAGATATTTTTGGAAAATAATAAGTACAAAGGAGAGGATAAGTTCCCAATAAAAAAATTAATTGCTTCATCTGCTGAGTGGAAGCAGACAACAAGCTTTTTAATTCCATCAGTGGAAGTTAAATATCTGCAAAATAGATGTTATTGAGAGAGCAGGAGAACTTCTGCTGGTTGGCAATGGAGAGGACAACAGTCTCTTGAGAGGACTCTGGAGAGATGGAGGAGCAACAGCTGAAGCTCTTACAGGATATCTCTAAGACCAATATACAACACCAAGTAGAATTTGTGTGACTACATTTCCTTTGTACTGACAGAGCTGTGACTGTCACCATATCCACATAAGCTGGTCACAATTTATGAGGGCTGTTTAACAATCTGGAAACTGAGAAATCAAAAGTTGTGCCTTGTAATGGCATCCTGGAAGCTGAAGCTATTTAGAATATCAAAAACTCTAGAGTGATAAAGACTTCCCTTAAGTACCCATACTGAGAGTAAAACACGGATAATGGGTACTTCAATCCAGTTGCCAAATTATAACTACATCCAATCCATACTGAAAACTGGATTAGACAAATGAAGGGTAAAATAAAGGTGTAGCTTTACAGCTTTCAGTCTAGTTACTCACTGAGGAGAATTTACAATAGCTTCACTGAATGCTTAAAACTAGAATGTGATACTCATTTTCAAAAGTGAAAGTCAACTAAAAATCTTGCAAAACATCCTGAATGATGTTATACACACCTAGTGTTTAATTCTAGGAATTCTTAGTTGAGTTTTTTAAACGGCAGTGAATCAATGAAGTTGGCCAATGGATGCAGATACATTTATTCTTGAATGTGGGGGCCAGTGGGCCCATAATGCAAGGGATAGAAATCCTCTCCAAGTTAGAGTGAACTAAGACCTTTCCTAGGCTGCTGTTTCATTATGTACAATGTGTCCCAGTTCTGTTTCCCCAGTTGGGCCCCCCCCCCCTTTATACCTTATCTGTTTCTCCCCTAGAAACTTCTCCCTTCCCCACTCTCCCATTGGACCTTGTTCCCTGCCACTCCCTCAGATTTTCCCATTGGCTCCCGTACCCTAGTCCCGCCTATGGACCACCCCTGTCCCTGATGCTTTCCCCACCCTTGTATATAGGCTGGAACTTTCCATTGTTCAGTGTCTTTATCCCTGGCTTTCTTTCAAGGTAGGGTGGAAATGAATCTCTGCTGTGGAAATTCCACACAAAGACCCTTCCTACCTCCTTGCCGTCGGCTTGTCGAAGAAGCTATCCGGAGCGTGCGTGTGTGTGTGTGTGTGTGTGTGTGTGAATGCAGTGGCTGCCAAGCGACTTTCTGTTGGAGTCGGTTTGGGAGGTCATAGCACCNTGAGTTTTATCAAGGCTACCCGAGGGGAACCAACAATCCTCTTGAGAGAAGAAAGGACCAGTCCAAAGCCAACGGCAAAGAGGTAGGAAGGGTCT